>OZ023146.1:24273740-24558886 GCA_963675895.2 Styela plicata | reverse complement strand
ATAGGTTTATCTCCTTGAGAGGGGGGCATTTTTTCCTACAAGTATTACAACCAATTTACGTACATTCAGTGGATCGACAGGTTAATCTCCCTGAGATGGGGTAATACAAGTACCAACCCACGTACATTCAGTGGGGCGACAGGTTTATCTCCTGAGAGGGGGCATTACAAGTACCAGCACACGTACATTCGGTGGGGCGATAGGTTTATCTCCCTGAGAGAGGGGCATTACAAGTACCAGCACACGTACATTCGGTGGGGCGACAGGTTTATCTCCCTGAGATGGGGCATTACAAGTACCAATTTAAGTACATTCGGTGGGGCGACAGGTTTATCTCCCTGAGAGGGGGCATTACAAGTACCAATTTACGTACATTCAGTACATCGACAGGTTTATCTCCCCGAGATGGGGTAATACAAGTACCAACCCACGTACATTCAGTGGGACGACAGGTTTATCTCCCTGAGATGGGGTATTTACAAGTACCAGCACACGTACATTCAGTGGGGCGATAGGTTTATCTCCCTGAGATGGGGTATTACAAGTACCAACCCACGTACATTCAGTGGGGCGATAGGTATATCTCCTGAGAGGGGGCATTACAAGTACCAACTTACGTACATTCAGTGGGGCGACAGGTTTATCTCCCTGAGAGGGGGCATTACAAGTACCAGCACACGTACATTCAGTGGGGCGATAGGTTTATCTCCTAAGATGGGGCATTACAAGTACCAGCACACGTACATTCGGTGGGGCGATAGGTTTATCTCCCTGAGAGGGGGCATTACAAGTACCAGCACACGTACATTCGGTGGGGCGATAGGTTTATCTCCCTGAGAGGGGGGGCATTACAAGTACCAGCACACGTACATTCGGTGGGGCGACAGGTTTATCTCCCTGAGATGGGGCATTACAAGTAACAACTTACGTACATTCGGTGGGGCGACAGGTTTATCTCCCTGAGATGGGGCATTACAAGTACCAACTTACGTACATTCGGTGGGGCGACAGGTTTATCTCCCTGAGATGGGGTATTACAAGTACCAACTTACGTACCTTGATTGGGGCGACAGGTTTATCTCCCGGAGATGGGGTATTACAAGTACCAACTTACGTACCTTGATTGGGGCGACAGGTTTATCTCCCTGAGATGGGGTATTACAAGTACCAACTTACGTACCTTGATTGGGGCGACAGGTTTATCTCCTAAGATGGGGCATTACAACTACCAGCACACGTACATTCGGTGGGGCGATAGGTTTATCTCCTAAGATGGGGCATTACAAGTACCAGCACACGTACATTCGGTGGGGCGATGGGTTTATCTCCTAAGATGGGGCATTACAACTACCAGCCCACGTACATTCAGTGGGTCGATAGGTTTATCTACTAAGATGGGGCATTACAAGTACCAGCACACGTTCATTCGGTGGGGTGATAGGTTTATCTCCTGAGAGGGGGCATTACAAGTACCAGCACACGTACATTCGGTGGGGCGATAGGTTTATCTCCTGAGAGGGGGCATTACAAGTACCAGCACACGTACATTCGGTGGGGCGATGGGTTTATCTCCTAAGATGGGGCATTACAAGTACCAGCACACGTACATTCGGTGGGGCGATAGGTTTATCTCCCTGAGAGGGGGCATTACAAGTACCAATTTACGTACATTCAGTGGATCGACAGGTTTATCTCCCTGAGATGGGGTAATACAAGTACCAACCCCCGTACATTCAGTGGGGCGACAGGTTTATCTCCTGAGAGGGGGCATTACAAGTACCAGCACACGTACATTCGGTGGGGCGATAGGTTTATCTCCCTGAGAGGGGGCATTACAAGTACCAATTTACGTACATTCAGTGGATCGACAGGTTTATCTCCCTGAGATGGGGTAATACAAGTACCAACCCACGTACATTCAGTGGAGCGACAGGTTTATCTCCTGAGAGGGGGCATTACAAGTACCAGCACACGTACATTCGGTGGGGCGATAGGTTTATCTCCCTGAGAGGGGCATTACAAGTACCAATTTACGTACATTCAGTGGATCGACAGGTTTATCTCCCTGAGATGGGGCATTACATTACATTCGGTGGGGTGATAGGTTTATCTCCTGAGAGGGGGCATTACAAGTACCAGCACACGTACATTCGGTGGGGCGATAGGTTTATCTCCCTGAGAGGGGGCATTACAAGTACCAATTTACGTACATTCAGTGGATCGACAGGTTAATCTCCCTGAGATGGGGGGTAATACAAGTACCAACCCACGTACATTCAGTGGGGCGACAGGTTTATCTCCTGAGAGGGGGCATTACAAGTACCAGCACACGGGTGGGGCGATATTTATCTCCTGAGAGAGGGCATTACAAGTACCAGCACACGTACATTCGGTGGGGCGACAGGTTTATCTCCCTGAGATGGGGCATTACAAGTAACAACTTAAGTACATTCGGTGGGGCGGCGACAGGTTTATCTCCCTGAGAGGGGGCATTACAAGTACCAATTTACGTACATTCAGTGGATCGACAGGTTTATCTCCCCGAGATGGGGTAATACAAGTACCAACCCACGTACATTCAGTGGGACGACAGGTTTATCTCCCTGAGATGGGGTATTACAAGTACCAGCACACGTACATTCAGTGGGGCGATAGGTTTATCTCCCTGAGATGGGGTATTACAAGTACCAACCCACGTACATTCAGTGGGGCGACAGGTTTATCTCCTGAGAGGGGGCATTACAAGTACCAGCACACGTACATTCGGTGGGGCGATAGGTTTATCTCCCTGAGAGGGGGCATTACAAGTACCAGCACACGTACATTCAGTGGGGCGATAGGTTTATCTCCTGAGAGGGGGCATTACAAGTACCAGCACACGTACATTCGGTGGGGCGATAGGTTTATCTCCCTGAGAGGGGGCATTACAAGTACCAGCACACGTACATTCGGTGGGGCGATAGGTTTATCTCCCTGAGATGGGGCATTACAAGTAACAACTTACGTACATTCGGTGGGGCGACAGGTTTATCTCCCTGAGATGGGGCATTACAAGTAACAACTTACGTACATTCGGTGGGGCGACAGGTTTATCTCCCTGAGATGGGGTATTACAAGTACCAACTTACGTACCTTGATTGGGGCGACAGGTTTATCTCCCTGAGATGGGGCATTACAAGTAACAACTTACGTACATTCGGTGGGGCGACAGGTTTATCTCCCTGAGATGGGGTATTACAAGTACCAACTTACGTACCTTGATTGGGGCGACAGGTTTATCTCCCTGAGATGGGGTATTACAAGTACCAACTTACGTACCTTGATTGGGGCGACAGGTTTATCTCCTAAGATGGGGCATTACAACTACCAGCACACGTACATTCGGTGGGGCGATAGGTTTATCTCCTAAGATGGGGCATTACAAGTACCAGCACACGTACATTCGGTGGGGCGATGGGTTTATCTCCTAAGATGGGGCATTACAACTACCAGCCCACGTACATTCAGTGGGTCGATAGGTTTATCTCCTAAGATGGGGCATTACAAGTACCAGCACACGTTCATTCGGTGGGGTGATAGGTTTATCTCCTGAGAGGGGGCATTACAAGTACCAGCACACGTACATTCGGTGGGGCGATAGGTTTATCTCCTGAGAGGGGGCATTACAAGTACCAGCACACGTACATTCGGTGGGGCGATGGGTTTATCTCCTAAGATGGGGCATTACAAGTACCAGCACACGTACATTCGGTGGGGCGATAGGTTTATCTCCCTGAGAGGGGGCATTACAAGTATCAATTTACGTACATTCAGTGGATCGACAGGTTTATCTCCCTGAGATGGGGTAATACAAGTACCAACCCCCGTACATTCAGTGGGGCGACAGGTTTATCTCCTGAGAGGGGGCATTACAAGTACCAGCACACGTACATTCGGTGGGGCGATAGGTTTATCTCCCTGAGAGGGGGCATTACAAGTACCAATTTACGTACATTCAGTGGATCGACAGGTTTATCTCCCTGAGATGGGGTAATACAAGTACCAACCCACGTACATTCAGTGGAGCGACAGGTTTATCTCCTGAGAGGGGGCATTACAAGTACCAGCACACGTACATTCGGTGGGGCGATAGGTTTATCTCCCTGAGAGGGGGCATTACAAGTACCAATTTACGTACATTCAGTGGATCGACAGGTTTATCTCCCTGAGATGGGGCATTACAAGTACCAACCCACGTACATTCAGTGGGGCGATAGGTTTATCTCCCTGAGATGGGGTATTACAAGTACCAACCCACGTACATTCAGTGGGGCGATAGGTATATCTCCTGAGAGGGGGCATTACAAGTACCAACTTACGTACATTCAGTGGGGCGACAGGTTTATCTCCCTGAGAGGGGGCATTACAAGTACCAGCACACGTACATTCGGTGGGGCGATAGGTTTGTCTCCCTGAGAGGGGGCATTACAAGTACCAGCACACGTACATTCGGTGGGGCGACAGGTTTATCTCCCTGAGATGGGGCATTACAAGTAACAACTTACGTACATTCGGTGGGGCGACAGGTTTATCTCCCTGAGATGGGGCATTACAAGTACCAACTTACGTACATTCGGTGGGGCGACAGGTTTATCTCCCTGAGATGGGGCATTACAAGTACCAACTTACGTACATTCGGTGGGGCGACAGGTTTATCTCCCTGAGATGGGGCATTACAAGTACCAACTTACGTACATTCAGTGGGGCGACAGGTTTATCTCCCTGAGATGGGGTATTACAAGTACCAACTTACGTACATTCGGTGGGGCGACAGGTTTATCTCCCTGAGATGGGGCATTACAAGTACCAACTTACGTACATTCGGTGGGGCGACAGGTTTATCTCCCTGAGATGGGGCATTACAAGTACCAACTTACGTACATTCGGTGGGGCGACAGGTTTATCTCCCTGAGATGGGGCATTACAAGTACCAACTTACGTACATTCAGTGGGGCGACAGGTTTATCTCCCTGAGATGGGGCATTACAAGTACCAACTTACGTACATTCAGTGGGTCGACAGGTTTATCTCCCTGAGAGGGGGTATTACAAGTACCAGCACACGTACATTCGGTGGGGCGATAGGTTTATCTCCTGAGAGGGGGCATTTCAAGTACCAGCACACGTACATTCGGTGGGGCGATGGGTTTATCTCCTAAGATGGGGCATTACAAGTACCAGCCCACGTACATTCAGTGGGTCGATAGGTTTATCTCCTAAGATGGGGCATTACAAGTACCAACACACGTACATTCAGTGGGGCGATAGGTTTATCTCCCTGTAGGGGGGCATTACAAGTACCAACCCACGTACATTCAACGAGAAGACTGGTTTAGCTGGTTCTGACACTTTGTACTACCACAATAGGAAGGGGTCCGATCTCACAAAGCCAAATATTGGTCCCACTTAAATCAGCAAAAAATATGATTCTATTTATGGCTGGTTCGAAGGAAATCCGCCGCAGTAACATTGTCAATTCATTATTGACTTTGGGTCAAAAAGTAACATATTCCTGATAAGCTTAAGACATCACGGAGCTGTTGACGTGTGCAAAAATTGCCATTACAAAATTGATTGCTTTTTACCAGAGGGAATTTACATTTTCGCAATAATTTTCACACCAAAATGCTTAAAACTTTTAAGAAAACATTCTCTTATTGTCAACCTGGAAGCCTGTTACTTGTTGTCCTTCACTAGTGGGCGTAGGGAAGCAATTTTTTTTATAATTGTATCCATGTGTCGGGTAAGGGCGCCAGGAACTTGTTAGAGCAAGGGATAGCGTTGACGACGAAGATGAAATGCGCTTGCAAATGCAACGGGGCGGTTCTAAGAACCAACAGTTCGACTCGCCAGCACAGTCCGATAGACTGCACAACCCATAAAACGCTTTAAGAAGACTTCTGTGTGCTGCAAAAACCACACAATAAGGTTCGTTGAGGATGATGCAAATGTATTACAAAAACAATTCCTGGACAACTCAACATTGACTGAAACGGTCACAGGACGAATCTGCCCCCGCCGAGGCGGGCGGGACGGAAAGAGAGCGTCGCTTCCCAGCAACGCTGTAATATGTCAAACCACTATACGGCATGATGCAGTAAAGAATGGACCAAAATACAGAGAAATGTTACCACAACATAAACTCAAGACGGTTAAGGAATAAACCAAAGATTTAGTACCGTCACACAAGGAAATTACCCAATAACAGGCCTTTATTCACTTGACAATGATAGTACAACACCTTTTTCTTCATTGGTCTGATTATCTATAGGGTTGGCGCAGATAAACCCAATAGGATTCATAATATGAAATAATGATAGAATGTTAATTGTGTACTATGCTATTATTACTGGTCATTTCAATTACACCGTAGGTTTGGTGGGGTAGAAAAATTATATAAATGTTTGTGACCACCATCTTGTAGGAGTTTTTGTTCTTTCCAATTTGTAGTGGAAAATTTTTTCATGGTACATTTACCGGTACTTAATTAAAAACAAAATATGTAATCATTATGAACACATCGAAATCTTGTGGAATATACGACATTCATGAACATCAAACTCCTCAGCATTACCAATATTGGTCTGTATAAACATACGGGTAAAGTGGATTATTGGATTGTATTTTTCTAATCATTTCTTGTTTTTGCCTATGCAATTATTTCTGTTCTTAATCTTAATTTATTTGGAATATATCTACTTGGCAAAACCAAAAATTATGTGATCCGTTTCTGGACAATTATAATTGGCTCGATCAAAATAAATGAAAAATCCGTCTCGCATTGGGTTTTATTCGAAAAAAAGAGATGACTTTGCAATATAAATTGCAAATGCCAGCATTAACGGATCGCATAACTGGACGTAAGAGGGAACGTTTCAAAATACGGCTTACGCCTATTACGTAACACGACGTCTACTTAAATAGGGGTTAGAACAAAACAAACTAAAAAATATTTCCCATCGCAGTAGTACAGTCGAAATGCATGAATAATCACAAACATTTTCCAGCAGTTTCCGTATCAAAGCCTTTTAACACAATGAAAAGGCACTAGCTTTTGCAAAAAGGCAGGAGCAATTGAAAATCCGTAGTAAAGCATCAACGCATTGTGGGAAATGATCTGGAGTTAGTGGTGTCATAAGTTTTTTTTAACCTTTTGTTGTTAAATTACCCATTTTACTTCTAAAACAGTATGAAAGTGAAAAAAAAACTGGGGGGGGGAGTTGGTGTCATGTAACGAAATGCTATCCTTTGTACCACTCTTTTAAAGTATATCATTTATATTTTCCAGATATTGACAATGTTGATATTGTTACTTTTCCAATTCAATTTTACACTGGAGATACGATACAACCCTATTTTGTATTGTCATCTTAAACGCAAAACATTCCGCATAGAATTGACGACCTATCGTCGCATCTCAACTCGGGCTGGGCAAATCCGAATCATTGGAATTCGAATAATCATCTCGAATCACTAATACTTTGTAAATAACAAATATACCATTATTACAATTCTAAATCGTCTCCATTATGAAAACCAAGAAATTTATAGTTTAATGTATTTTTTCAATTCACACTAAATGTCTGAGAGCAACAATTTTCATATTTTAACGACAAAATACAACCGACTATTGGTCAAATTTGATCAAAATCGATTGTATTTTGCCGTTAAAAATGAATATTCTAGTTTATTAAGCAAGTTTTTGTTTTATGAACGATCGCTTCGAATAAATTGTGCTTCGAATCACCGAATCGAATTGCCCAGCCCTAATCTCAACATGCGAGGTTTAAATATCACCCAGAGGGTGACATGCCTGCTAGTATATATGTAAGAGGCGACTATAAGAAAGCAAAGAAGTGGTAGTTGGTTTCACCATCGCTCAGGGCAGATATCACTCACTGCCCTTTACCGTGGTAGTTTAGTTCTGTTTGAGATGTTTACCGTTTAGAGTGCAGTTGCTGTTAATACATCTTTTAGTAGGTTTTTGCTATTGAGTGGCCGTTGGTTAGTTCCCTTTGGGAGCTGCTTCCGGCCTTTCTTTTAGTGAATTTCAGTAATAAAAGATATTTTGTCCCCCAACAATATAGAATCCTAGTAGCGCCACTGGTGCCAAGTATGGGGCAATACTGGAGGCGCGGTCCATCTGTGGGGCATGCGTGACAAAATAATATTTCCGTGGATGAGAAGATTTCCTGATAATATATTCTGGAATAAGTCTGCAAAAATGATCGTAACCATAAAATACCAGTGAATCCCACTATTCTTTTAATACAGGTACAATATCGGTTTTCAGCATTCCAAAAATAGAAATTCTGGGGACCATAAATACCAACTTGAGAACCCTCAACCAAGCATACCCCGCTTAACTGCTTAAATTTATATCCGGATTAAGCTTAGACGTGACATAATGTTCATGGCGCGAATTAATATCGTTATGCGGTCTCCGAATTGCCTCGGGGTAAATAAAATATTTCTCTCTCAACGAATTGCTCCATTTAATGTCAGTTGGAGCGTTGAGACTATGGCGAACGTGTTAGCGTAGTGAATTGTACCAGTACTCGTCGCAGTAAAGTTCAGGATAGCGATTAGGTAACGATTTGCAATAACCTGCAGGTACGGTCTTTACAATAATCCTAACGTATCTCATACATGTTGTAGGAGGAGGCTAAAAGAAAATAATGAAGTTATAGATGATTTTACTATCAACCAGGGCAGACAGCACTCGTTGTTTTGCACCATGAGGGTTTAGCACAGAATGTTCTCCGCTTAGAGTGCAGTTGCTGGCACTTTATCTTGTAGTATCCCTTTGCGATTAAATAATAAAAAACAGTGTATATTTTGTCGAATTTATGTCTTAGAAAGCACATCGTTCAAATAACTTGTTTATATAAATTCTTAATGAACTCACATTATGATAAAAGTGGTGATTATATTTTATGTCAAAAAGTGGGCATTTATATTTAATATCGATTTGAGAATTGATCCGATTCAAATAAAAATCCGATTTTAAAGGATTCGGTTTTGCCCAACCCTAACTATGATTCATCTATTTGTCGGTGGGTTGGATACATGGTACTTTTTAAAAACAGTAATAGCACGGTCGCTTCCCTCAATATTACAAATATATTTATCAGCTTTCGTTAGGTCATAGTCTAACAATACAAGATATAGCAAATAATTAAAAGAGATCATGATATTTCTTGACTTTGATATGATCTCATTCAACTATTCTTGTGGCAATACGGATACGAAGGCGCAAAATAACAAGGAAGGTTTCACAGTTCTGGTATTTTGTTAGATTAACTTCAAACACGGTCGGAAGCAGAACCAGAATGGAACTACACTGTAACAAAAAATGCAACAAAATCACTGGTTTTTGACAGTAATTTTACTTGGCGGTATTGAAAAAAAATCAAAATTGACTTTTTTGGCCAAATCTGGGGTGTTGATAGAACGCATTGCGAAGGTGTGGTCCATCAACATCCCGTAATTGGCATAAATCTCATGAAGGCGTTTCATTAACTTTGGAAATATGCAATTACAGCCAAAGATTAGTAAATTTACTGTACTTCTGTTACAGTGTAACTAACACAAATACTGCAGAGAGGTACTTGAAAAATTAAAGTCAGCTGCATCTAGAACCTCGGCGGACACATTCCATACTACAAAATAAATAATTAGGGGAGTGTAGTATGTGGTATCTGCCCTGGAATCTATGATAACCATCTACCACCTTTTGTTCAGTTGCATCTTCTCATTATTTGATTCTGCCTCAATCACACAGATTTCTATGATTTTTGAGAAACTGGCAGAATGTCAGCTGCGTAAACGGCTGTCATCAGAAGCAAACTTACCAATATTTATTTCATGATACATTGCACGCCTGGTGACAGCAGAAATGTAGAAAATGGTTTCAAAATCATGAATACTTTTGATAGTTTTGAAGCCTTAATGTACATTAGAAGGAAATTTGCATGATTATTTCAGACACCCGAAAAATATTGGTATGGAATAGCAGTGTTGATGATCTGAACCTTATTGTACACCTGAAGAATATCGCTTGAACATTTTGGTCACCCTGACAAAAACAAATTTCTGCCACTTCTCTCACCACAGATGTGAAAATTAGAGAAAAAGATTTCAAATCATTTGATAATTTTGAAGATTTTTTGTTCACCCAAAGAAACTGACATTCATTTTTCAGACACTGGAAGAAAAACAGGATTTTTGTTGCCCTGATTTATCAATAAACTCGATAAAATTCGCATATTCTAGATCTCCATTCGGGGGAATTTCACTGAAATATTTTAAAATTAACTGCACGTTTCGAACAGTATACGCTGGTATTTTCTGCAGATTAAATAGACCGAATCTGTGAAATTATTGATACAGTTTTGTCAATTAAGGCCCATGAATAAAATGTACTGCGGAATTGTTATTTATCTATAGGTCATGCTTGGCAAATCATCGTTTCGACCAGCTGAAAACCGCTCTTTAACTCGGAAACGTTACAAATGCGCTCAAGCGTAAATAACATAATTTATCAATTTTTTGACTTTTTGTTAAAATTTCAATGTTTAGTTTGATACAGGACACAGAAGGCTTATAGAAGGAATTGCAATATTTAGAATCAAGTTTGAATCGATATTACATGGATATTTGATCGGATAATTCAAATACATTTTTTACATTGAAATTCACTCAGAGAAAGGTTGAAAGAACCAGATTAAAGGTACGGTAAGGCACCAAATTACGATCCCTTGGCAGCATAAACCTACTGTTGAAAACAAAGGAACTGAACCGCTATGATAAAGTGCAGTGAATTATAATTCTGTGATTCAGTATGATTTAATATTAAGCAAGAATCCCATCAGACATGTTGAAATTTCACATGTGTTTCAAAAATGTTTGCTAATATATAAGAAAGTAAACAGACTAAATAGTTTAACTTTGATTAGATTAATTGATCCCAGCTCGGTGGCTCATTCCATTAAGCTCGATTGTATTGTACAAAAGGTCGATGGTTCGTTGCTTAACCCTTTCAACACCGAAAGCAAAACTTTAACATAGAACAGATGATACACAGTCACTACAAAGCTCCGTGCCCAACGGTTGTTGGGTATAAGCTTCCGGTAGGTTCACGGACAGCCATAGTAAATAATTCGAAAATCCTAAGAGAAAGGGCTTAATTCTTTGCGAATTTTTTTCGAATAGAATAAGATAAGGGCAGATTCGATTCGAATATAATAATTATATTCTTTTTTTGCGACAGTGTAGTCGGTTCCTTTAAGTTCATCACTTAGAATGAATTTCAGTTAAAACGTGTTTCAAAATCTTCCATGGGAGAAGTTTTGTGACAATTGTCATGGGAGACTTTCAATACATAGGCTCGTCTTCTGGCTTCAACCAACCTTTGAACTGAGCAAACATCACGAGGTTACTTAGTTAAGCGATGCCCCCGGCTACCAGCATGTTGTATCCCTTTTAATCCCAAGTAATTGCAAACAGTGCACGATATATAATATGTAAGCGTTGCTAATGGAAGGTTTTAGAGATTGAGAGGCAAGGAGAGAGAGAGACAGTATATTTTTGTTGGTAAACCAGAAAACAAGGCGATATTATATATATATAGAAATGCTCTCAGTGCAGATTGGATGTACTGATGAAATTATGTTATATCTTTCTTTCATATTAATGGCCATTAGTTCCTTCGAGGCGCTGCTTCCATACCTGCTTAGAATACGTGAGATGGATCGTGTTGTGAATGCGAACGTATTCGATTTACTTCCATCTTATCACAGTTCAGACGCTTGGTTACTCGTGGAACTTGATATTTTCGGTTGATGTGTTTTTTCTTGAATATTACTCGGGATAGAAACACAACGTAGACCAAGCATTATCGATCCATATACTGTAATCAAACAGCGCGGTTAGCCACGCTTAACCGAGTGGAAACTAAATACTATGACGTCATGCTACGACATTTTTATCATCACGTTCTAATATTTCATGATTGAGTGGTTTTCTTTATGATACTTTTTTTAGTTTTTTTGGAAACTGTACGACCTATTTTTCAGAAGATTGGCTACAGGTAAAGTTAAAGGAACGAACTAACACGCACTGATATATCAAAAAACAACATAAAATTTGGGGGATTTGCCGTGAGTTTCGGATCCGTTCTCAATCAGATTTTTTTTCTTAAGTGTGAGTCACAGACGGATCGTGTCTAAGCGACTGAATTGCTGTGATCTAATCGTTCTCTAGTTAGAATTAAACGAATATTTATGCTTTTCTTTAATAACACAGATTGCAAAATATTTTACTAAGCTTTTACAACTAATTAATGTGCGATGTTCTATTGAACCACTTCTCAGTTGAATTAGCGATTTGCTTCGAGATCAAATTTATTGTGTCATCGGGAGATATAGCACATTGTGAGGAATAATATTACGTTATAAAGAATCTAGAACAAAGTTACGTCACAATTCGAAATCATGGAAGGGCAAAGGCGCGTTTGCATTCTGGAAAGAGGTTGGTGACGTAATTATTGATTGTTTATTGTAATAATTACAGAACAAAGGAAATGTTAAATTCAACTATGGCATAACAATAAGATCTTTATTTCAGATTAGAATTGATCGCCTTGGGCGAATGAAACGCGAATTTGTGGTTCTCAATGATAAGGCACCACCCAGTTGTATGTGAGAGTGGTCACGATTATGAATGTCACTTTTTGATTGAACATTCGAATCGATTCGCGTGTTCGAATACTCGTCGTCTGTGTGTAAGGTCTCAAATCCTGTGATGCGGGAGGGGGTGACAATTACCAATGAATTTTTGTTTTTCCAACAAAAAATTTGCGCGCCCGATGCTCTCTAAAAACAAATTGCCCTTTTTTTAACATTTCAACGTTTTCAGACGAAAACCGCTAAAAATCAATATAAAAATTGACTCGGCACCGAAGACACTCAGAAATTATTCTATTCTAATGCAATTTTTTAATGAAATATTATTCGAGTTGACTGCGGTGAAAAATTGATAGATTTAGGCAAACCAGAAACTTCATTCGCCAAGCATAAGTCATCGATGGACCGCTATATTATTCTATTCTAATGCAATTTTTTAATGAAATATTATTCGAGTTGACTGCGGTGAAAAATTGATAGATTTAGGCAAACCAGAAACTTCATTCGCCAAGCATAAGTCATCGATGGACCGCGCCTCCGACGCGATTCATCAGTGACCCATACTCAACAAAATTCGTTTCGTTCTAATATTCTGACTTGGTACGCGGCACTAAATAGGTATTTTTGCCAAGCATGGTTCGTCACTTGTACGCCGCACTTCGACAGCGCGACCCATCAGTGATCCGTGCTTAGCAAAATATATAATTCCATCATGATTTTCTGATTAGTCAATGTTAAACACTGTGTTTTATGTAAATGCGGATTTGCTCTTCTCAGACGAGTTTATCATCAGTCAACTTCCGTACAATAAACAAAGTCTCGTTCGTGTGTTATTTTTTGTTTAAAAAAATGTGTTGTCTTTAATGAGTGCTATCTATGGCCAATTAATAGGGAAATTAACAGTTCAGACCTGATTACGTCACTGATCTGTGGGTTCAAACCGGTTCAATCCAGTTTGTTGATGGATTGTCGTTTTGTGTCGACAACGTGTTCTTTTTTTTAATTCTCCTTTTGAGTTACCAGAAAATGTCAACACTGAAAATTCTGTGGAAATATCTTCCGACAAATGGTATGTTGGCAGAATTCCGTAGGATTGCGGTTCCCTTTGCTTTCTCTGAATTTCCTTAGATTTTTTTTTATTGAAATTCGCTCTGAGCAAGGCCGGGCGGAAGCAATACGGAAAAGAAGCCAACAGACGGTCACTTAATAGCAAAGAGCTACTAGAAGATGTAATACCAGCAACTACACTCTGAGCGGAAACCCAAATGATACTAAGTTTGCAAATGCCATAAAAAACTGAACCACTATGGTAAAGTGCAATGAGTGGTTGATCTATAGTGAATTAACACGAATATTAGTAGTCAACGTACAGATTACATTATACATGATGAAAAAACATTTGCGATGGCCTTATCCCAATCAGTAATTTAATTTTGTCAAGCATGAGCCACAGACGAAACCGCTACCGAGTTCACGGCTGGACAAAACTGGATGACTTGGAATTCGAATAATTGTTCGAATCCGATTGAATCGCGATATCCATGTAAATAACAAATCACCCCTTTTAGTATTACAAACTGTCTCCGTTGTGAAAATAAAGAATCCATGCCTAAGTCAACAATTTCCATAACTTAAGGACGAAATATAATCGATTTTGGTCAAATTCAAACAACGTCGATTACACTTTACGTTTAAAAAATAAAAATTCTAGTTCATTAAGTTTTTGTTTCTATGAACGAATCAATATTAATTCGAATAAATTTTGCATCGAATCGATTCGAATCACCGAATCTAATTGTCCACCCCAATCTGTGTCTCAAATGATGTTATCACATGAGTGGGATGTATCTCTGTGAGATACCAGATAATGCAAACAATTATAATTCAACAGGAAAATCAGGAAAATACTTGAACAATAAATATTACCTTAAGCAATAGATAGTGATAATCCTATGCTTCTAATGAGCGCCCTGGAATACCGATACACTAATTATATACAAATATAACAATAATTTGTTCCCATTGTTTGTCATTATTTTTACAAAACAGAATGTTGTAAATTCCCGTTTGAAATCGTTCAAAATGCGCGATAAATTATTTAAGGATAAAATTTTGCTAGAGTAACCTTTGACTTCAGATCTAAAAACGCAGATTTTTTCAAAAATCGACACGAAAATACAGTATCTAAAAGTATCAATGTTCTATACTGATTCAGTCAAGGCCGTACTAACCTAATCGAAAAAGTTTGTCAAATAATATTTTGTTGATCATGACTCACTGATGGATCGCGTCGATGAGACGCGGTCCATCTGTGGCTCATGCTTGACAAACTGTGAAATTTCTGATAGGTTGTATTTTTTCTAGGTTTATAGTTTTTTTTTATTTTGTTATAACCAGTTCTTTGAGTGGATCACCCCGATCAAGGCCCTATACCACCGGCCACTTATAGATGGATAGGGTTAGAATTGTTAATACAATGTGGGTTGAGTGGTGGACATGGATTAATGAGCCGGACTTGCCGGGACTCGATGATGACAGAACCAGTAACTAGTTGGCCATTCCTGGGTACCTGATTGGTGCCTCAGTATGCGCTTGTCATTCCGGATTAATATAATTTCGAGTTGAACATAAAAGCGTTCGTTGTTGCGATTCTCGAGATTTCCGAAATAGATATAAATCGCATTTAGATTATATTCAAGTTAGGAATTGTTTGCAAAATGTAGATCATTTCTTTCTGTCTTGAGATGTGGAAATTACAGGAAATAAAGGATGTTTTTGCGCATGAAGCTATTTCCGTGATAAATCGAACTCTTTTGTTATTGTTCTTGTAATAGATAGATATATTTATTCCGACCTGCACGTCGTGACAACAATGTTAAATAAATCGATATTTTACCTATGGAGTTACACTTAAGAGAGATAAAAAAAATCTAGCAATTCGGTTTTTTCAAGTATGAACCACTGACGGGTCGTACTTATGGATGTGCGCGCCTAAATTTTAATTGAGATAACTTGTTTTATTGCATTTTCTTTGATCTTTTCTTTCGAAATTGACGTTTCAAATGATCGTCTAACGTATGATGAGCTTGTTGACAGGCCTTTTCCTGACTCCAGTTATTTACCATCAATTTTACTCTTATTTCATACATTTTCTTCGATTCATGTGTGGCTCATGTTTGGCTAAATAAAAAGCCAAATTCAACGGGCCCTGTTTATCACCTGTAATCAAGCCTTTCTAAAACTGGGATTTAAATATGTAATGCCGAATTACACAATGGAGCGTATCCGTCGAAACAAACGTGTCATCCGGCTTAAAAATAGAAAATGCGAACACGAAATTTGCGTCGAAACACGAAATAGTATCTACTTCCATGGATTTCCTGTCCTTGAACGGTCGACTCACACGATCGGCCATGAACATGCTCAACGGACGAGTTTTTTAAATCAAAAAACATTCAACCTCATGAACCACTTTAGTTTACATTTTCCACTTGTATTTCAATTTTTTATTCATTTGTTTTGAATCAGTACCGGGCTTGCGTTGCACATATGGGTTTAGGGTCAAATAGGTTTTGTACGCCGTCTCATATTGACTCTCGTTGATATTGATGATGTATTTTTTAGGACGAATAAACATACAACCTAACGAATGTTATTCAAGCTGAAAAATATGGTTTGAATCAAAAATCATACGATAAAAAAATAACTACTCGCTATTGTTTCATGTTGGATGAAATTCATACAATGGAATCATTCAGATTTACAAAGATAATACAAAAATGTAGAGTAAAGTAACTGAGTTTTGACAGCAATTATATTGGTGGTCTTGGAGAAACTATAACATCTATATTTTCGGCCAAATATGTTGATAGAATGCGTCGCCTGAGGCGCGGTCAATCAACAGAGCATGCATGGCATGTACTCATCAACAAGGTGGTTTTGAATTTTTTAAATATACGATTACTGCAAATATATGGTGAATTTACTATACTTTTGTAACAGTGATATAAAATAATTTCGTTGCGGTCCGTTGAACCATTGTTGCTTGTCCCGGAGGCAAATTTACAGTAGCTTCTTCAGCGTTTCTGCTTGTCAATATATCAATTGAAATTAATCTCAAAACTTCTTTTGTGGGGCTGGAGATTTGACTGACGAAACTAGCGATAACCAAAATCCAATTTGTTTTACTAGTTCGAATACATTCTGAAAAAATAATCCTGATTATGAGATTTAATATCGAGTACGTTCCAAATTGATATATGTTTTTGATGAAAATCAGCATTCTGACTCTTTTGGAGAAAAACTTTTGATTGTAAATACAAAGGAAGTGTCGTTCAATCAAATATTTTATTTTGACAAACACGTACCGCAAATGGACCGCGCCTTGGCGTCGCGTGTCATCAGTGACTCATTCTTCATAAAACCAGACCCATGCTGGATTCGACAGAGAGTTGCTTAGGCGCGGTCCATCAGTGACTCATGCTTGACAAAACCAGACCCATGCTGGATTTGACAGAGAGTTGCTTAGGCGCGGTCCATCAGTGACTCATGCTTGACAAAACCAGACCCATGCTGGATTCGACGGAGAGTTGCTTAGGCGCGGTCCATCAGTGACTCATGCTTCTCAAAACCAGACCCATGCTGGATTCGACGGAGAGTTGCTTAGGCGCGGTCCATCAGTGACTCATGCTTCTCAAAACCAGACCCATGCTGGATTCGACGGAGAGTTGCTTAGGCGTGGTCCATCAGTGACTCATTCTTCACAAAATCAGATCCATGCTGGATTCGACGGAGAGTTGCTTAGGCGCGGTCCATCAGTGACTCATTCTTCACAAAATCAGAGGGTTGCTTAGGCGCGGTCCATCAGTGACTCATTCTTCACAAAATCAGATCCATGCTGGATTCGACGGAGAGTTGCTTAGGCGCGGTCCATCAGTGACTCATGCTTGACAAAATCTAATTTCTAATTAGGGTTCTAAGCACGGCCTTTGCTTAAACTTGTCAGATAATTTATATACTTACTTGACCGGGAACATCTGTTAACAGTTGTAAAGTGAAAATTATTGATTGTCTTGACAATTTAACGAGCGATCGACTCTGTTTAGTTGCAGTTTACATGTGTAGGAATGCACGAGTTTCCAATATTCTTTTCAAAGAAAATAGTTTAAGGATTTTTTTTCAAAAGAAAAAAATTTAAATCGAATTTATGATTCTATTGGCAATGTTTTATTCCCAACAGTTTTAAAATACTATATTTGTTCACAAAACATACAAATTACGTTGTCATTGTTGCTTGTCTGAATCTGTCATTTCGAGCTTGTATGACGAAGTCCGACTCCGGTCAGACGAAACGTTACAGAAATAAATGTGTGTGAGTGAAGTAAGTGAAGCAAGACATTGAACGTCTCTAGTTAGTCAAATTTTACGTTGCAAGATTCAACCTATTTCACAAACAAATGAATCGATTCAAAAATGTAAAAATGAAATTTTTAACAAATTTTTAATCAGAATTATTGAAGGCCCGGACTTTCCCTAGTTGACATCAATTCCAACCAATATTCCGGCCGCGTGATAAATCATTGTTTGCCAAGTTAATGAGTTCTTCCGCCGAACACTGCAATGTTTGAATGTTTATATAGATCAGTTTAAAATAGTCTGTAGAAGATTATCAGAGTTTGGAGCGTCAACAATGACTTAAGTAATGTTTGAGAGACATTTATTTTCGGATCGAATATTGACTCAGATAATATCGAACATTTCTGAATATGATTATATTTCAAAAATATTCGATTCAATTTGAACTTGTAGATTTACTGGAAAAGACTTTAATATGAAAACTCAAACCTAGGTAAATTGAGATATTGATGAAATTAGGAAGAATTATTTTGGAAATAATCTCAGTAAATTAAATAGATCTCAGTAAAATTACCATCACTATTGTCTAAGCAACCGAATTTAAGGGAAAGCGGTATGTATGAGAAATAACTGCTCAGGGCGGATAAAAGAGCTCCTTTCACTGGCTTAAATTAATCAGCAATGCATACAGCATGAAAAATGCGGAAGCCAGCAGCTGACCGGGTAGCCACAATTATGATAATTGGCAGCACGCGACGCCGAGCAAATCACATAGTCATCGGTCAGCGGAGGTTATAGGAAATTGCCAATGAAGACTTGGAAATTATAATGATTATGTTTTTGTAACCGCTCCCAAACAATTAGCAGCATTTAATTTCAACCAAGCATGGAAAGCTGATTTCCCACGCTTAAATAGGACGGGGAATCAAATTCCCATGCTTGGTTCAAGATCAATTTCGTGTTTTGCATAAGCGGTCAAAAACCTTTCATCTACCGTCATTATGTCGTTTGCCACTGCTTTTTTCGTTCGTAGTGAATTTCGTTGTAATTCCACATTAGATTTGCCGCTTCTCAATGGATCCTTGTTGTCTCCACGTGGGAATTTCAGGCGATTAAAAATGCAAAGATGGTTCTCTCATCGTGTACTCTTATATATCGTTTCTATTTTGTTTTAAATGCTTTATGCTTAGGGTACGGTTGCTTGTGTCATTTCATGTTCAAGTGGTCGTTCGTCTGTTCTCCTTATAACTTGCTACTGGCTTAGAATATATTTTTTTATTAATAAAAAAGCCATTACTCCAGTATCTGTTGATGATTTCAGTTTCATCATGATGCATACCTATATGTTTCTGGTAGTCCTCCTCTACTTTTCATTTATTTGAAATTTATTTTAAATAAGGACATAAAGATACTAACCAACGACCACTAATATCAAAAAGAGCTACGCTGTAACAAAAATTCTGTAAATAACTGCAAATAAACAGTAAACTTACTGCTCTTTGATTGCAGTGTTTCTGAAATATAGACTTAGCGACTTTACCTCGAGAAGACAACATTACTAAATTAGAATTCGATTTTTTTCTAAAAAGCTAATTTCCTGATGAAATCTTAAATAAATAATCAAATCTTGGCTGATATGTTTGTTTTGCGGTGAATAAAACAGGCGATGAAATATCGCCGTGTTTGGCAGTAAATTTACTTGGCGCTGTTGGAATAAAACTGCAAAATCGACTTTTACGACCAATTATGGGAAGTTGATGGAACACGACGTCTGAGAGGTACGTCCCTTCAACATTTCACATATCATTATCAATTCGATTTGTAATTTTTTGTTAAATACGAGTACTCCGAATGAACAGTAATTTTACTACACTTTTGAATGCATAAAACACAGGCTTCTTAGTTGAAAAATGTTTACTAAATTAGTTTGTGTAAAGTATCAGAATCAGTTCCTAAAGGAGACCAACTAACGGCCACTTGATATCAAAGAGATACTAAAAGATGAACCAGCAACTGCACTCTAAACGGGAAACATCCCAAACGGAATTGAACCCTCCTAGTAAAGTGCAGTGAATGGTATCTGCCCTGGGCGATGGTTCTCTGTCCTGGACGATAGTTCTTTGCAATATCACCAAAGTCACTGCAAATTGGAACGTCGATTTAAACGATATTTCTGTTACTGTACCGGCAAGCTATTTCTAGGCAGCGCCGGTTTTATAACGACAGTTGAATGACAGTTGGTATGCAGGAAACATGCGAGATAATATCTCGGGCTCGACATTATAGTTTATTTTATAATTCTACGTTATTAAAAGTTGAATAGAGCTGGGGCTGGGGGTATCCTTAACCAAATAGTCAGCTATTTCAAAGTTGCAATCATTTCTAAGTTTATTCATTCTACCGCGGAACCGTAAAATATGTTAGATTTCACTTCCTAAAATTTGACACGAACCGTGACTTTGCTCCAAAATAAGTAAAATAAGGTCAAATCCAGACAGAAATTTTCATTTTGTCAAGAATGAGTCACAGATGGACCTCACTTTGGCTGTACGATCCATCATCGATGGTGCGTTCCATCAACAGACCATACATGGCTGAATCTCAAACGCAAGGCAGGTTTCGCATATAATTAACAATTTATTGTATCTTCGTCAAACTTTGGCTAAATTACCCTATTAACAGTTCATTAACTGAATCCATTGAGTCTTTGAACTTTATTGAAGCTGAATCATAAATATAAAAGTAGTCGTTCACTTTACACTTAATATCGATAAATATAAAGTTTGTTAAGTGGATAATAAGAGCGATTTGTAAAAGTTCAAGACGTCGTAAGTGCACATTTGGTCAGCTTAACGATTGTCTAATGTTTTATATATATATATATATTTGAGATAAAAAAATTATCAAACACAGCCTGCTGACAAGTCTGAACAAATATTGTCGAAACGTCGTTTGTTAAGCTGATGAATCGTGCCTCCAAGTTGTGTCCGTCTGTGGCTCACACTTGACAAAATTAAAATTCCTTACTGGATAGGGCTGGGCAATTCGTTTCGATTCTCGAATTGGTCATGGGAACTAAAACCAAAAAAAATGAAAAGGCATTGTGACATTTGAGGGACAAAATTCCGGAAAATTAATTTGCGCCCAGAAAGATTTTTTTTAATATTCGTCCCAAGCAAAGCCGAAAGCAGTGATCATAAGTAGCCAAAACTACAACAAAAGCACAGTAAATTTACTGGTCATTTGCAGTAATTGCATATTTTCGAATTTAAAAAAACGCCATGTTGATGAGATTTATGCCAATTATAGGCTTTTGATGGACCACACCTTCGCGGTGCGTCCCATCATCTTCCCATATTTAGCCAAAAATGACAATTTCGATTTTTTTCAAAACCGTATCATTACTAATACTACGTAATATTAAGTGATATTACTGTAAAAGACCAGTGAATTTGTTGCATTTTTTGTTATAGTGAACTAACGGCCATTTACATATTAAAAAATAATAGCTTGAAATAAATGTCATCACATCAAATACAGCACTAGAATCAACCGATTAATTACTTTTGGGTTGATCGGGGCTCCAAGTCAGTCAGCGTTCCGACGGCGCAATCGATCAGTGACCCTGTCTGTTTTAACGTTATTTTTTTGGACTGGGTTAGTGCAGTAGGTTCGAACATTGTTTTCTTCTTTTCAAAACTTTATTTCCCTGGTTCTTTCCAAAAACAAAATGCACGAACGTGTTGTTAAGTATGTTGTGTCACAGATGGATGGCGCAGGCTAGACGAGGCCATCTTTGACAAATTCTTGACGGAATCAAACTTTCGATCAGGCTTAGAAGCAATGACTTGAAATTGTCTTATCATTTTCACGTCACACAATGCTATGGGCAATTTACTAGAATATTCTGCGTTTACTATAACATTTAGCTAATAAATTTCATTTAGTTTTGTCAAGCATGTGACACAGATAGGCAGCGTTGCCAATCCATGGCTCATGCTCGATAAAACAAAATATTTTCATTCGATAATATCATAATGAATAATGCAAGAATAAAACTATTTTCACTCTGCGGTTCCTTATCGCACTAGAATAACAAACTGCAGAAACAAGCAGAAATGGGTGCCCGGTTAGCTCACCGGCGTACGATGGTTTACCTAAGCACAGCTTTCGACTTTCTTTCCCAACCAGGTCCATACACGGGAAAAATGTTCCCTCCCGATTCGGAACTGGTCCGCCATATTGCTGATCCGTGTACTCGGTTTTCATCGCCCTCAGGATAAAAATCCTATTCTAGTCAACAAGCGCTGTAGTAGATGTTCGGAAACCAGTCCACTACTAGAAATACTACGTTTGCATTGAAAAAGGATTCGAATAAAAATTAGACATAGTTTATAATTGGACACCTCTGTCAACACAGAAAGTCGATAAAAATAAATTTATCATATTACAGAAATATTAGGAAGGCAAACAAAAGCTGAAGTAAAGTTTATTAGGGCGAAAAATTTTTTGAATGAAGATTGAAAGAGGGCAAAAGGCGTTTGCTCACCTAAAAATATATATAAATATTAGTTGCTATACATCACACGACACGAAACCCCTCCCCCGAAGTACTTTGAAATGTATGTGGTCTTAACTTCCATTTTTATTTCTCTGACCAATCACCCGATTAGCAGTATATTAACTTAATGCATTGGCTCCTTCATCTTTATTGAAGCTTAATTATAAATGTAATAGTCGTTCACTTAACACTCAATATCAATAAATTTAACGTTTCCTAAGTAGATAATGGGTTCAGCTTGTAAAACTCCAAAACCTTCAAGGACCTAATGTATCGTTTATAGATTTTGTGTGTTTCCGTCACGAATTTATCTTTATCTACGATAAACAAATAGTATCAGCTATTTACGAAGATATTTTGTCTTCACCACCATACGTGGATGTTTGTTAGGCTGCGTTGAGGTTAGGTTGCTTTTTTATCTTAGCTTTAATTAAACACTGGCTTTTTATGCCAGTGCAACTATGCAAATGCACTTCATACTGATTTTCAACGCATCTGTATGGTTTTCTATGCAAGCTAATGGAGAGGGCTTGGAATGAGAGTTCAAATTACTTGTTATGGCTTGTCTCTGATCAAACCTTAAGATTCAAATAAATTATAATACTTCGGAAAGTCCCTGACTCGATAGAAATCCACTCATGACCTGAATTTGAAATTTGTTTTTATTGAGAATTGCCGTCTCATTCCATTTGTTTTTGGAATCGATTCAAATACACATACCCAAGTGTTTAGCTAATCACGAAAAATATTCTTGCCGCGAGGAACTAAGAAAACTAATGAAAATATTTGTTGCTCACTCAAGCAGCAAACCCGCCAATTTCCGTTTCTTTATTTCGAATTAACGTGGAGATCCAACTCCTTGTTCATATATTTATTATGGGTATATTCATATATGGGTACGCTTTGGTACTTGATAAAAGCGGATATATTAGCTTGAATATTATGAAGCTTTGTTATCGCTTGTCGAAAATATTTCTACACGCGACCATATCTGCACTGTGACAAAAGTACGATAAATTTACTGGTTATTTGCAGTGATTGCTTATCTCGAAAAGTTCGAAAACGCTTTGTTGTTAAGAATAGTGCCGAGTTTAGCTGTTATCCGCGCCTCGGCGGTGCGTTCCATTAACATCATGTAGTTATATAGAATTTTTTTTATCAATAACACAAAGTAAACTTACAGTCAAAAAACACTGGTGTTATTGCATTTTTTTCACAGTGTGCATAACAATATTGTTCCGAAAGCGCCAAACGACTCGATAAATATACGTTATGCCACCATGAAAATATGCGGTAATCATATCAAATATCATTTTAATCTTTCAAAAGAAAATTCTCTATTTTCTGGCGCAAAATGTAGCGAATCATCAGGGAATCTCCTGGTTAGTCATCACTGCAAGACCCACCCCTAAGTCGCGGTCAATTTGTGCCTCATGCCTGAAAATATTCTTATTGAGATAAAGTGTTTTCGAACTTTGCTGAGAGACAGAAATGCTTATTAAGATACTAGTGTAAGACATGACCCAAACTTACCTATTTATAAGAACCAATGTTGGCTCTATTTAATTCGGTTGAAAGAGCTATTTCACTGAAGGGGGTGCATATACGCTCAATTTTAACGTTGGAAATAGGAAATACGTGGTGTAGGAAAAAGAGTAGCCAAATCGCAACCCGCCCCGTAAGACCCTAGCAGATCAACCAGGAGAACTTTTGTAAGCTCAGCCGAACAGGAATTGGCCTAGCTAAAGGTTTAGTAGCTTTACTGAAATAAAAAGACAAAATATAGCACTAGGCGATTTAACTCATTCAAATTTCTCCTCAGGCGACACGAATGTATCGTTAGTTTTTATTTTGGCAAACATTCTTAACCGATGAGTCAAACGATCATATTTTAAAGCAAATTTTATACTTAATTGGGCTAATTGATGAAAAGTCCTGTTTTAGATTAATTAAATTTGTCAAAACATGGAAAAGAGAAGTGGAACATAGGTCTACCATCGCTCAGGGCAAATACCACTCACTGCACTTCACTATAGTGCTTCAATTCTGTTTGGGATGTTTTCCGCTCACATTGCAGTTACTGGTACTACATATTGTGTAGAGCTATCTGCTATTAGGCGGCCGTTGGTTCCTTTTAGAAATGCTTCAAAAATAAAAATTAATTTAGTCAGGTATTAATCTACGGAATGGCCGCTCTTCTACTGGCCATACCCTGTATACCCCCTGCGCTTTAAAAATGCTCTTAACCTGTTCAGGTTTGTGACGAAATTTGATTTAAAGAAAAGAAGTCAGTAGATGAAGTTTTTCTGCTGCGGTTGAATTTGAATAAAGCACGACGCCGAAGTGCATAGTTAAAATTTTACAGGACAACAATGGCAACAGCTAATTTTACACAACGCAAAATTTGGCATACATCATGATTTTGCTGCAAAATGAATCAGTTCAATGATAATGATCGAAATTACTTTTAGTCGGAACTCGGAGACGCGGTCCATCTGTGGCACATACTTGATAAAATAAGATAACTGACTGACAACATACATACTCCTGCGTCAAAGCATGAGAAAATTGAAAAGTGGTATACGGTTTTATCATCGTCCAGGGCATTCACTGCACGTTACCATGGTGGTTCAGCCCTGTATGGAATGTTCTCCGCTTAAAGTATTAACTTCTTTAAGGCGCTGCTTCCGGCCTTACCTGGAGTGAATTTCTATAAAAAATAATGAGAAAATGACAGTATTGTACAAAAAATATTTCCCCAATGCGCATGCATTGAACGGGTTGTCATATATAATTTTGATTGATGGCATCACCGGTAGCTAAATTGCCCACTTGAACAAAGGCATGAATCATCGATCAAATTATGTCCGAGATATTAGAGAAATTAATACTTTGACTTTCAAAAATAGTTTATCAAGCATGTGGCTCATGCGTGACAAAATGAAATTTGATCGTTTAAAACGCTTGAACTGAACGATTTAATTCTATCTAATCAGTGAAAAATATATAGGTACCTTTTCAAGCATGGGCAATTGTTGACAAGTGGCCTCCATTTATGGACCAAGCGTGACGAAATAAAGTATTTTGATGCGCAGCATTCTTTCGCGGTGAATAAGGCGAATTTGATGCGGCAATATCCGAATAAATATTGTGTCCCAATTTAATCTGGATTTTGGAATGGCAAGTCACCATATTCAATCACGAGGCGAATTTGAAACTTTTTGCTCGAAATCATGACGTTATATTTTGCACCGAAGGCTTGAGTAAGATGCCACGGCTTAAAACTGGCTGAGTATTAGCGATATTCTGTTGTATCAAGCGTGTGAATGTCTAGCCTATGTCATTTCCCCCTATATACGATAGTGCCTGCCACCGTCACGAGCTGTGTAACCCAGTAACTGCAAGCTAAAAATCAAATCATGCAAAGCCGAACCGCAATGAGAGAGCGGAGTGAGTGGTATAATATCTGCTGCACCAGGCGATGGTAATAGAACCCACAAATACCGTCTTTCAGACGTTGACGACACGAGGGAAATGAGTTAAAGGAATTTTCCAAGCATGAGCCAGAGAGATACCACGTTCAGTTTGATGTGATCCGCAATTTGCTCATATCCAGAGCATGTTCAAGCATTTTTTAGGTTAGAATGAGCGTAACAAAGTGGCGATGCACCAGTCAAAAAATCTGGCAAAATGGGGTAAAATCAGCGATCTTCGACAATAAATTTGTTTGGTGATATCGAAAGGAAACTATGAAATCAAGTTAATACTTGTCATGAATCAGATCAACAAGGCGGTTTCAAATTTTAGCCAAATAAAACAATTACTGCAAATCGACCATAAATACACTGTATTTTTTTTTTAAGTGTGAGGCAAGGTGGGAGAATCTTGGATTTGCTCGGGTGTTCGAAATGTTCATCCCCTCGGATGAACAAAAGAAGCTTCAAAACCATCAATACTGATATGACATTTTAATGCAGTTTGGTTTTCAAGACATTGTAGAAAAGACTTTCAAATTTTCTGGCCACAGATATATCATTCAATATTTGTCAAACTTTTTTTTGATGGAACCCATTTTTTTCGAGAATAGTTGGCATTTTGCAAAACTGTTGCGAGGTCGATTATATAAATTTTTATTTTAAATACATTACTATTATGATATCCAGAATTATGCTGCTCAAATGTTTTGACGATTATCAGACATTCCACCTATAAAATATTAATGCGCATGACGAGTAAATTGCTGTTTACCTGAAACTGCAATCGAACATCATTCAAAATATAAATATTGTGAACGAACATGTTTTGTTAGGCATTGGCCACTAATAGATTGATGCCATCTGGGCGCGGTCATTCTGTGGCTCATGGACAAAAGAAAATTTCTGATTTAGAAAGACCTATTTCCTTCGCGTGTCTAAGTAGCAGAATATCTGACACGCTGTCGAGTGTTTCTAGCCAGGATTATACATAGTTTCTGACTATGGTAATCAACCTGTGAAATGAAAACGATTGAAACTTTCGCAAAACGTCGTTTTCATTTCACCAGCTGAGTAAAATAGTCAGAAATCATCGCGCACGCTCGATAATCTTGAAGAAAGTAGTCAGTTAGAAGCCCTGATTACGAGCAAAAAAAAAATTCTTGTTAAATAAAAATGTGCGAACGGTATGTGACGTACAAGTTACGAAAATATCTGAAAAACCGCATCGAAGTAAGAAATAACAAAAGATAAAATTTGAGGTCGCGAAATAGCGCGGAATTAGGGGTTATGTTGTGCCTTATTTGTTGAAATCTTACCAGATTGAAACCCGCAAAAGATAACAGGATTTTTTTGACGTGATATAAAAACTCATGTGGCGAGTTAGATGTGAAATTATGATTGGTTGAGCATAATTGACTGATAGGTTCGAGTCACAGACGAGTTGTGATTGAAATGAAATTAATGAAATTTCAGTTATATACTCTCCTCGTATGAGCTGTAAAAAGCTTAGAATCTTTCTCGAGTAGGAATGCTATATTTTTGATCTGAATATATAAATCCTGCGACAGAACTCGATGCGTCTGCAATTACACCCACACGTTTCAGTAATTTGAATCCGTGAAATTTAACGACGTTGAGAAAGTGATTTAGATAATATATTTTGGACCTACTTCATCACGTTTAAATATTTCATATTTAATGATTTAGAATGCGTACACGATTTAAAAATTCTCAAATTCTCAGAAATTTTTAAATGAAAAGTTCAGATTACCAATGCCATTCGCATTACAACCTTGTGCACATGTGTTGGTAGTATGAGCAAGACAGTTCGTCTGCTACCAGAGCATTTTTGCCTTGGTATGAATGTGTTAATTTGTATTTTCCCCGGTTATTCTATCTACTGTCGAACACCCTTCATCGTCACTTCGTTTACGATATTCATTTTGCGCTGTGGAGCGTAGTTGGGATAGGATTTGTTCGCTCGTCAACTCGAAGAAATCTTATTTATTTCCGATCACAGGTGCAAACGGGTTCGGATTCGTTCTTTGTTGTGAGAACGATACAACAGATACATTTGTACTTCATGTCTTGGAAGACTCACCGGCTTCGAAAGCAAATTTGCGACCAGGAGATAAAATTATTGAGGTACGTAGGTAGAGATTACCAAAATTGATTATCTTAAATCCAGAATCAAATCGAATATTTCTTACGGATCAAATCGAACATTAGAATCGTGAGTATTATAATAAGCAGACAAAGCACATAGGAGCACATTTTCAGAAATTTGGTAAATAAACCAATTTTGAGTTTATTTTCTAAATGCATGCTTTGATTTTGCATTGCATTTGATTTCCAATCACTGAAGAAAACGAATCGAATAGTTATTAAATTTGCGAATTTCGAATCGGATATTTTAAATCATCCCTCTAAAGTTTCTATCCAAGCCTTCTTTTTTGAATATGAAGATATAACTTTTTCAAGTATGAATGATGAATCGTTCCGCCGAGGCCACGATCTATGCGTAGCTCATGCTTGGCAAATGAAATAATAAGCTGACATTGAATGCATTCAGCGCAATCTTGCGTTTTTCTGCAGACGACAAAATCACCAAGTTGTTGGAGCTAAAATTAGCCTTGTTTATCAGAATGTTCCTTATTTTCGCGCGCCTACTGTGCATATTTTTATTAGCATAACGCAGTAAATCTTACTCATTTCGTCGGCAAGTCATATCACATTCTTTTCCTTATTTTACAGATCAATGAAATAAACGTCGAGAGTGAATGTCACACAAACGTTGTCAAATTATTGCAAGGTGAGAAAATCTTTCGTGCGCAGTTCGCAGCGCAGACTTTTGTTTTATCAAGCACGAGACGGCGCTTCGACGATGCGATTGGGCTATTACAGATTGGGTGATGATATGACTAGAAAAGCAAAAGAGCTTAGGATGGCTTTATCATCGTCGCCAATACCAGAAACTACCATCCTAAGCAGAAAACATTCCATACAGAAATGAACCGTTTTAGTTGGGTAGGTTACAAGATTTTGCACAAGCAACTGCTTTCTAAGCGGAAACCTCTCAAGAGGAATAAACATTTATAATAAATGCAATGAGTGGTATCTGCTTGGGGCGATGGTAAATCTCGCCCTCCTTTGCGCCAGACTAGATTTGGATAATCATGGGTTTCATATTAATGTGAATTTCACGATGGAATTCGTCACCTATTTCAGAAAAGCTACAAAGGCAAATATTTTACGTTACTCCCTGTTACAGGATTAAAAAGCATTCGTCTTGTTGTCGTATTCTGCAAGGAAGCAAGCGATTATTTTTTGAAGCCAGACAACGGGATGACAGTCAAACCTCTCGAATCAAGGGCGAATGAAGTTCCCAGGCCAAAACTGGTCAGAATAAACCGAGGAGCGACGGTGAGAAATAATTCCATTCTCGGATACATTTTCTTTTTCGAAGCAAATCTCAAAGTAAAATATTTCTAATCGAATCTCCGTATTTGATTCGATCATTGAAATTGATCGCAAAACTAACAATGGAGCTGATTTATACCTTCCTGATCAGTAAATATTCGTTATAAAACAAGTATAAACCACTTAACGGCGCGGTCCTTTTGTGGCTCATGCCTGATAAAAATAAATATCTTTACATAAATAAATTGTAAGATTCTTCACATAAACTTGTAGAACAGTCAATATTTCGATGAAAAAAAAAATGCTCAAAACATTTTGTCCAAGTATGACAAGAATGAGCATTCAAATCAACCGAATTGAACATCGATCGCGCTCCGTGTTAGCTGAATCGGTAAAGTGATGGGAATACGCTTCGAGCTACGCATGTCCAATCGCATGTCGGATGTTCATATCCGGTGGTTTACGTAAGCACTGCTTACGGCCTTCTTCGCCAACCACGTCCATGCGCGGAAAAATGAGAAATATGATATGCCAAAAACCTTTACCCGATTCGGAATTGGTGTTTACATGAGTGATCTTGATTTGCTATATGGCTAAGCAGTATACTCGGCTTTCCGCAAGATGGAAAGGAAATCCTAACCTATTTTGATCTTGAATGAAAAATTGGCATCCATTGTCATTTTACTATTTCTTTTACAACCAGCTATTCGGGAGGACTATCCCTAGTAAGACTCTCTACCGCAGGGGCCTTATAAACGCAAAAAGTTGATAATGTTTGGTAAGCCACGATATTTCCAATCCGGCCAAATCTACCCAAGTCATTAAATTACATTTGTAGATGGCCCAGTTGTTATCTTGTTGGCATCGCAGGTTGAAAATATCGGGTTCGTTAACCCCTTGCCCACCACTCAAACCAGGGTTTAATAATTTGGGAAAGCCGAACTCGTAAATATCATATCTTTCCAACAGACCCAGCCTCACCCAGCTATAAGTTGACGCTGGTACAGTGCCTTGGTATGGCTAGGTTCTATCCCAAGGCGTGAAGATACACCCCTGCTCGTCGTCAAAATGTATATATCATAAGTGGCTATGCTACGTTTAACTAGTGAAATAAAAACAATATATTTACGAGGACTCCTAACGAAAAAGTCGATTTCATTCGTCATGTCGAAAAATCTACTGCGCCTGGTGAATGAGCGATTTAATAATTTTCACATCCATTTTTCAGGGCTACGATTTCGTTGTGAAAACAGTTGGAAAATCACCGAAAGTTTGCAGTACAGGAAAATACAGAAAAGGAGTGACAGGTGAGCTAACATTGATGTTTCGTCGAGTGCGGGTCACGAATGTATCTTTTTGGAGAAGAAGAAGACGGAATGAACCTTCTTGCATGAGTGTTCGTGGTTCCTTATTCTCGACTTCCTCTCCCGCAGGGAAAAATGAAACACCTTGTTCAACTGTTTACACTAACGAGTCTATCATACCCCGTCAGTCATAGAAGCATTAATCGAGGTTTCGTTGTACAAAGCTGGCGAGCTTTGAAAAAATAAAATTCTTCATTTTACGAGTATTATTCATGGGCAGATGGCGCATAAGTGCTACAAGCTTTCTCTGGTTAAACTTGTCTGTTGTTTCAGGTCATTTTGTCGACAGTGCCGAGAAAGGCGGAAGAGCTTATGAATCAGGACTGAGGGCGGGAGAGAGAATCGTGGAAATTAATAAAGTCAATGTTGAGAAGGTAATAATATTCAACGACTTTTTATCCATTTTTTATTTGCTATTTTGAGTTTCATATCCGAATTAAAATATACTTTTTTCCAAATTCGAGAACAGGAATTATTTAAAAACACAAAAAATCTTCAAGACATATCGTTCATGTTTAAATCTACATTCATTTTCCATAAATATATGAGTGTAGAATATTCCTAGTGACAATAATTCATCCGCTGCCGGTGCAAACATGCAAATTTAAAATCCCGTTACAGGTAAATTCCAGAAATACACCCCAGAACTACTGCAACCTTTCGTTAACCATTCAAGAATAGACTCGAACGTAAATAAACCAGAAATGTAATATCCAGCCAGAAAAATAATTTCCCGAACTCATTTTGTTAAGCACGAGTCACTTACGGATAGTGCCACCTGTGCGCGGTCTTGTATTGACTCGTGCTCGACAAAGGGAATTTTCTGATTGGATGGGCACATTAAAACTTCAACTTCCAACCCCCCTTATTACAGGAATCTCACACATCAGTGATCAACCTAATCCGAACCTCACCAGACAGATTGATCGAACTTCTAGTTGTTGATAAAGAAACCGACGATTTTTTCCGACAACATTGTGTATCGCCTTCATCAAGACATCTGCACGGGGATTTGAATTTCAATGAAATAATCGACAAGTCCAACTATGGTAAGTAGAGATGGGCGTTCCAGAATAGATGATAGTTCTACGTAGATGCGGAATAGTAAATGATCCGACTGCAAAATTTGAGTTTCATAAGTTCAATGGGATTCGATTCTAATGCAACTTTAGTGTTAAAAACATGAGGACAAATTAACATCAACCTTGCTTGATCAACCTCTTTTTTCTACTAATAACCAAAAATAAATCAGAATTTTTTATTTTGTGGTACCCTTGTTGTGCAAAGGATACTGTGATTGACTTGATTCTTAAACCCTCAGTTTTTTTTATTCGCAATTACACATTTCAATACCAGTTTCTCTGTGCTATCAGAGTTTAAGGATTATGAATCGGTATTCTGAATTCGATTTCAGTACTTTGGAATAATTATTGAATAGTGAAGCATTCTGAATTACCCATCACTAATGGTGAAAACTGTTGATGCAGGCTTTAGAATTGTCAAACGTACTCCCTGTGTGTCGTAAGAGGGAATAAAAAAAACAAGTTGTTGATGGTATTTGTGGTGTTTTATTACAACCAAAAAGCGCGACAAGATAAATAGCTTTAGAAACCAAACTACAATACAATATTGTCCATTTCCTCGTCTGATTGGCACGTTCGGAGTACACAGCGCACCCAACACGTGTTGATCATGCTCATATAATCGACGGGAAAGGTAAAGGTCAACCTGGAGATGACGATGACGATTGGGTTCTTTACGGCATATTCCCGTTCAGGTGTCGTCACTGGTTTGACCTATTACACAGCTTTTTGCCATATATGTAGCTGTTCGTTAGGTATTTCCAGGTTACTTATGTGGAGTGAAATTCAATAAAATGAACTAACGACCACTTCTTCATGCCTTCTTCATGAAGTTTTACTGTCAAAATCAGCGACTTGCATATTTTTTCCGAACAAACATGCTTATGCCTAAAATTGTTCCTGTAATTCGAAACTTAAAATCCCATTTGTTGAAATGTTTACCCAACTTAGGAACCGAAGATGTTTTGTGGAGCATGGGTCACTGATGGGATCGAGGCCTAATAAAATAAAATTTCTGCCCGGAAAGACTCGAATATTTTTACATCATCGATAAGTCTTATAGTTGTGATATGTCTAAATCTCTCTGAAATATGATAGTGTTAATATATTTTATACCCTGTAGGTACAGGCTTCAGAATTGTCCTAATGTATTTCCTGCTTGTCGTACAAGGCGAATAAATGGATGCAAAGAAGTGGTAGATAGTTGAAACACATTCTCGTAGAAGCAAAAGTGACATACAATTTCTGCCAGGCGCTCTTGTAAAACACCTTCCCGCTAACTTCTATCAAAATTGTTTTGTTAATCTCGTAAAAATCTTTTCAAGAGAGCAATTTTAACCCGGCGGCTCTAATCTTGTTTTCAGACATTTCGGACAGTGATTTTACACCTCCAGTCTCCCCGTACAGTTCTAGTCTCGTATCAACAACCTCAACTCCGACTTCCGAACGTTCTCCTCGTTTCAATCCGCTACTAGACATGGACAGGCCTCCAATGAACCCTCTTCTGGCACGACTAGACCGACAACCGAAGAGTCTCTCTACCATGGATCTGTCGACGAGATATCCGTCCACATTGGATAGAGTACCAAGAATGCAATCTAGTGTTTCGACTTTGGATATTTCTCAAAGGTTTGAACGAATGACATGTCTTTTTCAAGATGATTTATACTTACATTTCAACAAACTTTTTTTTATTGGAATTTACTTCAAATAATTTTTAATTTAAAAATCGGATCAGATAATTTTTGTCAATGCAATCGAATATTCCAAGGACAGTCACAGTCTTGCATCAAGCACACGAAGGCATTTTTCAAAAATTGGTTGAATACTTTAAATCCACATAAATCTTCTCCAAATATACACATTTTTTATTCTTTAATTTTGTATCGCCGAAAAGATTGAGTCGAATGTTTCGAACATTTCTAATTATCGAATGTGGGAGCAAAACTTGCAATACCCAAAAGTCTTAGAGACTACTTTTCCAACTTCGTGTTTCGAAAACTATAGAATACTATATCATCCCGGTATAACGCCTTAGCGGGGGATTGCATCAACATTTAATCAAGTCAATTTGAATATTGTAATCAAATATCATCATGTTAAAATTACTATGAAAGTGGGCCGATTCCAACACATATTTATGATCCAAATCAGAAATTTAACTTAGTCAACCATGAGCGACATATGGACCGTGGCTCAGCGGCGCGATCCATCAGTAGCTCATCCTGAACAAAAGATGTGCGGACATAAATTTCTGTCTGGAATGGTGCACTGTAGTGATGGCGACCTAGTTTTTGCTCAAACTGAGCAAAACGAGTTTACCAGCAAACTAGGCATTATCTAGATTTAAAACCCTGTGAACTAAGTAAAGGAACCGTCGTTTTGCCGCATTCAAGACATTTTTAATAGACGCGGAGATTGAAATCATGGAATTGTCCGTTTCAAAAACATTTACAAAATGAATACATGATTTAAATAGTTTTTTATAGTCGTTCCTACTTTTTTGAACCAGGTATCTTTTATTCAAGCACCTTGTTAAAAATTATGTAAATTTAACTATTTTACCTGGTATATCAACAGAAAACTCGGTGGCAGTTAACTTGGTTAAATCAGATAAACAAGGTAAAAGTACTTTGAATAGAAACTCGGTAAACTGGGTGTACTAAGTGAACTCGGTACTTTTACCTGGAACTGGTAACACTAGTGCACTGACCAACCACTACTTCCTCTCAACAGAACACAGCCCAACATGAGTACACTGGACGCTTTCACAAGGAAGACAGAGGAATTGATCCATGAACTGAGACTTCATAATGACGAAATACACGAGTTGAGGTGAGGAAGTTTATTCAATTTTTATGTTTTTCAAGTGAGAAATTATTCTATTGTATGTCTAGGCTTTGGTGTTCACCCTCTCTGGGCAAGTACATATATTGTACGCTGCTCTCTTGGTATGATTTCCGATGCTAGCTTTACATTTTACGTAGCTATTTGCTGTTAGTTAGTCCCTTTGAAGTGCAGCTGTCAGACTAGATGAAAGTAAATTTTTAATAAGAATGTTCTGTTAAACTCATAGGGGTCAGATAGATCGCGGACCTGAAGTGCGGCCCATCTGTAGCTCGCATTCAACAAAATAAATTTTCTGATTTAATTTTTACGGGCACAACATGACATGCAGGATCAAGAAGTGTTGCAATGTCAAAAACTGTAGCCCCCGGACAGATTTAATTAAAATCTTTAATAGTTAGGTCTATTTTTTACCAAATCATATGAAACTTAACCGCTGTACTCCCCTAATCATCTTGATTTAAATCGTTACAACAAACGGGGCTCTATCTTACCTGCTAGTAGCTAAACTATCTTCAGGGGTTTCTTGAAATATTCCCAAGATATCTATCGAACTCTACTTTGAGCAAACTTGCAAATAGAAAGGTTGATGAATATAATAATAATTGCAAAAAAATAATCCATTTAATCATACTTCATTCCTCACACACAGGTCATCACTTGGATACTCCAAGAGCTACGTTGAACCGTCTCTGCGCGACAAGTACTTAAATCTTGGAACTAATACAAGAGACACGGGTTCGAATCCCGGCTCCCCACAACTTATGCGCCACTACGGTCCGAGAAGTACGACGTAAGTATATAAGTTGATATTCCAGCAGTATAGCCTCCATGGTGATTGGATTGAACCGAACCCGAATTGCTAACCAGTGTATACAAAGGATCGGTTTTGATCGTTTTTCGTTCAAATAACTACAAGAATATTATGAAATATGGTTTGATGAGTGTTAACACCATAGCAAGCCTGTCCCTAATTACCATTTTATTGCAATCGACTCCTAAACTGTTTTAGCCAAGAAAAATACCCCTGTATGTTCTATTCCAGATCATCAAGTGACGACGACCACTCGTTCACCTACAGCAACAACAACAACCTACACCACGTCCCGTACTCAACCTACAGACCACCAGACGTTAAAGATCTATCAGATGTCAGTTACAACGTTGATCTCAACACATTGAAGGAACACGCTCGTCGGAAGGTTGGCAAGAACAAGAGCGCGTATCGTGATAAAGTTGGATTTGATAATTACTGGATGGCGCACAGAGCTGTTAATAATATGTGAGATTGAGGAGTTGGAGATACAATATACGGAACCGGGTTTTAATACTCAATAGAATTATTACAAGATACAAAATGCAATGACCTGTACAATCAGGATGAAGAATCCTTGTAAAAATGGGTTAAAATGACTAAATCCTAAATTAATGTATGATTGTATCGAGTGTGAAGGTTTTTCGCACCAACATACAAACTTTCCGTCTTGTGCACGTAAAACAATAACGTCTCGATGTATTAAAAATCTGAGTGTAGGAAAAGCACTATATGCTCTTCCTTATCCAATGTTTATTAACCCGCAGATTATGCGCGAGGTCTTATAAAATGCTAGTTGACTTAAAACCCAAGTCAAAAAACTACTTCTTTATAGCTAAGTTTTACAAAGTATGAGTCCTTCATGGATCACGCCCGTTAGGTATTGAGTGAGGATCGCTAATAAACCGGAAAGCTTATTCGGCGATAAATTTCGAAACTTACGTCACCTTGGAGAAAAAACTTAGTCAACGAATATCCATAGCGGAACAAAATTCTTTCGTCAACATGTCTGGTGTCACAATGATTTTAATTTTTATTATAATATATTTTTCTTTCTTTTTGCAAACGTACATAAGGTGTCGAACTTGGTGACAAATGTACAAATTGTACAAAGCATATATTTTGAACGTTTTTTCGAGCTCCCGTTCTAGCACCATAAACCAATCTGACCCAAACACAAAACAAATATTTGTCGGGCATGAGCCACTGATCGACCGCGAAAAAGCAAAATCAATTTGATCATTATATTTTTATAACTTGGAAAGTGTGAACTTAGTCAGAAATAATTTTCCCGAGTGTGGTGCTATTGCTTTGCATCTTAAACATATACAAGACCTATACTGACTTAATCTGACACTGCAAATTCTCAAAGCTCAGGGTCATTATTTCAAAAGCATTGCTCCGGTTTACAAAGGTCGCTGTTTTTGAATGTTATTATCAGAGAAGCAAAAATATTCGGCTACATTCTATTTTTATAAACACATATTTTATTGTTGTTCGAAAACCCCAATCAAAAATTTTTGCTCGGCTCTTCTTTTTCAATTACGGGTGGCATCGCTCCACCATTGCGCGATGCATCGGTGATTCTTGCTCAACAAAACAAATTCCGTCCCGCAATTTTAAACTTACATTACTACTGCAAAATGGATTTATTTTTTACGAGAGTAAGCCTTCCATGTTTACTTGCCGTTCTTATTAAATCGAGGTTTGTCAACGTAGGGAGATTTCTTCCTATTTATTTTAATGTTAAAATCGACCGGTATGTTAACAGTGTTTGTTTGTAAAAACTTTACTTTCTTGTCCTACCTAATCCTCAGGAGATCTGCAAGTTTGGCTGCTAACTGCAAACTAGATAAAACCGCACGCGCCTGTGTGGTATTCTATGTCATTAAAGCCATATTTTGAGCAAAAATGTGCAGTAGAGCGTCCGCCCTGGCAATGCTTTTACTTATTTACGAGAAAGTATATTAACTAGGAAGAGTATACACCTAGATTGTCCTTATCTTCGATATTCGAAATATATAAATCGAAGAATATTTCAACATTTGAGGTAAACAGAACTGGTATCTTACCGTATTTTGCAGCAAAGTCAAGAGTTTGACAGACAAAAATGTCAAAATCGAATCGAATATTCGAATCAAGAGAAAAATTTGTTTTTACTCCCCAATTAGTACTTTGATCGAAATTTTTTGGATTTGCAATTTGAAAAATTTTTCTTAAAAAAAAAAGAATTACACCTTTTCCCAAAACCTGACTGAATTCAAAACGAATTTGATATTTCATTTTCAAGATTATTCTTTTAGAATGTATTCGAAATCAATCTTTGAAATCATGATTTCATGACAGAATGAATCAATTTGAAAATAATCGAACAAAGAATTGACTTTTTTCAGACTTTTAGAATGTCTGCGTATTTTGATAAATATCTCTTGAGTAAGATCACAGTAATTATTTGACTTATATACAGAGTATTTTGTAATTATTTACTTTCGTTATGTGAAGAAATGTAAAAGTTTATCTTGGTTCCGACAGGATATAACGTTTTATTTGAAATAAAATAAATATTGTAAAGAGTTTATAAATCCGAAAAAATCTCTAAAGTCGTGTTTCTGTGGTTTGCGGAGGGTGGCAAAATTATAAGACTTTGGGTAATCAATAAGGTATTCTTTTGCGTATCTTTCGGGGCACAAATCACCCAAAAATTCAAATGTGCCAAGTCAGAGTAACAGATGTACCGCACCTCGCTTGCGTGTCAGTGACACATACTTGGCAAAATACATTGGATGACTTTTTTCTGACTGGGAAACAAGGTCGCGCGCTTCTCCCTTTTCCACGCAAATAGAAGGGGTAAAAACAAAGAAAAAAGTTTTAATTTGTCTGACTGTAAATATGCCTTTTCGCTGCCTAACTAACTTTGTATGTTTGGTGACATTTCGTCCTTAATTGAATTAAATTTTTCCTCGGTTAAAAAAAGAATTGAAATAGCGCGACTGCGGCCGCGGTGCTATTTTCATCACGTGATTTAAAATAATACCATAGTGGAGTTGATTATCTTTTTCTCTCTAGCCTTTGTTAAAAATTAATTTATTTAAGACCGTGAGTAGCTATATATATATATATATATATATATATATATATATATATATATATATATATATATATATATATATATATATATATTATATTACAGATGGTTGAGAGCTGCAGGCACGCGAAAACTTGCTTATTATAATGATATTTTCATATATAGACAGGTCCCAACCCTTCTAAAACTGGTAAGAGAAAAGGGATCTCTCCCTGGCCCCTTGTAAGATATCCGTAAATGCTTGGAGGCCGGGCACGCTATGAGCCGTGTGTTAGTCGAGCGTAACCTTGGATGGGAAAAACAACCTAATTTCGTGTTTGTGCTTTCGTAGTTGTGTTGGTAGATTTCTAGCGCCACCTTACACTCGACAAGAAATTCTTGGTAAGTTTTACTGGGTCTCGTTATGCAAAAATACAAACTGATACTCTAACGACCCACTTTGCCTATCAAGTACAATGTTACGTATTGAAATTCTTACTATGTACGTTGTATTGGAACAAAAAAATGCCTGTCTGTCTGTTCTGATGTTTTTCTTTGTAAACAACGTTAATTATCAAACATAACTGAGTGTATCAGGGAAGCCAGGGCACAGTGCACAGTATAAACATTTAAAACGTCGGCAACATGCATTGTTTGCTTTCACATGTTGAACTTGTTTTATTGTCTGAATAAACCCAGTAAAAATATCTCGAATATATTTGCTGAAAATTTTACCGTGTACGTTGTATTTATTAGTAAAAGAGGAAATATTATCTGGCTGTCTTGATGGTTTTCCCATATAAACAACGTATATTATCACACATAACTGATGTGTGTCGAGCCGAGATGATTGTACAATCAAAACGTTGGTAATAAACATCGTTTTTCTTTCAATGCTTAATTTTTTATTTCATTATCTGATATTACAATACATACTGAGCGGCACAAATTCGCTATTATAGCGCGTTTGAAATTTCACTGTCTACATTGTATTAGTCTAATAAGGAATATTGTCTGGTTTTTCCTTATAAACAGCGCATATGACCAAACATACTGAGATGCATCCAGAAAAGTTATTGCCAAAAAGTTGTCAGAAACTTTTATACTTCATTGTCCAATCAAAAAAATATTTTGTCACGCATGACTTACGGGTGGTTCGCGCCTCGGCGGGATATGTTATGACTCGATTTGCCGGTAAAGATTCCTTACTTTGCGTAAGTAAGTATTTTTGAGAATCGATATGTATATTTAATAAAGGTATTTTCACGATATTGAACCTCACCGGGCCCATCTATTCTCTTGTGCTTGCTTCGGATGCCCAGGAAGTTCTTTGCTAGCAGACATGACGACCTAATCTTCATGACACTTCTGTCTACCAGGGGGGATGATCTCAAGAAATGGGCCACAAAGACAACCCGTATTTTGGGGTAGAGGGTTATCAGCCAATTTAAATCGCATTTTCAAGTTTTCATGCTTTGAATAATATCATAACAAACACACAATAACAAATAAACCAGAAAAACATGCCACATAAATATAAATTAGGATTTGAAACATGACCAGCGCAAAAGTTTGTAAACTCATTTGTAATTCAAATCCACAGTAAATATGAGGAGGTCTGGTTGACACGGAAGGTTGAAGACGCGGGTCCCGTTGAGTCCAACACTCGTAAACACGGACTTATTAACTTGGGTAAACTTGGCAAAACATGAACGCTGTGAAAAGAACTGTTACCATGTCGGCTAATGAGTGGCCGCCGGTATTAAGACGATGCACTCAACACATGAAGGGATTCTCAGTGATTTATGACCATAATAACGGTATCGAATTGGATTGTGCATAGAAATTCAATATTTCACGAGTTTTTTTTCTTTTTGAAGTTCGGTTTTTATACAACAGTGAAAATTAAAGTAACTAACGTATCGGGTCTTTGACAGTGTAGAAAAACCCTCGCTAACCTATGCTCTATCCCGCTACCAGGAATATCACTTCGTCAAGCATGAGCCACAAACGGTCACAGCGCCTCAGCGCCACGATCCATCAATGACTCTTGCCTGCTTGTTTTTACGTTTCAATTAACACAGGTGATTTACGCAGCAACGCAGAAATAAAACAAAAACACGCTGACGTGTACCAGGGCCTTGAAGGCTTGATTCTAAAATAGACTGTACGCTACCTGTTTTGTCTTCGGTCTTTATTATGATCGGCCTGCTGAGTCTTCGAGTTACAGGCATTCTTTGGTTTGGTAATATATCCATAGCTGTACTGGATGAGATGATTCTTTTTACCGAAAAAAAAATTCCCCTGACAACTACGTCGGACTATATATCGCACTGCACTGCTAGGCTACCCGATCAGGATCAACTACGCACTTATCCCGCACGCGACTCAGACTTTGAGTTATCACATCACAATAATCTTTTCAATCGTGTTGAAGAACGTTGCCAGAAATAATGTTGCAGATGAATGTTCTGTGCCAGTGTTATTTCAGGCGTGAGTTTTGTGCTTGTTCAGGAGGCGCCGGCAAAGCGTTGGGAATACACTATGAGCTGTGCATCTCTGATCATCATGACGCAGTATCGAATCCAGGAAGATGATTATATGCGAGAGGACGCCTCGCCGGTGCACGGTGGCTCACGTAAGCGCTGCTTACGGATTCCTCCACCGACCAGGTCTATTTACAGGGAAAATGAGAAATACGATTCGGAACTGGTACCGGTATCTGCTCGAGAGATCGTAGTTCGCCATATGGCTAAGCTGTATTTTCTCTTCCACAGAATGAAAATGATAGCCTGTTCTACAACGCAATAATTTTAAGCGTGTTTTGGTGCGAAATTTTGAGGACTCTAGAGTCGTATCGCACTCCCCAAGTTGACACCGAAAGGGCTGTGGTTAACAACAACGTCCTCGAATGTTTTCAACAAATCGGTTGTGGTGGGGTCGGAGTTATCAAATTTTTGGAAATACATGGAAAATTGAAGAAATTTTTTTAAATAAAACTCGCACACCAAAGCCTCGTTCGTTTTTTGGCGAAATCGTAAAACGGCTGGTATACAGGATTGCACACGGGAATTTTGGTGTTTTTGTATTAAATACCAAAATACTTAGGATGATGAGGTTGAGTCCAGGTGGCTGAGAAATAGAGTAAATCTTGGTTTTCTTCCACAGCATATTCACGTCATTTCCTTCAGTAAAAGGAGCTTTCGAAACCATCAACACTGTCATTTCCCGGCAGCATTGATGATTTAGAACATTTTTTTACAGCTTGGTGGTTACGGAAAAGACACTCAGATCTAGATTGTCTAGAAACAATGTTATAAAAAATTGATCACTTGATTAATTTTTTTCCGATGAAACCCATTTTCTTTGGGTGTCAGAGTAAATTGAGAAACTGGTATTCTGTCGGTCCCTGTATATTCAGGATTGCCTCCTCACCAGTAGAACGTCAGCTACCGTACTCAAAACAGGGTCTCGCCAGAAGAAATTTTGCAAATGAGCAGGATTTCATGACATTTTAGAAATTAGAAGATTTGAATTTCTTATTTTATTTTAAGTTTTTTCGGTGACCAAACTGTTTAAACCTTCAAAATCATCAATACTGCTATGATTGTTTTGAAGCTTTTTTTAGATTTTAGACATCTGATGAAAACCCAAATTTTCCACCCTGTGAAATCCCATTAGTAATTCCACATTTGAATCTCAAAGTACAATAATACTTGTTAAAACGTTTAATCAAAGCAAAAGACATCAACAACGTAAAATTAACGGAATGATTGTATTTCTCAAGTCACAAGATTGATTCTACCTAGCATAGGGTTTCAAACTCCTTAAAAAATAAGCAAATATAGTCGAAACTCACATTAAAAGCAAAATTACTTTTGTGCGAAGAGATTTTTGATTTTCTAAACCAAACATAGAAGACTCGCTAAAATCATTCATAAAGCCTTTTTTTTCATCATTTGTAAGTAGGGCAGTTTTAAACGCTCGCCATTTCCAAACATTTTTAGAACAGCTGATGGGACTGAAAATATCAATATACAATCAAAAAAAAAAAAAAATTATTCGTGCTTTTATTGTTCCGTCATAAATAATAAGTCAAAAAATGGTTTAATCAACCCTGTCTATCGCACCCATGACTCAGAACTGGGGCTGGGCAAGTTGATTCGGTGATTCGAAGTAGAGATTATTAGAATCAATCGTGAATCGGTCACAGGAACAAAGCCATGCTAAATGAATTTCACTGTTCATTTTTAACGACAAAATGCAATCGGTTTTGGTCAAATTTGATCCAAATCTGTTGTATTTTGTTGTTAAAATATTTGTAATATTCAACTGTATATTTCCTGATCATCATAATGGAGACTATAACAGTAAAAATGGGATATTTGTTATTATTATGAAATCAACGATTCGATCCGATTCAAAAAAATTATCCGAATCATATTCAAATTCCAAATGATTCGGTTTTGCTCAGCCCTACTCGGAACGACGAAGTTACTTATATTTAATCCCAGATTAAGCAGCAAATCTTTTAGTAAGATTCTTCCCATCATCTTGTTTGTCATGTATTTTTATGTTGGGCGGTTGTACGCAGAAATAAGATCAATCCCATCTCTCTAGGAAATTTACACAAAAGTGATATTTTATCACTTTTGGCAGTTTTCAGTTTTGTTGGATGTTAATATATCAGGGGAGGGGATTGTTCCCCATGCCTGAGAGTTTAGTTCGCAACTTCTTGTGGGGGTAGAGCGGATGGCTCCGAGGACGCTTCTTCAGTTTCCACATTCGCACCATTGTCTGCCTCTTCCTCATTGTATGGTACGAGAGACGAGAGTTGACCCTCGACCTGTGCATCATCTGTGCCTGTTGCTTGACCGTCTCCCTCACCTTCACCTTTGACACCGTCTTCGTCACCTTGATTTTCAACGCTGCCTTCATCACCTTTGACCTCATCCAGTATCGTCACTCCCTCTAGATTTGATGCGTTGTTCATGTCAGCACTGTCCCCTGCAAATTGAAAAGATAATACGTTTATTCCAGAGCTACTTCATACAAAGACCTTACAAGTTAGAAACTCAGCTACATAGACAATCGAAGAAAATGAAGCTTTACGATTTGAGAGCAACGGAACTATACAAAGATTCGCAATCGCCAACACTGCTTTTATTCACCCAATAAAAGTGGCGTTCAACAATTAAAAAAATAACACAAATTCTAAGATCACTTGCAGAAAGATCATAATTGTCTGTCAATTGGTAAAGTTCGGGTGCCCGGCTAGCTCAATGCATGACGACGCATCACTGACGCCCTGGGTTTGATTCCCATCGAGGAATGATTGTATGCCAGAGGTCTGCTGGAAGACTTGCCGGGCGGTCCACGTAAGCGCCTCATACGACTGCCTCCACCAACCATGTCCATGCACAGAAAAAGCAGTAAATGTTAAGCCAAAAATAGCCTTCACCCCAGATTCGAAACTGGTGTCTGCACGAGAGGTTGTGGTTCACCATTGGATTAAGCTGTATTCTCGGCTTTCCTCTCCTGCAGGATGCAAATAAACTCCCATCCTATAGATGTCTGTAACAGGTATATATCAATCGCTAAAGTTCCTTTTATTTTTATATTGTCCCTAATCGACTTTGTGAAAATAGGAACCTGATAAATCTGGCCCAAATTACAGTGCCAGCAACTGCACTTGGAATGATCCAAAAAGGACTGAACTAGTTCAGTGAATGACAATACTTGGCACTGTGGTGTCATATACCCTTTTTTTTTTTGGGAGTCTGAAACACTAGAGTTCTTCTCCTCGAGTGACCAAAAAAGCTTCAAAACATCAACACTGCTATTTCATAGCAGTATTGATAATTTTGAATTTTTTTCAATTCGGTTGTGGTAAACAATCAAAAAGAGAAATTCTTATCTTCAAAAAAAATCTCGTCTTCAAGAAATTAGAACAAATGCCATTAAGCTAAACTTTCTTCTGACGAAAACCATTTCGTTGGGCGTCTTGAAAAATCGACCACCCGACATTCTGCAAATTTTGCGGAGACATCTAGCACTTATTTTGTTCCCCTCTAATCAACTTTTACGGAACGCAAGGAATACATCCGGGCTTCACCTACAACCCCAATACAAAACTGGTAGGGAACATCACTCAAACCAGGAAGCTCAATGCAAACAAGCGCATTTTTTCAGAATCACTGCTTTGAGAAGTAGCTGAGCACCTACTTAGACCTCGTGCCCTGTTTGTTCAGGCATTCACTAGCTTCAGGCGCTTCAAACTACACTGTCATGCCACGCATATCTTGCCCTGGCGCATGTTCATATTCCATGAACGATTATGTGCAAGAGGTTCACTTTAGCACGGCAATTCATGTAACCCACGGATATGTCCACCGACATGCCCAAAATGAGTTGCCCAAAACCCCTTCCCTGGCTTTAAACTCGTATTTGCAAGACAGGTAAGCAAATTGGAGTTAGGAACACACCTCCAGGCTACATATTTTTGTCTGATCTTCCCAAAAAAGGTTCGATACCCACATTGATGATTATATAAGAAGGGTATATAAGAAGGGGCACCTCGCTAGAGCATGGTGGCTCACATAACCACCGACTAGGGCTTCCTCTGACAATCATGTCCCATGCAAAGGAAAACAAACAATAGGCTAAGCCAAACTCTATTTGGAACTGATGTCTGTGTGTTCACAACATGGCTGAACCAGATTATAAGCTTTCCTTTCCCACTCGATAAAAAATGATAAACCGTCCTATCACTTATACCGTCAAGAGCTACAAAAAGTAAAGACAACAACTCAATCTAAGAAGAAATATAGTAAACAGAACAGAACCCTTATAATAAAGTGGGGGAGTGATACTTGCCCCAGGTGATAGTAGAACTCAGTCATTTGTTTGTTTCCTTTTAGTCACCTCTTTATCCGAGTAGCAGAACAGTTGACATTTCCAACTCAGATGTCCGCCCAGCTACCAGGCATGATGGAAGAGGATGTATTTATTTTGTGCGATTTGTTACAGTGCATGATAAAATACGAAATAAAAGAGAAAAAAAAGTGATGTCTTTCATCAAAATTCGTTCTTTCGTCAAATTTCTTTTTAAAAGATTCCTGAAGTTAAAGTTGGCAGTTATGTTGGAAGATTGACAGCAGGGCTGTGTGTGAAACATGTTACGTCAGCTACTCAGACACCCAGAGAAATAAGTTCGACCTAAAGAAAATTCAGCAAGCGGGACAATATCCCTTGCTGGTAGATAAAAATGTACGGTAAAAACAAAACTACGAGGAAATATTCAAAATCATTTTCCATCAGGAATCTAAACAAAGTGTTTGTGCCATTTTCCGTGGTCGATTAAAAAAACTCAAAATTCATCAACATCGTTATCACATTGCAATACAGCTGGATAACTGCGGTGATGTTGATCATCCCTCAAAATTGCAGTAATGATCCAATCATAATTCGAATTTATTGAGATTTTTTAATGAAATTCACTCTAAACAAGGCAATACAGAGCCAAAAGGAACCAACCCACGTCACCTCATAACAAAGGGTTCCATTAAATGTAGTAGCAACTAATAGGATGAAAATAGAGCGCAGTTGAGTTGTTTCAGTTTAGTTACCTTTAAAACACAGGAAAATCTTAGGGCAATTTTAAAACCTGCACCTGTAGGATTGAGTATAAGTCACTGATTGACCATATCACCACGAGGCGAAGTCGATCAGTGATCGATACTTCAGTAGATAATTATTGATTTATTCATCCAAAAAAAAACATCACCTTCAGAAAATTTTCTTCTCTTTTGTTCCCTTTCACCGTCATCCTGTTCATCTCGTTGTCTTCCTGAATCCCGATCTCTCTCTCGGCTGTCTCTTCTATCTCGATCTCTCTCTCGGCTGTCCCTTCTATCTCGATCTCTCTCTCGACTGTCACGATCCCGCTCTCGGCTGTTGCCACGACTATCACGACGTCGGTCTCGGCGATCACGGTCCTCCCGATACTGTGATAAATGGGAAAAAATGTTTTAACAAGTTTCTTGGAGAAAGAACGCATCTCAAAAATTTACTCTGCCAAGACTTTTACCCACGATTTATATTATTGAAAGAAAAGGCTTCATAATTATCAATACTGCTATGAAATAGCAGTGTTGATATTTTTGAAGCTTTTGTTTCCATCTGAAGAAATTGATACGAGGATTTCTGACATCTGAAAAAACCCAAGATTCTGCCACCTTGCTCAGCAGTTTTTAACTCCAAACGCTCTGCACGGTCTTCAGAATAGTCATATTCCCTGAATGAGGCGACTAAAAAGAAGCGAAGAAATGGTAGATGGCTTTACCATCACCCAGGGCAGATACCACTCACTGCGCTTTACCACAATGATTCAGTTCCATTTGGGATGTTTTACGTTTAGAGCGCAGTTGCTGGTACTTCACCTTCTAGTAGCTCTTCGCTATTAAATGGCCGTTAGTTGGTTCCTTCAAGACACTGCTTCTTGTCTCGCTCAGAGTGAATTTCGATAAAAAAAATCCAGTTCTTTGCTCAGTTCTTCAGCAAAGCCTGAAGTGTTTTGAAGGAATAAAAGCCAAAAAGGAAACGACTGATAGTCAACCAAATAGGTATCAGCAACTGCACATAAGTAGAAATCCTACCAGAAATAACTGAACTGCTGTGATTGTGTATGTGAGTGAAAGCTGCCCTGGGCAATGATAAAACCAACTACCACTTCGGCTCTTATAACAAGGAAATATGTTATAAAACCCACACAGTTGCACAATTCCATACTGAGCAATTTCCGTTGCCACTGATGCAGAAAAAGAAGAACAAGGTCTTAAGTAGAGGGGGCAAAATCGAATCTCTTGGTTTCAGAATCAAATTGATTTATTTTCTTGAATCGAATTAAATACTCGAATACGAACAAAATAAACAGACAACGGTCTCTACATACCCGGTCTCTATCTCGATCCCTGTCATCACGGCGATCTGAAATTGGATAAAAAAAGTATATTAAGGGTCAGAACATAAGGTGATAACGCTAGCGTATTCAGTGAGGAAGTTTCATGGTGAACCCCCCCCCCCCAAATGAAAAAAATTGCAGAATTACCATCAATGGTTTTGAAGCATATAATCCCCAAAATGTTCCGCTTGTCTCCAGCACCCGATGGCCACTTAATTTGAGATATTTTAGGCCCAAAAGCCCCAATTTTAAAGTGTGGCAACAACACTAACTATGACATCATCATTTCAGCCCTCATATTTTTCATATATTTCTTCCTCCCGTTCAGCTTCTGATTACAGCGGCATGGTGCATCTTAAGACCAAGGGAAGTACGTAAGGAATTCATGACCACCACTCAACCAAGGGTGTAATAACTTGGAAGGCTAAGCCGAATCGGAAAGATCCTATCTTTCCATCAACACCAACCCTGTCCGTCTATAAGTGGCCGCATGTACAGACCCTCAGTCAGAGTGATCCACTCCAAAGAGGCTAAAACAATACTGACCATTTCTATCATCGTCATCTTTCTTTCGATCTGCATCTGCAAGAAAAAAAAAACCTCGATTTTATTTTCTGATAAATTTGTGCAAAGCAAGTTCCGAAAGCATCATGCGGATATTTCGGAATCCACTGAGGTACCGAGAACTAGTATCATAAACTCTGCAACATGGAGACAGAATCTTCTTTATTTCGGGTTTCTTTAATATTCATGTCATTTTCTTCAGTTGGACAAAAAGGATTCAAAACCATCAATACTGCTTCCAGATGATTAAAAAGAGACATTTACACATCGAATTCCAGTGTGAAAAAATATCTTTTTTTTTCAAGTGTCTGAAATGTTCATGTCATTTTCCCCTGATGAACAATATAGATTCAAATATTTCATAGCAGTATTGATGATTTTGAACCTTTTTCTATAGTTTAGTTGACACCAAACACTCAAAAAAATTTTTTTCACTTTTTACCAAAAAATCAAGAAATACTATTTGCAAGAAATTTTTTTGATGGAACCCATTTTATTTTTAAGTGTCTCAATAAAATAGTGGACAGTAACCTTTCGCCAGTTGCGATATATATTTTGCAATACAAATCCATTACAACTTCTTTGAGCAAATTCAACAGGGAGATCAGGATTTCCATATAATCCTGCACAAGAGGAAGGTCTAGAATACTGCCTAACCATATGCGACAACCTCACAAGCAGTCACCAATTCTGAATCTGGACAAGTCTTCTTAAATAAGAACCAAGATAGGGTGTCCTGTTAGCTCAATCGGTAACAAATAAGCTTACTTAATTACTGACACAGGATTGAATTCCGTGAGGGGAGATTATATAAGCTTGTTGGAAGCCTTGTCGGCACCAAACTTGGAGCTGGTAACTGCTCAGAGGTCACGGGTTGCCATTATGTCCAAGTCATACTATTGGCTCTCCTCTTAAAAATGAAAATTTATAAAATTTCAACTTTTGTATCAAGATGTTGCATAAAAAAAACTAAAAATTTGTCTGAATTTTATTAAAATCTTTTTTTTTAAATTCGTCAAATATTTTTGCATTCAAGGTTCATGGAGCAGGTCAGTCTGAAAAAATTTGAAGATATCGAATGGAGGGAACAGATACCGGTGGAGCTTAGACAGTGATAATAGTCGATGCTGCCGAGCTCCAAATTACATTGTGAAATTGGTAAAACCATGATCATGTGTCATACCTGTCAGGCAGGATACCAGGCACTAGGACATACAAATTGGTGCCACCAGAAAAAAAATTTATCAAATGGGGAATATTGGTGGCAGTTTGAAATGTCTTTCCTCAAGTGTACAAAAATCTTTTAAAATCATCAATACTGCTATGAAATAGCAGTGTTAATGGTTTGAAGCTATTTGGCCACCCGAAGAAAATGACGGCTGAAAAAAAATCTGCCACATTTACCAGTTCCAAATTACATATTTACAAATTCTAAATCATGATCATGCTTCATACCGGCTCCATTCTCTGTTTCACTCTGTCGAAGGACCCCGAACCCTGCAGGAAGTCCCATGGCAGCCAATGTATCGGCGTCGACATCCTCGGCAACGTAAGCCCCCACATCTTCTGCCTCTTCTTCACGACGTTTCTTGAGAACCTTGGGAATAAGATATTGTATTTATATAACGTGCAGGGATGCGAATTGGTAGATGGTTTTACCACCACCCAGGGCAAACACCACTTACTGCACTTTACCATGGTGGTTAAGTTATGTATGGGATGTTTTCCGTTTCAAGAGTACAATTGCTGGCACTTTATCTTGTAGCAGCACTTTGCTATTAGGCGGTCGTTAATTGGTTCCTTTTAGGCACTGCTGCCTGCCTTGCTCACAGTGAAAATGAAAAAAAAAAGGATATCAGTGTACGAACACACAGTACTCTTCAAGTTTTGCAACATTCTAGTTTTTCTGAAAAAATTTCGACCGTTGTGCACTTTTATTCAACTGCTGTTTTTAATATTTAAGACCAGGGTGGCCAAAATCAAATATCTTTTGGTTCCAATTTTGGTTCTAATTTTTTCAAATCGAATCGAGGTCACATAACAAAGACATTCTCTCGTCAGCTTATAATTTACGTCAAAATTTACACTACTTTTCTAGATTATCATTTTGTTGATTTTGACTGTTGAGGAAATAGGAACTAATAATTTATGTACAAAAATATCATGTTCTCATTCCACAGAAATATAAGTTTATTGTAAGCTTTCGTTAGAACATAGTCTAACTTCTTCAGAAGAAGTTAGACTATGTTCTAACGAAAGCTTACAATATACTTATATTTCTGTGGAATGAGAACATGATATTTTCAGTATATTAGCTTGATATTATCTCATTCGTGTATCCTTGTGAATTCTCTCACACACAGATCCAGGATTGTAAGGAAACAAGGAGGAGGGATAGGTAGTTCATTGCAAGATATCAACGAATTACGTAATAATTTATGATTTGAATTTTCTGAATCGAATATTTCAGATAGCCCTGTTTAAGGCTTAATAAGTTGATTAAAAGTCAACAAGTTACCACTTTGGAATAATGGTAAACGAAATTAGCAGTTTTTTGAACATGAAAAAACTCTCATTTGCGCAGAATTTGAAGAGTATTTGAATACTCTTGTAGATGCCCTCATGTGAGTAAAGATGATGGGAGGAATACTTTAACAACTAACTCCTGCGCACCCCTGACATTCGACAGCATCTAATTCATCAAAATCAGAGCAAAAACATATCATACTTAAGAGTTTCCTGAAACGACTAGTGTGCAAAGAGCTACGTGAAATGCAGGAATGAAAACTAAGGAATTCTCAACCCCAATAGATGTAGAATAGTGAGTTTTAAGATCAACATGATCAGAGTTTTTTGTCTGATGTCCGAATTGTCAAAACCATTTTCTTCTAATGCACAAAACAAGCACTACCCAAATATATATCATCAAATATTGCCCATTTGCTAAATTTTCTTCTGATGGAATCTATTTTTCCGGATGTCTGGGTAGCCGACATTCTGCCGGTCTAACATATAGCAATATACAAGTAAGACCAATTTTGCCAACATCTAAGGTAAATATTCGTGAAGATATTCATAAAGAGCGTTGTACTATGTCAGTTCTGTCTCGAATGGGATGTTTTTTACTTCAGAGACAGTAGGCTAGGATGTGGATTTTACGTCCCAGCTCTTTGTCATGTTATTGATTACTAGTTGGGTCCTTTATCTGCTGCAGATCATTCTATGCAAGTTTGACTGTTACGATCAAAGTAAAAAATAGAGCTGGGCAGCATGTTGGTATCACAGAAAATACAGATGATGAGTATCCAAAATACTATATCGTCTCGACCTTTGCAATGCCGGTCTGCCATGACACTATGATTCCATGGTATACTGCCAAAAACAGTTACAACTTCATGTTAAAACAAAAAACGGGCGAACTGCTCACTTACAATGGCTTACATGCCTCTTGCCTTTCACGTATTCATGAAACGACAACCAGCGCACAGTTAGAGACCTGTTTCTTTTAATTCCGTACGCCATAATTCACGCTATCCTTTGAAACAGCGCAATAGCATACTTTTCGATGGCAGAAAATGGCCCGACTTAACGGCGCTTTGGCTGCGGTAAAATGACCAATGCTGCCCAGCTCTAGTAAAAAATATAGATAGATGCCCATTGTGATATTTCCCATTCATACCTCCTGACGTTTCCTTATATATTCTAATTCTTCAGGGTCAATTTCGTCTCTATCTCGATCATCACGATTTCCGAATCCTCCACCTCGACCTCTGAACCCTCCTCCACGACCTCCAAATCTTCCTCCACCTCCGCGACCTCCCCTGTAGCCGCCACCACTGCGCCGGTCACGATCACCTACATTAAAATATTTCAATCAGGAATATGGAAGTAAAAATGAATTCGAAGTGCAATGTCAGCTGTTTAACACAAATCAAGACGTCGTGTGCTACACTGACGTGACATTAAGACTGGCAAAATGCCAACCACTCTGCTACTTAGACACTGAAAGAAAACGAGTTCCAAAACTTGAAAATATACCTATTGCACAATATTTATATATCTTTTTATATTTATATATAAAATGTCTCTTTTTGTTTGCCTGGTAGCAAACAAACTGTAGAAAGAGGTTCAAAATCATCAACACTGCCACGAAATAGCAGTGTTGATGGCTTTGAACCTATTTTCTCTCCCAAAGTAAAAAACATGAATATTTTGGAAGAAAACTAAGATTCTGTAATCCTTCCATGACTAAAATATGGATAAGTTTAAGTCCAATTTGGACAATTAATACAATTCAAACATATGAACAAATTATATTGTTGTTGGAATGTGACTTTCTATCGCTGCGAATTGTATATCGTCGTTGTGGACCGGCTGGTGGAATATCTACTTCAAATGGGAATCATAAGACCTGACTTCAACGCCAGGACTAAGTATAGAAGGAGTTATGGATGAAGGGGCTTCGAAATACACAGTGGGTACCCCTGGGCAAAGCGGGGGAAATTTCCAAACTATACTTCTGTATTTAGTTCCACACTCCATGAAATCATTAAGAACGGTCGTTTCATAATTGAATTTGAATGAAATTCATTATGTAAAAAGATCAGTGCTTCAACGATTCAGAAAAAAAATTACTGATGTGTGACCATATTTCGCGGTGAAATCATGATTGATGTTTAATTCAACAACGTAGGATTTGACACATATCAGGATTCGATAGCAATTTGAATGCATTTTAAAATACTCAAAATACGAAATTACTCTCAATCAGATTTATAGACTACCTGACCCACTGATAAGGTCATTGCTAGGGGTGATCGAAATCAAATATCTTTTGATTTCAGAATCGAATAATTTTCATGAATCGAATATTAGATCCTTGAATCATATAATAAACAAACAAAGACATCCTTTCATCAGCCTCTGATTTACTGGAAAATTCACTTATTTTTTAAAAAAAACTCAAAATTTTGTGGATTTCAAATTGTTGCAGAAATCGAATCGTTAAATTCATGATTCCAAATCAAACATTTTGGACACCACTAGTTATCGCCATCATAAGACACGAAATAAATCATGTGACTGAATAAAGTTAATTGCGCAGAGTTAATTAAAAGTCCATTTTATCTCAGCCTAATTAGTGCTTCGAGATGATTGATTTTATCAGGTTCGGCAGCCAAATGTGCGAAGGATGTGAGCTGATCCCATTTGGCTTATGTAACGTTGGAAACAAGTCTTCAATGGATAAACAGCTCCTGGGTTCGAAGGTCGTAGGTTCTTAACTGGTTCATACTATTCCAAAGGTTCGATTGTGCAAGGTTCGTTCTTTCTCAGGAGGCTCACGTATTCCTTAAGGTGCAATTCACAACACAACACAATATCTGGCAAAGATTATTAGCCAAATTTCATAACCAAATATAATTTGTTAAGCACGAGCCAAAGATGGACCGTGCTATTTAAGCACGGTCCATTTATGGAACATGCTTAACAAAAGAAACGTTTGGATTGAAAAGAGTATTTTTGACTTTTTATTCTCTAATTTTTTTGTAGTATTTAACAACAAATTTAATAAAAGTTTCAATTTAACAAAACTTCATCAAATTTTTGAATTTGGATCAGCCAGATCAAGGAAGGTCGTAGGTTCTTGAATAAGGCTCATGCAATTTTATGTTAATTTCCACCTCCGTATCGATCCCTCCTGTCTCCGTAGTTTGACCTTCGATCCCCGTAGCTACGTCTGTCATCTCTTCGACTCCGGTCATCTCTCTCAAATCTGTGGAAAATATTCGGATCGCCCGAATCCTCAAATGTTAGTTTGTTCTTTGTACTTTGTGCCGAGGGTCAGAAGAAAACAGAGACTGACAGATTCATAACATTTCGAGTAAAAGGAAGAATTATGTTGGAAAAAAATCACCACAATTTTGAAATCTAGTTAAGTTGATGATACACTATGATACTGTTTTGGAATTTTCAAAAGTGTCAAGTTAATTTGTCTGCGCAGCGCAGAAGCCAATTTAAAGCTGACGATCGATCATACACAAAACGATGCCCAATTTTTAGGTTCCATAAAGTTTATTACCATATTTCCAATTATCATAAAAATTTCCCATGTTGGAAGCGACTTATCCTCACACAGGAGGCAATGTCATATGCTTGCAGCTTTGGTGTCCTCTGGTTAGGATGAGAATATTCTGGCAGTTTCAATTTTGATGACATTCGCGAACATGGTACTGAACTTCACTAGAACCCGAATTTTTTCATGTATATTATCGATATACTGGTTCTACTATTACAAATTGTGAGAAAAGAGGCAGATTAACAACATTTAAAAAGTAGTTTTTGTTTAACAAAGAGGAAGAGAAATGAAAGAGGGCATATACTTTGAATTAATTAAAACTTTGATCAAGGTGACCTCAATATCAGTCCCGGGCGTTCTCCTTCTCATGACCCTCAGCACGAACATATATCAAATCTAGAAATGTAAATAGTTGTCAATTTATTTAGTTTATAAAACAAACACACAACCTTCTGTCTCTATCTCTCCTGTCTCTGTCTCGGCTTCGATCGTCGTATCTGTCGCGACCCCTGAGGAAAAGACAAGTTTTAACAATGAACAAGATACTGTTTCAAATTAAATATTAGGAAAATGCAGGATATTTCTTGGTGCCCCCCATGAACCCAGAGAATATTGACAAGAAATACCTGAGTGAACACACTGCACATGCATCCATCATTATTCAGAGTGGAAACCATGGCAATCTCATGAGTGAGAATTTATCACGCTATTTGTCGTTGCATGCGGCACTCGACAAAAGTTTAAAAAACGCCTCCCATCCCTACAAAGTCTAAAATAAAGTGCATCCTATTTCTCTTTCTGTAGCTTATTTTCAAAAAGTTCCAATGCACACAACGAGTAGGCACTAGACACCCAATATCGTTCGGTGATACATTAGCCTGATTGTAGCCACTGTTTGCAGACTGGAATATTATTTGTTATGTATCAGAATGACTGTTGCCAGATTTTATACAGTAAAGTAGAAGATTTTTTAAAGCAAATCTGAAACTATTCTAAATGCAGAATAGGCCTACGTTGAAATAATTGACTTTTTATTGAAATTCATTTTGAACAAGGCAAGAAACACAAACAGTGCTGAAAGGGAACCAACTAATGGCCGATTAATTGCAAAAAGCTATTACAAAATGTAGTACCAGCAACAGCACTCTGCGGAAAACATTTCAAACAAAACTAAACTGCTCAGTGCTATGATAAAAGTGCATTGAGTGGCATCTGCCCTGCGCAATGGTTTGGTGAATGTTTACCAAGTCATATGAATAAGTGCATGTACACGAGCCCTTTGACAGTTTGAGAGTCAATTCATCATTTTTGCATGAGAAAGACTTTATCGAAAACTGCCATACTTTCCCAGACTGGGTTGAATGTTAGCTGGAGCAGAAAAATTTTTTCCAGTCTGACCATGAAATTAGGCTGGGTCTCATAAAGTCTAGTATCATATGTCCGATTATCATAATAATTTCCCATGTTACAAGCGACTCATCCTAACCCGGGAGACAATGCCAGATACTTGCAGCATTGGCGCCCCTTAGTTAGGATGAGAATATTCTGCCAGTTTTTATTTTGATGACATTCGGGAATATCATACTAAACTTCACTGTTCACTAGACCCACTTTGAAAATATTTGAAAATTCACAGCTGGAATAAACTGGTTGAGAAGAAGAATATTATCGATGAATCAATCTTATTTCAAGATATTCACACAAATAAAGACAAACTTATGCTGATCAATACAGAATACCAAAATATATGCGATTTTGTGAAGTTTTCAATAAACGATATGAGCAGTATATTGTGTTAATTTTAAGAATCAGAGAAGGAATCAATCTTCCCTCTCTCTCTTCACAGTTCAAAAACTAGGCTAAGCAATAACAGACACCGCTACCGTACCATAAAGTGCAGAGTTACAAACAGAGCAATACCTGTAACGGGGGGAATGGACAAAACAAAATACCTGTCGTCGTAATATCTTCGATCGTCTCGTCCCATTATGCTAGTTAGTCCAACTAAGAACTACGAACTCTGTATTATCGTGACCACAGTTCGAAAACGTTACCGGTACAGATCTAACAACTGCCGATGCAAGCTGCAAGTAAGCCTCAAGCCAGAGTAACGCGCTGATACATCCACGTTTGGCGCAAAACAAAATGAAAGCCAGTGATGAACGGAGTCAGTAAATTCCTAACAGAGTGAAAATTTTGTGTCCGGCAGAGCAGCTGGAGGGAGAGTATATGGCAGCGAGATTATTTCAAATAAAAAAAAAAATCGTGAATCAAATGTCCCCAAAACGCATGGCAAATTAAAAGACGTATGAATTATTTGATATAGGCCAGTCCATGAACCTTATTGAATCGTTATCAACCAAACCAGGTAGTGTATAATTATTGTAAGTCAACGTCAGGATGTTTTGCCATTTGTGCCGCGTTGGCGACGCCAAAAGTTTTTAAAACAAAAATAATTCAGGGTCAAAAAAATCTCAATGAGTGCAATTGGATCATGTGTCTCGACTTATTTTTCCTTATTTTCTCATTGACTGGGAGTAATAGAATGAAATAAAAAACTAGATGCTGTCAATCGCGATCAAGTTTTCATCAATAAGCTTCACCGTTTCCCTCCTCCGTTCATCGTACATAATGTATATAATATGATATTTTATTAACTTATGGATTGCTATACCTCCTGGAAAAAAACGGCAAACCATAATTACCAATAAATCTGCAAAACTGGAGCTTATACACATTGGGTGGTAGCTGACTTTGGTGACCTTCAGGTCGTCTAGTGCCGAAGACATCGATTTTTATGCTAATTTATTTTATCATTATATCATGTTTTCTGGTTGGCAAATAATAAACTCTCTTTTTCCCTTTTGCATATATATTAAAGCATTATCAAATTGACAAAAGTAATAACTTTTAATACCTCAAACACGTTTGTACCCAAAATAATTTTTATCAAACAACATATAACAGATAAATGTAAAGATCACTCTGACATGTTTATCGTGTGAAAATCCCTAGAAACAATGCTGCGTTCTACTTCCCACAATGTTTTCTAATGCAAATGCCAATTAAAGTTCAACTTTGTTGATTAGAAAGAGAAAAATGTTACGAGCTTATTCTATTTTCAAGCACGGAATTTGACATTCACTCGGCAATAGCTATAGGAACAAAAAAGTCCTCCTTCTACTTATTCTGCCTACCCAAATCTCCTCTATCTGACCTGTCTTGTACCTAATGCAACCCATCCCCTCTACATGACCTACCTATACCTATCTTCTATCCCCTGTATCTGACCTACCTATTTCCAACCTGCTTCCCCCACACCTGGCATACCGATCCCCAACCCATCTCCCTCTACCTGACCTACCTATCTTCTATCCCCTGTACCTGAACCCACCTATTTCCGACTTGCCTTCCTCCACCTGGCATACCTATCCCCAACCCACCTCCCTGTACCTGAACCCACCTATTTCCGACTTGCCTCCCCCCACCTGGCATACCTATCCCCTACCCACCTCCCTCTACCTGACCTACCTATCTCCCCCTACCTTACCCCACCTCCACCCTCCCTTCATACTGACATACCTATCCCCAACGCATCTCCCTCCTCCTGAACAACCCCCACCCCATGTACTCAACCTTCCTATCCCAACCCGTACCCGACCTAATTAATCGGGACTACCCGCGGACACCACGCTATGCCTTCTTGAAATGATGATAAAATACGGTCGGACCTGGGTATTATATATGACTCATTTTTGCTAAGAGAACTTTCAAACCAGATCAACACAACAACGTTTTCTTTCTCTTTCTTTATCTCACTCTTATAATTTGTAATAAATGAAGAAACAGTGAAAACCATTTACGTATCCGCGAATATGCAGCCACTTAATCCAGCGCCTTACCACAAATAAACCAGTCAGAAACATTCTGTAATGTTAATGTCTGTCTGATCGATATGTTACAGAAATAAACTTGCGTATGTGTGTACAAAGACTCTTGAACCTCTGTTCTAGTAGTTCTTCCTATCTCATCCCTGTGTAAAGTATCATGTTCACTGTCAAAATCGCCTGAAAAAGAGGTAAGTAACTACTGATCCTTCCTCTGTGCCTTTGTGTCAGTGTATCCGCCAGATCATACATAAACCCGCCAAGCAGTAATAAAATGAACTTTATTTTTTTATTCAAATTCGTAATTTATTCACATTACGGAGTTAACAGGAAAGAAAATCTAAAAATAAAGTTTTAAAAACGTGTCAGAGAATAAGGTTCAAAGAACGTAGCACATGTTTGTTAGATGTGAGTCAATGGTGGATCGCGATACCAACTCTCCATCAGCTATTCGATTCAATGAAAGTTCTGTTCGGGATATACGATTACCTGAGGTGTTAACAATACATCGCAATTGTGATATATTTTTAACTTTTCCCTTCCGACATGACAGTGTGCGACATGACATTTGTGGGAATTATCGTTCGCGGGAGCATTTTCGTCCGATAATTCGCACCATTACCACAAAATAGTGAAACTTTCGTCAGGTCAACAGGACCAAATATTGAGTTGCATTGTTTTGACCCGGGTTGCTGATAAGCACCATTTTTTTTCATTGAACATTCGTACATGCGTGTGATAAAGGGCTCCGGCACTGACTCGGGTATGTTTCTGTTTCTAAAAGTGCGGTACAGTGCTGTTTATTTTTATCAAGCGTGAGCCGCACGTGGACCACGCTTCGGCGATGCGGCATTTTTATTTCAGTAACAAATTTCAATTTCCTCAGTGAAGTATTATGTTCGTAATGTTCAAAAAAGACAAAAATCCCACCACCATTTTACAAAATTTGGGGACGATCTCGGCATAATTATTTCTAGACAATTGCACATTTTGAAATAAAAAGTTTGCACCCAATTAAAAGTTTTATTTTGCATGTGACACAAACGGACCAAGACTTTACAGGTATGACACGTCTCCTGCAGCCTTGCTCTGAGCGAATTTTGATAAATAAAAAAAAACAAAACAGAAAGATCATTCTTCCAAGAGCACTGACTCTCACAGGGTTATGACTGACCACTGGCACAGTGGCTTGTTCGTTGTGATCCACGCAAATGAGTGACTATGAAGAGAGAGAGACGAAAATTATCAAAAAAGTGTCACTTTGTGCGTTCGAAACCAGGTAGAAATCGTTTAGTCAAAAAAAAAAAATATGTTTTGTGCGCTTGGCGCGATTACGTTGATATAATAGCGATATCTAAATGAAATTTCCACAAGTAGTAGCATACAAGGGCGTATTCAGAACCTTGTGAAAGAAAAGCGTGCGGAGGTAGAAAACCGTTCGTCTTTATAGAAGTAGAAAAAAAAAGTACAAGAAGAAAAAAAAAAAGTCATAACGCATAATGGGGCCCACAATCAAAATATTTCTTTGTTTTCATTGCATATTATTACACGTAACGAAAACTTCTGGGCACTTTGGGGTACCCCCCCCCCCTAAACACGCTAGTGTTGATACATTTGTACTAGTGATACATTCTAGGCGATGTTACATAGCTTACCTAGCATATTTAGTCTACCGAGCTTATCCTCGGAGTACTTTTACCTCGTTTCAACAAAATAAAAACTAATTAGAGTTTGCTGTTTCAAATTTTACAACTAGGAATTTGGATGGAAAAACTGAGTAAATTATATTTCCATTTTAAAAAAAGCTTTGAAAATAGACTATTTGAATTTTTTAACTTTCAAATCTATTAGAAATGCCTCGAATGCAGCCAAACGTCAATCACTTAGCTTATCTGGTTTTTAATCTAGGTTCTGCCTAGTTTTGAAAGTGAACCTAGTTGACCTAGTAATACTTTACCTAGTTTGTAGCGAATTCGTTTTATTTGACCCACTTTAAGAAGTAACTGAGTTGCCATCACTACTGAGGCCGTCACTATTGCCCCCCCCCAGCATTTGGATTAGGTGATTCGTAAAGATCCGAAGCCCGGTTTGCTCAATCGTTGAAGCGGCGGTGATACGCTCCGAACTACGCATCTCTGATCGTCATGACGTAAGTTCGAATCCTGTGAGGGATGAGGGTCGTGGTCTACATATGATTCAGTCGTATTCCAACAACAATATCCCTGCTTGTCCATCAGTCATTTTAAAATTCATTTCTCACATTTTTCTTCATCCTGAACATCAACACGAACAATTGCTGGTATTTCTATTTTATTTGCAGCAAAATCGAAAAATATGAAAATATACTTGCATTTTAAAGTGATTAAACAATTCCCTGTTCACAAAAAATGTAAATACTGAGAAAAGTAGGGGAACATTAGAACTAGGGACCATACTTTCACAAACTTCACACAAGAAAAACTTAATCTTGTCAGCATGTACGCAGAGGCTTAAATGGTCCAACGTTTTAAAACATTTGAACAGCAATCTGAATCGTTCTCAACACATATGATATTATATTTTGTGTCGCAGGCATCAAAAACGAAACTGAAATCTCAATTTTGCTCCTGATAAAAAAAAAAAAAAAGTTTTGTGAAAATAACAACGAAGATGCAAAAAATTTTTTTTTCAACTTTCAAATTTCGATAAATATCCAATATAAAGACATGTAAGTAAACAGTCTGAGAAAAATCCCACGTTTAGCAGCTGTCACAAAAGAACACCAATTCTCTGGAGTGAATTTTCATCAAATAATCAGTGAGATCACAATATCCAAATTAAAAAAGAGATCAACAATGATTGCTTAATTTTTTTGATTGAAATACACTCCCCAAAAGCAACCACTAAACGACCCGAATTGCTATAATAAAGCGCAATCAGTGGTATCTGCCCCGCCTGTTGAAGAGTGACATCCATGGTTAAAATTCAAACAGAAAAAATTTTCAGCTTTTATATTTCAATAATAGCCTGTTATCATTTCACAGAAAAATAAGTTTATTGCAAGATTTCGTTATAACATAGTCTAACTTCTTCTTAAATCTTTAAAAATCTTGTCTGAAGAAGTTAGACTATGTTCTAACGAAATCTTGCAATAAACTTATATTTCAGTGGAATGAGAACATGATATTTTCAGTATTCATTATTGCAAGATATCAACGAATCGATTGAATCTTTTATTCCAACTCAAAATTTATCATGCAAAAATGTTTTGCCAAGCATGGGCCACTGATGGACCATGTGGCTGAAGCATGGTCCATCTGTGGCTCATACTTGGCAGCATGGAATCTTTGCTTGGAGAAAGAGTAAGAGGCAAATAGTAAGAATGAAACATGTAGGATTACATTTTGTGGGAGAGTAAAGCAGAGAATAATATGGTAAACCGCAACTTCTCATGCAGACACAGTTCCAAGTCAAAGATGAGGTATTTGCCTAACCGTTTACTGATTTTTGCATTGACAAGGTTGGAGGAGGAACCTGTAACTATCGGTTACGTGAATCACAGTGCACCGGTTAAATGTCCAGCAATCCTTTCGCATATGATCATCGCGAACAGGATTCTGAGCTAACCGGGTTCCCCACTAGTAGCAAAACTAAAACAATGAAAAAATGGAGTTGCATCATGTGCATAAAAAAGTTATTTCCACTAATAACGATTAATTATAGAGTAATTAACTAAAGCTTAAAAAGGCCCCAATACACGTTTGTGTGAGTGAGCATTTTTTCAGGTTTATTTTATTTTACTCTTGTGTTTTACGCCAGCGCAATGCTCTGCGTGTAGGTCCTTACGGTCCTTCCAAAGCAACAGAACGGTTTGCTATGCGAACTGGCAAAGAGTGCTTGCTTCGTTGAGTGAGTTAAAACTTTGCAGGCATGTAAATACAATTAATGCAAAGCAATGCAGGCGTGCATAGCAGTTTTCATTCTGTTGCCTGAGACGAAACATCGTCGGTAAGACAACTTCACATGTATTGTGGCCTTGAGAAGTCATGGACGTATTTGCACAGGTCAAAGTGAAAGACAACACTGGAAAGTTTAAATATGGAATGATGACTTTCCAATCTGATATATTCATGAAATTTTATTTTATCAAGCTTGAGCCACAGATGAACCATGGAATAATGGCTTTCCAACCTGATATATTGATGGAAAAATTTTACATTTTGTCAAGCTAGAGCCACAGATGAACCAAGCCTTGATGGCGCGATCCATCAGTGACTCATGCTTTACAAAACATGACCAGTCCTGTCATTTTCTTCATTCGTTGATATCTTGCCCAAAGAACTACCTATCCCTTCTCCTTGTTTCCTTAAAATCCTGGATCCGTGTGTCAGAGAATTCAAAAGGATACATGAATGAGATAATATCACACTAATATACAAAAATATCATGTTCTCATTCCACAGAAATATGAGTTTGTTGTAAGCTTTCGTTAGAATATAGTCTAATTTTTTCAAACAGGACTTAAATCTTAGACTATCGTACGGAAACATATTTCATAGCAGTATTGAACCTTTTTATACTTTTTGGATGTTACCAGACACTTCTAGCAAGAAATATGTAATGAAATATTGCCCATTTGCTAAAAATTTTCTTTCTGATTGAAAACATTTCCTTCGTCTGTCAGATTAGTTGATATTCTGAGCTATTAAGAAGGGTCTCTAGGCAAGTTTTTTTATTTATATCCGCTCATCAGAGTGGATAACTCCGAGCAAAGCTCTAATGACAAGGCCCATATAAGTAAGCGCACAGGGTTAGTGTTGTCGAAAATTTATGAGTCAGATTTTGCCGATCTGTTACACCTTGTGTTTGGGTATAGGTTTACTGCAGGAGTTGATGCAGAATTTAAGGGTGGTGGGGGGTTGTCCAGACTGGCAGAATGCCGGCTACTCAGATACCCTAAAAAATAGGTCCCGCCAGAAAAAAATTTGGCGAAAGGGCAATATTACATGGTACATATCCCACACTATAAAATTGAAATATCTTTTTCAGTTTTTGTTAGCTATCAAACTTTAAAAAAGGTTAAAAATCATCAATACTGCTATGAAATAGCAGTGTTGATGATTTTTAAGCTTTTTATTCACCCGAAGCAAATTGCCTGAATTTTTAGAACGCCTGATGATAAACAAGATTCTATCATCCCTGGGGTGTCATCACTCAAAGGCTCATGGCTCAACCATATGACCAACTCCCTCTTGTGCAGATTACCAGTTCCAAGTCAGAGATGAGCTTTTTGCCATTTTTTTTTACACATGGACGGTCGCTGTAGGGAACCATTCTACACATGATTTAAACACAGGATCTTAGAGAAGCTTGAAACGTATGTTTAAGTGAAGTTTGGTGATCCATCTGTGGCTCATGCATGATTAAGAAAAACATACTGCAGTTATGGATGGAAAAAGATTGAGAAAAAATTGCAACGAAATGTAAAAAAAGAATTAATTAAGAGAAGTATTACAGAAAATAAATGTCTGGAATTAAAACCAAAATAGGACAACCGTGCACCACTCATTTTATTTATGTTTAGTTCTGTTTTCGACAAAACAAACTCGAATATTCATTTAACATTCTGCAATTTTTCATACCAGCAGTCATGGAACAAAACTTAGATTCTGGATCAACCTAATTATTCTGGTAGATTATTGCAATGTTTTTTATAAAGTAGCTAGCGCTCCCTTCAAACTGGTAAAGAGGGATTGTGACATCATCACCTATGTCACCAAAACATGATTTTGGTCAGAAGTACATAGACTGACATCTCCACTATGACTCAACTATTGCATTTTACTAATCAGGCAGCACTGGCAATCCCTGTGTGAAGATCATGACATCATCAACTTGATGACGTCACAAAAACACGTCGTCGTCATCATCAGGTGGGGGCTGCTGCAATTCTTTTACATCATAAACAAAAATTTTGTTCTGCTCTGTTGGTTTTTTATTGTTGTCATTAGTTTCTTTTGTGACCTCATTAACAGTTTCCATGGTAACCTCAGTTTTGTCATCAGCTCTTCTCGCGCTAGTACTTGATTCAATTTCCTCTAACGTAGGTGGAAGGGCTTGATCGCTGTAGCGACTTCGTACTATTTGCTCGTCTACTGTTGGACACTGGATGGAGCTCTCGCTTCGCCGAGAACGTAAAATTGATGATTTTGCACGAAATGATGCAAATATACCTTAAATACAAAATAATCCATAGTAAACAAACAGTTTGTTGGAAATAAAAATATATACCAGCCTGTGAAAAACCAATGGCCCCCTCAGTGGTAGCAGCTGATTAGTGCTGGGTCTCGGCCATGTACCCCACTCTCCTTTCTCTGTAGGATAAAAAATGAAATCCAATATTATAACAACAATATCAAATTAACATCTTACTTCTTCCTGAAATCCTCCATGAACTTCGACCCCCATTCGACCTCGATGAACTTGTTTCGCTTGGCCGATCACTGTGCGTTTTCCTTTTTGAACTTTTAGAACCTTTTGCTTCTGCGGCTTTTGCTGAAATTAAAATGGAACTTTAAAGTAGGTTACTTAACATATAAAAATTAACAATATTTATTTCTTCCACAACAGGCCCCAATGGAGCAATTAGGAGGTGGTTATGGCTAGGTTTACTGACCAGATACTTTTATTTTTGTATATCAGATCAAAACACTTTCGATCGAATTACTCAGCATGTTTCAATGGAAAAAAATGGATAGCAAAACCAGATAATGCTGATGGTCTGGGGGACGTGGACTTATAACTAACGAGAGAGGGTCAAAGTCTTGCTCAACACTTACACAAATTATTTCTGTAATGTTTCGTCTAACCAAAGTCAGAATTTTTTAAATTTATACTTTCCCAAATTGAGAAATAAGTTTCATTTACGTTCAAGCCACTGCTTCATCGCTCTGCTTTGGCGCGGTTCTGACTTTTACGTAGAGATACATAGGAGTACGAAAGATACGCAGCAAAAAATTTGACAAATACATTGCAGAATCTGAATACTGGATCACAGAAATTATTGAACCATTTGAATCTATTCATATCTCGGGCATCGAAGAGACACCCTTACTCACGGGTACGAGTTTCAGAATAGTCCTAAAGTATTTCCTGCGTGTTGTAAGAGGCGACTGAAAGGAAGTAAAGAAGTGGTAGTAGTTTCTCCATCGCCCAGGGCAGATACTTACTGCACTTTACCATGGTGATTCAATTTCCATTTGGCCTGTTTTCCGGTTAGAGTGCAGTTGCTGGTATTACATTTTTAAGTAGCTTTTTGCTATAAAGCGACCGTCAGTTGGTTCCAATTTAGGCTCTGCTTCCTGCCTTGCTCCGAGTGAATTTTAATGAAAAAAATACTCAAGGTATTGTTACATGAATTTCGATTAATCGTGAATTGTGGGTTTGTGGTTTTCGAATTTCCTTTGATTTCAGACAGGAATCGAATAATTTTCTGAATCCAATATTTAACAGAAACATATTTCCAACAAAACTATTGAAATCTATGGAGTTTACATTTGTTTCTCAAAAATAAACTCCCATCGTCTTTAAATCATGATCGTCTTTCACAATACACAAGCTCAAGTTACCTTGTGCTTCTGCTCTTTTAACAATTTCTGTGTACATTGGTGGAGGAGCGTCAGATCGAAGCATCGACTCGATGTCTTGAATACGATTGTTATCTGAACAAGGAGATGAAATAATGAAAGTTGATGTCGTAAAAATGTATTTTTTTAATTAAATTTTTTAAATGTAATGTCATGTGCAACAACAATTTGATCTCTTTCCACGAAATTACAAGGATATTTGTAAGCTTCGGTCATAGCTAGGGATGGGCAAAACTGAATCACTTGGAATTCGAATCTGATTCGGATAATTTTTTCGAATCGGATCGAATCGTTGATTTCACAAAAATAATAAATATCCCATTTTTACTATTATTATCGTGTCCACTATGATGATTAGGAAATATACAGTTACAAATTACAAATATTAGCATAAACTGACTTAAAAGCGCTGTATTTTCATTTCAACAACAAAATACAACCGATTTTGGTCAAATTTGACCAAAATCGATTGTATTTTGTCATTAAAAATGGAAAAATGCACTTCATTTAACATGGGTTTTTTCCTATGACCGATTCACAATTGATTCGAATAATCTGTAGTTTGAATCTCCGAATCAAATTGCCCAGCCCTATTCATAGCCTAACTTCTTCAGACAAATACAAGATAACCTCCACTATTAGCTGTTTTAAAGGATAAATTATTTTTGTCAAAAGAGAGTTAGGCTATGACCTAAGCTTGCAAATATAATATACTTACAATTTGTGGGAAGAGATCATGTTTTAATTGACTTCAATATCTTCTCACTCAAGTATTCTTGGGACAGGAGTCCCATACGAATTCGAGGTCACAAGTAAATAAAGATGAACTGTTCATTGCACGACACTGACATTCGTAGGCGCGATAGCCTAGTGTTTCAACATGTTGGCATCGCAGGTTGAAGATCTCTGGTCCTAGTCTCGACTCGCTTGTCCATGCCCACCATTCAACCCAGGGTGTAATAACTTGGGTAGGCTAAACCAACAGGAAAATATCATATCTTCCCAGCGATTGTAACCCTGTTCGTCTATGAGTGGCCGCTGTTACAGAGCCTTTGATAGGGTTATCGACTCTAAGAAGTGGCTGTAAACAAACAAAAAAAACCCAGAATATCATTAAAAGATGAAAACTAAAATATAATCAATCAAACTCAAATACTCACAGTCACCAGCCGTCGTTGGTGTTAACGGAACAACTTCGTGTATTTCACTCAAATTTTCACCGTTATCTGTAAAAAAGATGACAGGTTTGTTATAAAAACTGGGCGCCTAGTTGGCTCAATAGGAAAAGTGTTAGAAATAAGCTATGATAACTGGTTGTCCTGACGTAGGTTGGAGTCCTGTCAGGAATGAGGATGATTATGTACGAGAGGTCTGCTGGGTGCCTCGTTGGTGCACAGTGGTTCACATAAGCATTGCTAACAGTTTCCCCCATGCACAGGAAAACGAGAAATATTTAGCCAAAACCTTCACCCCAGATTTGGTACTGGTATCTGCACGACAGGTCGTGGTTCCACCATATGTTTACGCCATATTCTCAGTTTTCCTCTCATGCAGGATAGAAAACAAAATCTTACCCTAATATTGAAATTTAAAACAAATTGAGAATTCTAAAATGACCCATTTTACAAAAAAATCATGGTATATACCAGACTGCCAGCTAAACACCCAGAGAAAATGAGTTCCATCAGAAGAAAATTGTATTAAATAATTAAAATGTCTTATTTCTGAGTGCCAAAGAAGTTTAAAATCATTAATAATGCTATGAAATATTGGCTGCCACAATAGTGCCTTGTTCAAGGTGATGCACTCTAAGGGGTCGCAACAATAGGAGAAGTCTACACTTTAAGATTAGGCAGAAACCATGATGAACAGCATGATTTCCCTATCAATTTTGATTGAAACAGGATTCTTAAAACTAATTAAAAAAAAAATAATTTCTTTTACCTAATGAATTTCTTCGATCGTTCAACTCAAAATTTATTCCACAAATTGAAAGACGCGAGGAAGATCGACAGAACAAACATAAACAACACAGGGTCATGCAGAACTGTAAATGAAAAAAAAATAGAGCTTATAGTTCAGCAGAATCAGGATTCTCAACAATTTCTGATATTGCATAGTAAAACTTGGACATTTACAGCTTGAACAGATTTCACTCTTTGGGGATCGAAATCGATGAAATAACTTTTAGGGATGAAGATTCTTTAATCTTCCTTCATTCCTGCATTTATGTAGTTCTCCCCACACAAGTGGTTTCAAGTAACTTTCATGCATGATACGTCTTGTGCAACCTTTTTTGATGGTATTTTGATAAGAAAAAAAAAATGTTTTTCATGAAAACAACCAGGCTTTTTAAGAAGTTTAATGTCAAAATATATAAATATAGGAATTGTTACTTTCCTGATCTCCTTGTACAAATTTTTTATTGAAATTCCCTCTGATCAAGACCGCAAGTATTGCATAAAAGGAACCCACTCATGGCCACTCATATAACAAAGAGATACTTGAAAATGAAATAAAACCAATAGCGGTTTATTAAGTGTAAAACCATCCAAGCAAAAATGGACCTCGATGCGAAGAGAGAGCAGTGAGTGGCAGTTGGATAACCACTGATCTTACAAAACTTCCACCCACTGCTATATATTGAGACAATCCCAAACCCTTAAAAGGCTAGAATTATAACATCTGTAAAAGGATATCTGATAGACAGAGTATACCAATTTAGGTTTTATTTTGCAAATGCAGCAAAGTCCATGATCAGCTAAGAATCTCACTCAGTTCATATAACAGAATTATGATCCAGTACACTCACCATCATGGCTACAATCATAGCAATTAAAACATAATCTGACGTTGATCCAATTAGTCCTTCGTCACTAGTTCCTTGCTCTTTACCACCATTATCTGGTGATACATGATTACGATCCGGGAATCCAAAATTGCTCTTCAATTCATCATCCCTATAACGGAAGTAATGGTTTCAAATTGATAACTGATAACATTGCTTAATAACTCACAACTTTCCCTGATGCGAGGGTTTAACATCGCAGTTTGCTAGAGCACGGCTTAATTAATGTTATGAAGGAATTATGTAACACAATGCTATAAACGCGTTTTTTTAAATTGATTTCATTTCCTACTTTTATAAGGCTTTCAATCGTTTTCGTTGGTGATAGATTTAAATTATCATGTCAACTTCTGGTTGGAGATGTACTTTTGGGGTTCCTAATATATTGATAGAGCATGTGCCTTGAATTATTGTCGCCAAACATATATCATTTAGGGAAAACAAATATTTGCAGAAACCAAGAATGTTGATGTTTAGGGAGTTAGGTAAATATATCCGACATAATTATGTGGGGTTTACAGCAATGACAACTCCTGTGGTTGCAGATATATTTATTTTCGAATCAAAATCACAAATATTTGAATCAAAGTTTTTAAAAATCATTCCGAATCACAAAAATAAATATCCTAATCTTGAAAGTGACGTTTCTAGGTTGAAGATTCTGAGATCATTAGTTCAGTTCTAAACCAACAGGAAATGGATTGCTGGACACCTTGATGTAACAGTACATTGTACTGAATCTGGGTTATTTTTTTTTATTGAAATTTCCCCTGAACAAGGCCAGAGGCAGCGACCAGGAGAAATCAACTTAGTCAACTAAAACAACGCCACTTAATAGCAAAGGGCTATTAAAAGATTTTGGACCAGCAACTGCACTCAAAATAGAAAACATCTAAATGGAACTGAACTGCCATGGTAAAGTGCAGTAAGTCATATCTGCCCTGGGCGATGGTAAAACCACCTACCACTGCTATGCTTCCTTTTAGTCCCCTCTTACGACACGTAGGAAATAAGTGAGGACTATTCTAAAGCTGGTCTCATCCAGATGGGTGAAAAGTCTAGAATTTCGATTTTAAAATTTCCGGTGTGTTTGCAGTTTAAAATTTGGGTATCTTCATCTGAATAGTTGCAGAAAACTAAATATTCCGAATAATCAAGAAAACGATATCTTCACTCGAGGGTTACACTAGTATTCTGCATAACTTACATTCTGTCGTCAAAATAATCCAGGTCTCTTTCGTTTTCAATCTTTGTTTCGTTTATTTCACTCCTAATTATACGAAATCTGAGAAAAGGGAAATGAAATTTATTAATAAATCCAAAAGCAGTAATTTTTTACCATCAAAAAATTATGCTATTAAAAGTCAATTTTCGTGAATTGTTGAAAAAGCTTCAAAACCATCAATACTGCTATGAAATAGCAGTGTTGATGGTTTTGAAGCTTTTTGTACAGTTTGTTGCTACCAGACACTTTTAAATATAATAATATATAATAAAATATCTCCCATTTGCTACATGTTCTTCTGATGAAACCAATTTTCTTCGGGTGACTAAGTAGGAGAGTAGCGGTCATTCTCCTGCCAATGCATGGTCCAATGCAGCTCCTGCCAATGCATGGTCCAATGCAGCTCCTGCCAGGATGTCAGTTACTCTGCTGCTCAGACACCCGGAGAGAATGGATTCCATCAGAAGGATGTTGCCAGATGGGTAATAATATTTCCATTATATAGATAAAAAAAAGTCACTTTTTGACATTCTGGTAGGAACATATTTATAAAAAAAAGTTCAAAATCTCGTAGCTTTTTTATTTTTCCGAAAAAAAAAAAACATGGCATGAACATTTCCAACACCCGAAGAAAAACAAAGATTCTGTCACCCTGGCCAAAGCACAATAAACCGACACAAATATTTCCTTCCCATGTCGTCTAATTCGTTCTAATCTTATTACAAAGAAAACATCAACAAATCGAACACGATAAATAGATTAGATCAGACATTTCTCATTGGAATAACCTCAGAAATGTCGTGTTTTAAACGAAAAAGTTTTACTTTTGAGTAAGATAAGTGACAATTCATCAAAAATTTTAATTTACTTTGGGTGGCTGAAACGTTCATGCCATTTTTTCGGATGAACAAAAATTTCAAAACCATCAACATTTCATAGCGGTATTGTTGATTTCAAACCTTTTTATACAGTTTGTTTGCTACCAGACCCGAAAACATAGATTTTAATCTTCTATCGAGAGAAATATCTTGAAACATTTGTCAACTTACTAAATTTTATTCTGATGAAACAATTTACTCTGGGTACATCAGTAGCAGAGTAACTTACCTTCTGCCAGTCAGATGGTGCGATCCATTGGTGACTCATGCTTAACACCCAAATGACATTCCTAACTGCAATTGCATAAAAAAATTCTTGGATTGGTGGGGTTAATTTTATTCCACTTTCAATAATTTAAAACCATTTTTGATAATTTTGAAATTGTCTTTCGAGTTTTTTTCATTGCTAGCTAAAAGACATTTTTATTTCCAGCAGGAAGTATAATCTGTTCGCTGAATTTCCTTCCGGTCGAAACCCATTTCCTCGGGTTTCTGAGTAGTAAGTAGACTAGGTGAAATGTTGCCAAAATACTTTACCATCACTAATGCTGACAAGTCATCATACCAAGGATGATTAATTACCAAGCTTACGTTCTCAAAGCCCTGATTTTCTAGTAATTTTCTGACGTTTTATGCCGGAAGCATTTCGGGGATTTTCTCCTCATTATACAAGCGTAAACGATATTGTTTACAATGAAAACAACCAGGATCAAGACTACACAGGTTGCATTGGTTCTTGCCTGTCAGCTGTGCCCAAATAGTTTAGATGATTGAAACTCATTCTTATCCTGTACGAGAGGTAAGCCGAGAACATGGCTAAACCATATGGTGAACTCTTGTGCAGATACCAGTTTCAAGGCTGGGATACATTTTTTGCTGACAGATTTCTTCTGGACATGGAGGAAGCAGTAACATGGACCACCGTGCGAGAAGTTCTAACACTTTTATCGACTAAGCTGACTGACACTCCGGTCCTGTTCGTATTAGAAATTTCAGCAGAATTGAAGTTTTTTTCTCAATTCTACTCTCGATAAATTTTACTTATGGTATGGTCTGAGATAATGAGAGGTTTTCACACAAATTTTGATGATTTTTAAAGCAAAAGAATATAATTGTGTATATTTTCCAAATCTTCGTACTTGTCATACGTTTATCTGATCCATCACAAACAGAAAAATTATTGTTTTTGACTGTTTTATTTACATTGTAAACAAACCGTTCGCAGATATGATTTTAGGAGAAAATCCTTTATTACTGATACCTAAATCAAAAAGTAATTGAAAATACCTTGAAAAGTTTAAAAATCACGATGATTTGTCAGTAGGGATGTTATCAGGGCGAGATTGATAATGATTATTCACCACTGATATGGATATTTAGACATTTTTATACAAAAAACAAAAAATTTTGGTTCATTGTATGTCGTGTGTGTATATTTGTATAATTCTCTGGTCGATGAAAAAGTTAGGAAGTCAGGTCTACATGATAGTTCTCTGGCCCTGCTAGGATCACTGATTCCTAGAATCTTGCATGGTGGGTGATGAGCATGGAATTACGATTCTAACTCACCAGGACTCGAACACCAGATATACAACCTGTGATGCCAACATCGTTACCCACTAGGCCATTGCGCCCATCGAACCTTGCACTTGAACTTCATCTAATAATGATAACTACTCACACCACTAAACCAACCACCAATAATTCTTTTATAATAACTTTACAGACAAAATATCGATCGAAAAAAATCCCCGCCAAAAATATCTTGGGATTCTGCCAAAAAATTATGTTAGTAAGTTTATCAAAAAGGTTTCGAGTTCCGGTGTCATTTTGAAAACAGATCAATGAAATGCCGCTGAGGAGAATAAAATTCTTAAATCCCTGGAATTGAGAAATATTGTTACAAGAACTACTACCTAACTCTATGTAGATCAGTCTGAAGCGAATATCTGTTGACAGACAAATCAGCCATTCAACCAAAAAAAAGGTACAAGACAAGAGTTCCAGTAAAGCATGCTTGAAAATGTTTTATCAAGCACAACACACTGATGGACCATGGCAATCCGGCATGGTCCATCTGTGGCTCATGCTTGATAACATAAATCTACAAAATTTAACATAATGCTATGTCGTACCAGAGTCACGTCCATTCAATCAGGCATTTTTAAAATTGACAGAACATGTCAGACATGTCTGAAAAATATTGACCTCGGCGATAAAAAATTATTTTTTTATGAAGATTCGCTTAGAGCAAGCCTGCAGGAGACAAATCGTACTCGAAAAGTTTACTGAAGCCAATAAAGTGCAAAGAGCGAATGAAATGAAGAAATAGGAACTAAGGAACCCCATCCTGGACAGATGTCTATCGTTACAGAACTAAATTTGGGGGATCGCCACTTTTCAAGATATTGAATTGTTTTGGATTTAAAGTTCGGAAATAATCGCATATTTATTCCCAGTTTTATATAATAATAATATTATATATATAATTCGACAACAATTTAGAGCAGAAATTTCATCTGATTTGTCTAAATTTTACATATTTTTTCATTTTTATTGAAATTCACTCTGAGCAAAGCTGGAAGCACTGCTCAAATAGAACAATCTAGCGGCCACTTAATAGCAAGAAGCTACTAAAATATGTAGTACCAGCAACTGCACTTTCGCCGGCAAACATTCCAAACTGAACTACCATGGTGCAGTACAGTGATTACCTACCCTGGGTGATAGTAAAACCATCTACAACTTTTTTTAGTCGCCTCTTATGGAAACGCAGAAAATGTGGAAGGAAACAGAACCTCAAAGGGACCTAAAACCTACAAAGAGCAACTACAACTGTTACACACACCACTGCTCTGAAAAACTGAATAGCTTCTACAAAATACAGAGATTGGTATCTTTCCTGGGCAATGAGCATGAAGCATGAAATATGCTGCGACAATTCTAAACGTGCACCCACTGATAAGAAAATTTTCACCGAACACGCCAATGAAAAATTTAGGAAAAAAAGGAATTGACTAATGACTGAATAAAGCAAAAACTCGATATTAAACCTAAGCAAGAAATATTCTATACAGAATTGAACCCCAATAGCAGAGTATAGTTAAAGGTATCTGCCCTGGGTATCGAATAATAAAGCATCTACTACTGCTTTGGCAACAACATATATTTCATCTCTCTACTCATTCGAACTAATCATTTGCTCTCACATTCTGGCAGTCAACGTCATTTATAAATACTAATTCGCAAAACACTGTTATTTAATCTTGCGGATTAAGCACGAAACCACTTACAACAAGTAAACAGAAACAAGATATGTCATGAATCATTAACCGAACCATAAGAAAATCGTTCATATATATGTTAGATCAAATATTAGATCTATGGGCCATGCTCGAAGCATTTTTTTCTATCATACATGGTTGATGGGACACGGAAGTAGGTTAGGGCCATCTGTGGTTCATACTTGGCAAATCATTTATGATAAAGAAACTAGATAGAAACATGAAAATGGTTTCAGTGATGAAACGAAAACTGATAATTAAGCAGATCCTATTCTTAGGTCGAATCAACAAAACATGTCTGTCTACATGGATTTGAAACTCATTAAATATATATATTTTACTCTGTCGAAAACCTCTAGAAAAGTATCTCTCTATAGCGAGTGGTATCCAGTCCAAAACAAATCAAATATTCAAGTACCTTCGAAATTGAACAAATTCGATATAATAAAATTCTTGATTTTAGATATATTTTAGAATACGAAAATATATTGTTTTATCGCATAAATCCACACAATTTAAAACTAAAATCTCCATTTTTGCCCTTCAAATTGATACACACGCTTAATACAAAGTTAAACTGTGGACTTCATTTATAGTTTTTTAGATTTTGTAATTGGTATTTTATCTTGAAATAGTCATAACAATAAAATTGGCAGAATGTTATCATAAGAAATAGCCAAAATATCACACAATAACCAAATAAGAAATTTTTATAGCCGCGCAACTTCTTCGAATCATGAGTTTCACCCTGTCCAAGAACCCTGTAATTAATATTGCTTCAGATGATCAGATTTGAAAGTCTAAAACGTACATCTCGCTCACAAAACAAATTTCCTAGTTGGGAAATATTCAATTTAAAAAATTATATAAGAAATGAAACTATTTGAACTCTTATCTCTCATTTCTTTTCCAGCCTGATTTCCAAAGACCTAATTTTACTCATTAAACCACTGAGGTCTTCAAATACCTGCCAAGGATATACAGGCCATCCATGAATTAACCACTTGGCCAATTGCGCCCACCCATTGAAATCCGGTTCCAAATTCACATGCGCCATGCAACTGAAATCTATTAGAATCATTTAGGTACAGAAAATGCATTAGAACATGATGGAAAAATTAAATCATTGATTAAGATTTGAACAGATTTGAAACTCTAAAACGTACATCTGATGGACTGCACCTCGAAACAAAGTTTCAGAGTTGGGTAATTTTCTCTCGATTCAATTGCGTATCCGAATCAAATTATGTGAGAAACGAAACTATACTCTCATCTCTCAAAATTTAAGTGAAAATTCACACTTATTTTCAAAAGACCTCATTTTTACACGATTAAAATCACTGAATCCATATGAATCGTAGGCGAACGGAATTGAATATTTCTGATAGGCCATCCATCAATCATGCTTGTAAATATGAAGAGTGCTGTTTTATCAAAGAATGAGGTTCCGATTAAAGATTTTCAACTGGGAACTATTGAAGCAAGAATTTACTAGGCATTAGGCATATAGGTACAGAACATGCATGTTTCATGATGGACAAAATGAAATTCCTGATTAAGATTTGGACGACAATCGAAAATTAATTTTCTCAAGTATGAGCAACTGATGGAACCAGCCTCACCTGAATATTGTCAGACTTTGTTATTAATCTCTCATATAATATTTGCATAAGTTGATATCTTTGTAGTGTTCATGAAGAAGCAGAAGCACAGGAATAACCAAGTAACTACAGATGTGATAGTGCAGCACAAAAAAAATATGTTTTTAAGGCATAAGCCTCGAGTAGATCATGCCTTGTTGATTGGTGAACAATAGACAATGAAATTGCTCTCCCATTAAAATTACATAAAATCAACGGATTATATCTTCAACATGGAGTTATGTAAACAATCCTGAATTTCGCCTCTGGGCAGGATTTGGAGTCTCGTGTAACAAATATGCAAATTAGAGTATTGCGTAGGTCGATATGAAACGTTGACACAGATTTTGTCACAAAGATTTCATGCTGTTTTATTTCTCAAAGACACAGGTGTGTTTGCTTCAATTACCACTCACATTTGTATAAAATATGAATCTGAACCCAATCTGTTTTTGTTTTGGTAAAGTTTCGAATGTCTATCAGAACTACAATCTATACATATCGTATGAGACATTCAATTCTATGCAGTGTTTTCATTGCCCTGGTGAAACGCTAATGGAAGGGTCACAGAATCATGTTTTCCATCAGATGTCCAAAATATTCATGCCATTTTCTTCAGATAGAAAAGAACCGTAAAAAGCTTCAACACTGCCATTTCATAACTTTTTTCCCACAGTTTGGTAGATGCTGGACATTTTAAAAAAAGGCAGTTTCAAATCAGGGTGAAGGTTTTTTGGGTTATCAATATTTTGCATTTTTCATGTATATGGACCTAGTCAGTGGAACTGCCCAGGTAACAGATCAGCTGACAATCTGTCAGTCCGCAACAATGAAGTTTCTTTTGAAGTTTGGTACCAAATGACAGAATATCAGCGAAGTAAAATTTGGCATGAATCAAAAATTTTACAGTTGAGAAGAGTCAATTTGGAATAACCAAAGGAAGACGTGAATTTGGACCAGAAGATCAAACTATCCTCCAAATAAATTTAAATACATCACCAACAACTACTATTATCAGTGGAAAATATCTGAAATAGAACTGGACTAGACCTATACTATAGTGCAGTAACCTTGTAGTTTCTGCCCTGGGTGATAGTAAGACTATCTACCACTTCTTAGAACTAATATATACATAAACACAGCGCCAAGTACTACAATTTTCAATGAATGATATGCAAACAAAACTAGACCATAATAATAGAGTGCAGTGGACTGCATTTTCCCCCGAAGATAGCAAAACCCTTATTAAAAACTACTATGAAACCCCAACAGCATTTAACTCTGAATACAAACCCTGTCACCAACAAGAGCCTCACGGACTAATAAGATACTACAGCTTCACTACAAAACTTTATTATTAAACATACAAATCCATTCTCCCTGTTGGCACTTAATATTTGTTTAACTAGGTTGAGTGGGTTTTGTGTTTGTCTAAAATAAATAAGTCAATTCCTCTTTAAACTTATTATTTGTTATCTTTAAACTTGTGGCAAAAAGGCCCTAATTAGTTATCACATATTATATATCAAGTTATTGTAAATATTGTTTGAACTTAATTATAAAGAGTGTCTGAGTAACAGACAAGTTGACAATACGCCTGCCATATTTCATAATTGTTCCAATCGGACTAAACTGTACCGACATCGACGGTGACAAGTCTAATTTCTCCCAAACTGACTTAAAAGTCATGTATTTTCATTTTAATGAAGAAATACAACCGATTTTTGTCAAATCTGACCAAAATCGGTTGCATTTTGTTGTTAAAAATGAAAAAAATGCACTTCATTTAGCATGATTTTGTCTCTATGACCGATTCATTATTGATTCGAATAATCTGTACTTTGAATCGATTCAAATCACCGAATCGAACTGCCCAGCCCTAAAGACAGTCGCCTATTCACATTATCATGATTTCACTGCAAAATGAAGCAATTGATCATCAAAAAAAAAAATCATTTTTAATTAGAATCCGAGGATGCCTGACTATCCCAATAAGGGTATCTCTACAGTCAACCCTCCATTAGGACAGTCACTATTTATACTTAACTGGTATCATCTGACAACACCTACCTATTTCTAACCTCTACTTCTAGGAAATATTTTAATAAACAACAAACAATCAAGCACGATTAGTGCTTGTTAGGCACGATCCCCCTATGGGCCATGCTTGATGTCGCATACAATTTCCATACAAAAGGTCACCGACCCTTGTCTTGTTCTTATTAAATATGAACATGTGTTTTGGAATATTTATCGTATGAGGTAGGGCGTCTTCAGAATATTTAAAGATGATTATGACATCATAAGTTAATAATCAACACTGTTCTGTGATGTCAAAATACGGAACATCGCAGATCTACGTACTGGTGAATAGAATGTTGTTGGAAACTTCAATTTTTTTTTTTTTTAAATTCACTCTGGGAAACACCAGAATCGTTACCTGAAAGGAACCAACTAGTGATGTCAACCCAGTTTTCTCTTAAACTAGGTCAAGTGTAACGGATTTTAAACGAAACTAGGTAAAGTATTACTAGGTGACCTAGTTTTACCTTTCAAACTAAGTAAACTAAGTTATCATAGTTTGGCTGCATTTAATGCATTCCCAATGAATTTGAAGATTGGAATCACAAAATAGTCAATTTCAAAAGCTTTTTATGATGAAAATAAAATTTACTTGTTTTTTTTTTTATAGGTAATTGATTCCACATTTTACAATGCCTAGTTGAAAAAAGGTAAATAAATTTACTCGGTAAAACTTCAAACAAAAACTCGGTGAAAGGTAAATTATATATTCTTGAAACTGGGTAGAAGTCCTCAAACTTCAAAAGTACGTAATAAACTAAGTAAACTGGGTGCTTTTACATAGAATTACCAACACTAGGACCAACTGTTTACTCTTAACAGCCATTCATATGGCAATGAGTAGAAACTGCAGTAGTATGGTAATTGCTAGAGCAAAATAATTAATTTATGATTTGAATACTCCGAATCAAATATTCTGGACAGCCCTAGGTTCAATTCTGCTTTGGTTGTTTTCTGCTTTCTAAGCGGAATTCGATTCCATTCCTACAGCAATTCAAAATCAACAGAATGGAAATTTTATTTTTTTTTTCAAGAATAAGTGCAAATTTTCACGTAAATTATAAGCTGAAAAAAGAATGTGTTCAATTTGAATAGTCCATTTGGTTTGGGAAAATTGTTTGATTTGATTCTGAAATAAAAAGATATTCAGTTTTGGCCATCGCCAACTGAACCGTTAAAATAAGGTGCAGTCAGTGGTATCTGCTCTAGGGATAGATCTAGAGATTGATTTGATTCTGAAATCAAAAGATATTCGGTTTTGGCCTTCCCTAGTTGAACTGTTAAAATAAGGTGCAGTCAGTGGTATCTGCTCTAGGGATAGATCTAGAGATTGATTTGATTCTGAAATAAAAAGATATTCGGTTTTGGCCATCCCTAACTGAACCGTTAAAATAAGGTGCAGTCGGTAGTATCTGCTCTAGGGATAGATCTAGAGATTGCTTTGATTCTGAAATCAAAAGATATTCGGTTTTGGCCATCCCCAACTGAACTGTTAAAATAAGGTGCAGTCAGTGGTATCTGCTCTAGGGATAGATCTAGAGATTGCTTTGATTCTGAAATCAAAAGATATTCGGTTTTGGCCATCCCCAACTGAACCGTTAAAATAAGGTGCAGTCAGTGGTATCTGCTCTAGGGATAGATCTAGAGATTGATTTGATTCTGAAATAAAAAGATATTCGGTTTTGGCCATCCCCAACTGAACCGTTAAAATAAGGTGCAGTCAGTGGTATCTGCTCTAGAGATAGATCTTGCTTTGATTCTGAAATAAAAAGATATTCAGTTTTGGCCATCGCCAACTGAACCGTTAAAATAAGGTGCAGTCAGTGGTATCTGCTCTAGGGATAGATCTAGAGATTGATTTGATTCTGAAATCAAAGATATTCGGTTTTGGCCATCCCCGACTGAACCGTTAAAATAAGGTGCAGTCAGTGGTATCTGCTCTAGGGATAGATCTAGAGATTGCTTTGATTCTGAAATCAAAAGATATTCGGTTTTGGCCATCCCCAACTGAACCGTTAAAATAAGGTGCAGTCAGTGGTATCTGCTCTAGAGATAGATCTAGTAGAACCATCTACCAACATACAATGCTGAAGCCCAAACTGACATAAATAATAACTTTGCTGCAAAAAGGGCAAAAATCAGCAATTTCATCCATCTGAAATGTTGGAAAATTATTCTATTTATAAAGTGGATTCCAGATACTGTTTGAAATTAATTAAAAAGAGCGTCTGAGAAACAGACATTGACAATATGCCAGCCATATTTTATAGTTGTTCCAATCGCAAAAAATTCTCCCATGCATTATATGTTAAGCATGAGTCACTGATGGATCGCATCGATGAGACGCGGTCCATCTGTGGTTCATGCTTGATAAAATAAAATTTCGGATTGGATAAGACACAGATACAAAAAAAAAACCTGCCGAGCTATGCATTAAGCATTAGGTCACTTCCTGAAACGTCATAAGACATGAACTTCCACTTCTAAAAATAATTCAATGGTCGATACGAAAGTAACTTGAGATCAAATTACAAATGAAAGTATTACATTCACAGACTGGCAGAAAGTCAGCTACTCAGACATCAGAAAAAATCTTTGTCATCAAAAGAAAATTTGGCAAATATTTTATTAAGCGTCTTTTACTAGAAGATTAAAATATCTTTTTGGAGTGTCTGGTAGTAATCAAACTGCAAGAAAAGGTTAAAAAATATCAATATTATTATGAAATGGCAGAGTTGATGGTTTTAATTAAAGTCTTTTTTCCCTCGGAAGAAAATGATATGAAGTTCAGACATCCGAAGAAAAGCAAGAAACAGCCCCCCTGCCTAATCGCATAACAACCATGACAGTTTAAATATTTTTAAGTTTTAGATTTCAAATTGAATCACTGGTGATTCGAATTGATTCTAATCGTTTCAAAAAAAAAAAGTCAAGAATCCAATAAGATTTTTATTTCTGCATTTTGGCACGGATCTGTCGTTGTCAAAGTTTGGAAATCAGCATATCACTCTTTGGTGATTTTTTAATGGTAACTAACCTCTGCAAATCCAGATTTTGAATTTGCAGAAAATTTATGATTATTATTAATGTTACAGCCTAAATGCATATTAATCAAAAAATGAAATTACATTTAATCACAGTTCTAAAATAAGATTCCAAGGTATCGTTTAATGAACCTGTAAAACCTTCTTTCTGTGTTTACTTGTGATTTTAGATCCGTATGTGGCTGTTGCCACAAGGATGCTTGAATGAGATAGTATCAAATTCAAGAACAGAAATTACATTATCCCTTTCCACAAAATTATATATTTGTAATCTTTCGTTAGATCATAGCGTTACCTATCCAGACAAAACAAGATATGACTAGTCATATCTTGTTTTGTCTGAAGAAGTTAGGCTATGACCTAACGAAAACTCACAAATATACTTGCAATTTGTTGGAAAGATATATTATTATTTCAATTCTAAAATACCCATACTTAGTTGGGTGATTCCTGATTTGAAAGTCACTAAACAAATAGAATTATGTTTTAACATACAAGATAAATGATATTGTATATAACATGATTTTGCTATTTGCTGGGGATCATGGACTAACTACTTATCCTTCCTTTGTGTTTGGTGGATCCGTGTGCCGTGCATGCGCTCAATCTTTGAAGCGTTGGGAATACGCTTCGAGCTACGCATCTCTGATCGTCATGACGCAGGTTCGAATCCCGTGGGGGATGATGATTATATGCGAGAGGTCTGCTGGACGTCTCGCCGGTGCACGGTGGTTCACGTAAGCACTGCTTACGGCTTCCCACACCAACCAGGTCTATGCACAGGAAAAATAAAAATCCATAATTCAAAAACCTTCACCCCGATACGGAACTGGTATCTGCACGAGAGGTCGTGGTTCGCCATATGGTTAAGCTGTATTCTCGGCTTTCCTCTTCCGCAGGATAAAAATGATATCCTATTCTATCCTAATGCAAGGATATAGTAGCAAGAGTAACTATGACTAACTCGAGAGTTTCAGAGTCTTGCTTCCCACTTACACAAATTTATTTCTGTGTTACAGAAATAAATTTTTGTGAATGTGAAGCAAGACTCTGAGCCTCTTTAACATGACTTTATTGTAGAATGATTATATTTTAAAAAGAAAAATTGAACAAATTCGAAATCAAACGAAATTCCAGAATTTTGGAATATTTAACTATTTTGGATAAAGACAAAAAATAAAAAAGCTGGAATTAATAATTAAATATCTGGCAACCTTGACTTTGTGAATAAATTATTAATGATGATAATCCCCTGGGAAAACTACAAAAAATTTAGGTATTTTGACATAGGACACGATCGGTCTTTTATAATGCCAGAAAACTCCATTAGCTCAATATGGTAATTAAATTTAAAGATTCCACAAAGTTGATCTATTCGCAGAGTGCAGATAGAGAGAATTATGTTTTACTGGGTATCCAGAACTTTATTACCAGCAAGGAAATTTCGATATTTTGTTAATGTTTTTTATTAAACCACGGGTATCCACTGACAAGGCTATGGACAGTATGGTCATTTTATCATAAACCTATTTCCTGCATGATGTAACATACGACTTGGAAGAAGTAAAAAAAGTTGAAGGTATTTTCACCATTGTACTGGGCACATGCTGTTCACTGGCATCTATCACATGTATGTTGGTCTGTGAGTGATCATTTGTCAGCTGAGTGCTGCTTTAGAGCCTGCATGAAGTAAATTTCGAAGACAGAAAAAACAGGTTTTTGGGTAAAAAAAATCAAAATTCCTTTTCCCAATTTGACACCTAATTTGACATCTAAAATAACCCTAAAAATTAGTCCTGACAAATCTTACAATGTGACATGAAATTATGACTGTGCTTTGGAATTTGGAAAAATATCTGCAATTTGTTGAAACATTATTCTATTTAAATAGTGAATCTTGTGTGGTGGTTCAATGAAACTATAAGGATAACCCTGTCTCCCGATAAGTGATATCGTCTCTACGTGATAAACATGCACATAAGAAAAATTAACAACAAACGCCGGAAGCATAAATAACAGTTATTGACAAAAAATTCCCATCGAGGGCAAACTGGTGCACATACAGGAACCAATCAGACGCATATCACGTTTGGGAAAGTCAGGGAATGTTGTCAGATCATGATGTTATGACTTATAAATAACCGATTAGGAATTATTTTATTTCTAAATGTCAAAAAATCCAGTAAATGTGACAAAATAAAATTTTTTTTTTATTGCAATTTACCCTGATCAAGCACGGAAGCAGTGATGAAAAGTAACCAACAAGAGTAATACCAGCAACTACACTCTAAACCGAAAACATTCCAAACAAAACTGGACCCCTATGGTAAAGCGCAGTCAGTGGTATCAGCCCTGGGTGATGTTAAACTACTATCTACCACTTCTTATTTGTTTATTCATATTATATTCCCAGAAATGAGCACCAGTCTGTGATTCAATTCGAAACTTTAATCTATATAAGTCGCATGTCTGCATGTCACGTCAGAAAGTTGTCAAGAAATGATGTTATGCGATATAAATAATGGAGCTGAAATAATTTTAAGTTTGATTTGCATTTTTTTTAATTGCAATTTACCCTGATCAAGCACGGAAGCAGTGCTGAAAAGTAACCAACAAGAGTAATACCAGCAACTACACTCTAAACAGAAAACATTCCAAACAGAATTGGACCCCTAGGGTGAAGTGCACTCAGTGGTACCTGCCCTGGGTGATGTTAAACTATCTACCACTTCTTATTTGTTTATTCATAAATTAATCCCAGAAATGGGCACCAGTCTCTGATTCAATTCGAAACCTTAATCTATATAAGTTGCATGTCTGCATGTCACGTCAGAAAGTTGTCAAGAAATGATGTTATGCGATATAAATAATGGAGCTGAAATAATTTTAAGTTTGATTTGCATTTGATTTGACGTAAAAAATCACCGGTAGTGGGAAATTCAGTAATTTATTTATGGCAAATTTGTTCCTTTTCCAAGCACACGAAACCTCGTTAATAATTATGAGCCACTGAGAGTCACCATACTCAACTGAATAAATTTTCCCTAATTAAGCATATGAAGAACAAAATCTCAACAAAAAACCGCATCTCCTTCTATATCACAGAATTACTTATGAAACAATTAGAATCTTTATTAACCTATATACATATATATACATCGCATGCATGTATATCACGTTTGAACAAGTGAGGGGGAGAGTCATCAAAACATGATGTTTTGAGTTATAAATAACTAAGCAGGAATAAGCTGAACATGTATTTCAAGTTTCATTCAGAGTTCAATTTGAAAAAAATGGTGAAAAATTTAACAAGTGGCCAGTTAATTAGCTGATCAAAAATTATGTTCTATTAAGCATGAGCCACTAATGGATCTTTCCGTCAAGGCACGATTCATCAGCGGCTCATGCCCGACTGAGTAAATTTGGTGTATAAAGAAAAAATCTAGGAAATTTGATTATTTTTTTGCACAAAAACCATCGTCAAATCACACAGAATAACAGAAATAAGTTTTAAAATCATCGGAATGAATTTGAATATCGAATCTGCACACACCTGCATATTAACATTGTTTCAGAAAGTCAAAAAGAGAAAGATCGTTATAACATAATCTTATGAGATATAAATAATCAATCAGGAATAATTTGTCTAAACGGTAAAAATCTCAGTGAATTTGACACAAATATTTGCTGAAATTATTGCCGAATAATACTGAAAACCATAAGTGAGCACTGGTCACCGATTCAGTTCACAACCTACATAACTCACATGCATAGCATAGAATGACAATTTTCATTTTTATCCTGTGGAAGAGGGGAAGCTGAGAATACAGCTTAATCATATGGCCAACCATGACCCCTTGTGGAGATACCAGTTCCGAATCGGGGGTGAAGGTTTTCGGCTTATCATATTCGTCATTTTTCCTGTGCGTGGATTTGGTTGGTGGAGGAAGCACTGAGCAGCACTTACGTGAACCCCCGCACATCGGCGGTGCGTACACATGACCTCACATATTATCATCCTCCCTCACAGGATTTGAACCTGCGTCATGAAGATGGTGGACTGCTTTAATTTTACTGCCAAGTTCCTTGTGATTTACAAGAATAACACAATGCCCGCCTGTCATTTGACTCATTGTATAAAACAAACATTTCCAAGTCGCTTCACTGAGTCACGTCATAAAATAGGGAATCATGGTCTAATAGGCACGCATAATCATTTAATGAAATCATTAAATATCCCTCATTATGGATGTCCTGTTCACATAATTAGATGTTCTAGAATTCTAATTAGGAGCAATTTCAGTTTTTTTTTTCTTCAAATATTCTCAAATAGATTCATTTTGCAGTGAAATCATGATATATGCCAAATTTTACGTTGTAAAATTTGACATAAATCATGACTTTACTGTAAAATGTGGTCAAATATCATTCATCTGAAATGTTGAATATTATATTAAGCCCTGCACTGTAGGTACGAAATTCAGAATGGTCCCAACATATTTTCTGCGTGTCGCAAGAGGCCAATAAATGGAAGCAAAGAAGTGGTAGAGGGTTTTACTATCACCCAGGGCAGATACAACTTACTGCACTTTACCATGGCAGTTCAATTCTAATTGGACTGTTTTTTACTTGGAGTGGAGTACTACTCTTGCAATAGCTTTTTGTTATTAAGTGGCCGTTAGTTGGTTCCTTTTAAGCTCTGCTTCCGGCTTCACTCAGAGTGAATTTCAGTGAAAAAATATTTATATTTGATGAATTCTGAATGCCCTTCCAACAATACTATAGGGCTGACCTTATTAATCCTATCTCTACTTTCTAATGCACAGCATTCAGACCAACATACTTTCTGTACTTTCACATTTATCAAATTGACATCAATTACCCTTTGAAATGGCTTTCAAGGTATTTAAGTGATTAATTTTAATCTCAAGATCTCAAATTACAGCGACCGATCACAGTCAATTCTTGAGACATATTCTTGTCACTAATGAACCGTGCCGTCTTGGCATAATTCGTCAGCGGCTCATGCTTGACAAATAAAGAAGTTGTAGATGGTTTTTCCATCGCCCAGAGCAGATTGCCCGCTCTTCTGCTATTTAATACCCCCAAAAAATTCTTGAAATTCACTCTGAGCAAGGCCGGAAGCAATGCCTAAAAGGAACCAACTAACGGCCACCTAATTGCAAAGAGCTGCTGAAAGATGTTGTACCAGCAACTGCATTCTAAGCAGAAAATATAGCAAATGAAGCTAAATCACTATGGTAAAGTGCAGAGAGTGGTATCGGCCCTGAGCAATCAAAAAGGTATATACCACTTATATGTTTCCTTTTAGTGGCTTCTTAAGACGCGCAGGAAATAAGTTAGGCGGCCTATTCTGAATCCCGTACTTACAGCTACAGGGCTCAATATTTCTTGTTAAAAAATGAAAGCAACCCTTTTTGATTGTCTGGGGGCAACCAAACTCTTTACAAAAGTTCAAAATGATCAATAATGCTATGAAATGATTGATACGGATGGAGGTTGTTTATTTGTCTCAAGAAAAAAAAGTAATATATATATGTGACAAGATTAAGTTGAGTTATATTGAGACAAGCACAGGACAAAACCTTGATGGTCTAAAGCACGAATGTGCGACGTATACCCCCTATCAATAGCGAACCTGCTCTAATTACGAAGTATAATATCATGAAAAAGAAAAAAACAGAAAAATATACATATTTACAATGTAGACATTTAAACATGGAAATCAATGACTCGTACGATGCCTAATAAATATGCAGTGAAATACATCTAATAGAGGCATGGTTCAATATAGCAAGCAATAAACTATATATATGGAATATCATTGATGAATAACTAGACCTAATTACAATTAATAACAGGTAAATGCAGTCAATTTGCGAAACATGTGCTCTCAAGCATGAGCTTATTATGGATAATTCCATCAGGCACTGCCCATCAATGGCTCATGCTTGGTGAAATTACAGCAGAGTATCTAGAGCCAATTCAATAAATGCTCATGCTCGGCAAAATAAAAACTTGGCTGTGCTAATTATGGTCAATTCGTACCTCCGCACGCCTATAAATCATAATTTCTCAGGTTTTGATTGAACTTTCTAACTATGATGTCATAGAAATGAGACACCAATGTGACGGGTGAGTAATATCATCACGTTTTTGAAAAGCTTTTCCGAAATCCTGTAAACCTGGAAATACTTTATTTGGCTACCTGGTAGATAAATCCAAATCTAAGAATTATATTACTTACAAATTCGTTGAAGTTTTCGATCAGAAAGTAATAATTATGTGTCTTACTTTTTACTGCGAAGAAATGATGAACAAATATATATTTCATGTGATGTTTTATTTGATATGTTTGTTCTCCATTGAAATTCATTCTGAGCAAGGTCCAAAGGAACCAGCTGACAGCCGCTTAATCGCAAGGAACCACAACAAGTTGTAGTAACGGCAACTGCATTCAATAGACTTGAAAATTTTGATTGTAAATCTAATATCAAAGATCCATTGATGTTTATGAGCAGCATGGTCAAGAATTTTGTACAAACATGTTTTAACGAGAGAATTGATGAATCACACACCTATGAGGTACGATTTATTTGTTGTCTTCACCGACAAAAATAAATCTCGTAAGAATTACAGTAAATATTTTGAACATCTGCACAATATATTTGGTCGATGGGAACATCTCCACAAATACAAATACCATATCTGACTTAATCAAGCATGAGTGATGTATAATAGATACATGTTTTCCTTGGACCATATATGATTAAAGAGATTACGGGTAGCTAAAGTAATTGCAAAAGAATTCAACATTATGTAAAACAACATGTTCTGGGATCATTCCATTACATAGTTTATTTACGAACATGGTCACTGTGGGGGCTGGAAGAGAGTGTTGACCAATGGATGTACAAATGCTACTTACAACGTTCATAATATGAACATAGATATGGAGTGGTAGTTGGAATCGCCCTAAAAAATTTTTCACATGTCTTGTAGGTAAACTATAAAGGGGGCTACGAAGTGGTAGCTGATTCATCACATATGTTGACTACATTTATAGTATAGAACATGAATTTCGCACGAGTGGTCTCTTAATAAAATTTCTCTGACATGTTTTCTGCATGTGGTAAGAGGTGATTAATAAAAAGCTATCACCCAGGGCAGATGCCACTAACTGCACTTTAACATGGTGATTCCTTTCCTGTAGAGAATGTTTTGCACTTGTGGTGCAGTTGCTGGTTATTGATTTCATACAGCTCTTCATCATATTCAGTCGTCATTAATTCCTTTTGAGCAGTTCTAACTTCGCACAAAGTAAATTTCCAGTTGAAAAAAAATTAACGCAGAGAGGTTGGACACAAACAAAATTCGATGTAACAAGAAAATGCTTACATATCCAATGCAAAACAAGCTTTCCCAAGTACAGGTCTCTGATGCCTCGTGATGACAAGGTACGGCCATCAGTGGCCAATACTTGATAAAAGGAACAAAAAATTTGATCCCACTTAATTTTTTTTTTTTTTTTTTTTTTTTTTATAGCCACTTCTTAGAGTGGATCACCCTGTCCAAGGCCCTCTAACAGCGGCCACTTATAGACGGACAAGGTTACAATTACACAATTACTGGAAAGATATGATCTTTTCCTGTTCGGCTTAGCCTACCCAAGTTATTACACCCTGGGTTGAGTGGTGGGCTTGGATAAGCGAACAAAAAATCTTCAACCTGCGATGCCAACATGTTTAACCACTAGGCCATCGCGCCCACAAAATGCTTCTGGTAATTGATAAAACCATATTTTTTATTGGAACACAACCCGACAATTAACCCAAAAAGATTTCAGTACATCACTCAAGTCATAAACTCAAGGTTTAAATTTCTCAAACCAAGGAATGACAGTCTAACGGTTGGTGACACGCTGAGTATCTTGAGCGCCAGTAATTACAGCTTGGAAACCCATGCCCATCGCTCAACCCAGGATGTAGTAACCTGAATAGGCTATGTCAAGGTCATAGAAACTTATTTTTTTTAGGGTGTCCAAAATGTTCTACTTGTTTTTTCTTTGGATAAGTAAAAAAGCTTCAAAATCATCAACACTGCAATTTCATAGCAGTATTGATGATTTTGAACCTCTTCCTACAGTTTAATTGCTACCAGAGAGACATTTTTATCTTCTAGCAAGAAATGTATCATTGAACATTGCCCATTTGCCAAATTTTTTTCTGATGACAACCGCTTTCTTCGGGTGTCTGAGTAGCAGAGTAGCATTCAGTCACTCTAGGCTCTGCTTTTCCAGTGGCAACGCTAATTCTATGGTGCATAGCATATGCTGCAGTCTAAGCTTTCCTCTCTTGCAGGATAAAAATAAATGTTATCCTATTCTTTTCCACTACACTAATTCTGTTTGTCTGTTAGGTTGATCCGATATAAGGTTTAGCCAGAAGATTTACTTGAAAAAGAGATCGTACAGAAGACTACTTTGAGACAACTGAGAGGAAACAAAGTGGTAGATGGTTTAATAATTGCCCAGGGCAGATATCACTCGCTGCATTTTATTATTATTTTTTTACAGCCACTTCCTGGAGTGGATCACCCTGCCAAGGCCCTGTACTAACGGCAACTCATAGATGGGCAGGGTTAGATTTGCTGGGAAGATCTGATCTTTTCCTGTTCGGCTTAGCCTACCCAAGTTATTACACCCTGGGTTGAGTGGTGGGCATGGATTAACGAGACGGACTCACCGGGACTCGAACTCGAGATCTTCAACCTGCGTCGCCAACATGGCTTTTTTGGAATGTTTCCAAATAAGAGTGCAATTGCGACTAATTTTTGTTGCAACCCTCAGCCTTATAAATACCATTAGTCGGTTTTTTTAAGTGCTGCTTGAGAACTTCGATGAATTTCAGTATAAAAAAAACCACAGTGAAGAAACAAAAAAAAAAACTGACCAATGACCAATCTTCCTCCATTACAGACTCTCAAACTATCACGTCCGATATGAAAACTATAAACATTAAGTTTTGTATAAAATATGACTTATACGTTAGTTATAACGCCCCAGGCTGTATCATTAGCTGCATGAGAATGTGCGGTTTATTTTGAGCCCTGTATGTTTACAATTCAGTGGTTTATCTTCTAAAATTAGTTTTTTAAAAAATCATACCCAAAACCAAATCTATTACAAGATTTCAGTCTGTCATGCATGTGCCAAAGATGGTTTGTACAATGTTAACACAATCCATCCTTGGCCATACTATCTCACATTTGTTTGAATGTAAGTTTTCTGATGAAGATGAATCTTTCAATATTGAGTCACCAGTACGCCAGAATGAACATTAACCAGATGAAAAAAACATTGTGATATATTTACTTAGAGTATATAATGTACTTAGAGGCAAGGTACCAAACGGCATCTAAAAGAATTCAACTATCAGTTGTGATAACAGACATGTAAAAGACTTGGCTGGCCGGTTAGCTCAGTTGGTAAAACCGTTAAGAATATGCTTTGAGCCTATGCATCACTGACATCCTGGGTTTATAGTTTTATTTTTTAAGCAAAAATTCTAAAGTTTACACCAAACTACACATGAAAGTACAACAAAACAGTATCTAAAGACATCAAGCCCAACTTAATAATAATCTAAGGATTCCACACCACCACTCAACCCAGGATGTAATAACTTGGGTATGCAAAGCCAAACCAGAAAGATCGTATCTTTCAAGCAACACCAACCCTGTTTGTTTATAAGTAAACGCAGCGCCTTGTTCACTGTGATCACTAAAATGTGTGGCTTATAAAAAAAATCTACAAATAGGACATGCTGCTAAATTTTCGAGCGCCTTCACCGCACAAAAGATATTACACTCATCTAGTTCATTTTAGGCCATGGAATCCTCTTTTTAAAAATTTTTCACACATCCGATGCAATTTTTGTAACTTTTCTAGTAATATACAACAAAAATTTGGCTTGCAACGCCAATTATGGCATATTTTTGCCTCAAAAATTTTTCAAATATCGGCCTCCTCATCGCTGCTGATTACAGGAGCCGAACTTACAATCATCGAAATTTAATACTGTCAAATGAGCCACACATATTTTGTATCTGGCTGACACAATTCATTCATGGCCCATACATAGCTCTTTGTTATTAAGTGGCCATTAGTTGGTTCTTTTCAGGCGTTGCTTCCGGCCTTGCTCAGAGTGAATTTTAAAAATCTGCTGCTGGACTATTTTTAGAGACTATGAAATTGATCACTAACTCAAGCATGAGCCACAGATGGACTGTACTTGACATCCACAAAATAACCAATGTTTTTAGATTCTTATCACCAAAATATTGAACAATCCTACCACGTTAATCAATCATCGAGATAAGAATCTTATCAGTAAATTCTGACAAGTAAAAATAGCAAATTGGGATTTTATTTCAAAAAAATCTGAATCTAATTTTTGTATAGAATATTGAGGTTGATATCAGTAATGTCCGGGGCTGTCATAGATATTCAATTAGTGATTCGCGAATCATAAGTAATTTGATTCCCTTTAACCAGTTATTCGAAATCGATACATTACAATTTCAGTCAGTCAATTTCAGTGACAATTTTCTGAGTAAGTTCTTTGTTTATTATAGTGCTCCTTATTCGATTCCTATAATTTATTCGATAGAATTCAGAATTCAACAGATATTTCATTTCCGTCCCGCATAGTAACGTTCTTATACAAAGAGTCAAATGTTCTAAAATTTAGAAATATATCCACAGATATCATTGAATATAGCCCATTTGCCAATTTTTCTTTTAATTGTAGCCATTTTTTTTTCACGTGTCTGAGTAGCATACTTTATGCCTGTGTGGTTTGCACCATCTTTCTAAATCGCATCATTTTCATTGTGTTTCTGATAATTTTTTTAAACCGTCTCTAGAGCTGGTCAGAAAATGGCTTGGCATACAGTAAAATACCGGCATTTTGCAGTTGGTATACCGGTACAATATATACCTAATGCAGCCCAGCTCAAGATGACTCGGTGGCTTAAATTACGGCAAAAAAAAATGAAATAAATAAAATATTTGATGGTTGATCAATAAACGTACATTTCACAATGTTCGATGCCTCATTATCTGAAAAAAGACATTGATTTCTTGCTTATTAAATTTCGCCTAATTGAATAAAAAAATTGCTCGTCCAGGAGGAGACTGGCATAATGCCAACCTCTCTGCTACTCAAAACGCCTGAAGAAAATTGATCCCATTAAAAGAAAATTTACGAGATGAGCAATGTTTTATGATAATTTTTTTTGCGCTAAAATATTAAAATGTCTCTTTTTGAATGCCTAGTTATCATCAAACTTTAGAAAAGGTTTAAAATCATCAAAATCTGATTTTGAAGCTTTGTTGCGCGAAAGGTGCAATTTTGAATCAATTGGCAATTTTGTATATTTTTACCCTAATTTGGTTTGAAACGAAATATTAGACATTGACATTTTTAAATACAAGCATTCGACATACTTTTTGTGAGAGAGACCAAATATCATTTCATCGTTATCCTGCCCAGTATAAGCAATCATATATCTTCAGTAAAATCCTCATACACGACATATTTTTTGAGTTACAACATATGAAATAAATCATTACTTTGCTGCAAGGGTGGTAGATTCTTATTTCTCTTTGGGTCTTCGAAATGATAGTTTCATTTTCTTCTGATAGATTACAAGCTTCAAAACCATCAACACTGCTATTTCATAGCAGCAATAATGGTTTCGAACCTTTTTCTACAGTTTAGTTGCTATTCTGGTGAATACTGGCGAATGTCTCAAACATTTTATTCTCCTACCAGAATATATAACATAAAATATCGCTTTGTTTCTAAATTTTTTTCTGATGTAACTTTTTTTTCTTGGGGTGTTCTACCAGTCTGCTGCAAGGACAGCACATTGCCAGTAACCTCCATGGCCATACTCTGTGACTACCGAGACAAGTACGAAGAAAAGACCCTCCCTCCATGATAGCAATCTTGACTAAAATGCATCCACGAGAAATACTGGAATCTTTAACCACATTTATCAATTATGCACGAAGCACTGATGTCGTGGTGCATCGACCACAAACCTCCGAGTTCAGCGACATGAATTGTTAATTAAGCCAAGAAATGTCAAGTGAGTGATGTGGTAGGAATTACTAACTAGGTTTTCCATGCTGCTTAAAAGGATTCAGAATGCCATTCTCTTTTTGAATAAACGAAAATCTCAAAACTATCAACACTGATGATTTTTTACAGTTAAGTTTCTACCGGACACTCCATAAAGACATTTTAATCTTCGAGCAAGAGATGTATCGTGAAACAACACCTTTTTGCAAATTTTCCTTCTGATGATAAACCCATTTTCTTCAGGGTTTGAGTAGCAGAATAGTTGACACTTTACCAGTTTACAACAGTTACTACTTCATTCACGATTAAAGATAACAGATTGCATCAGACTCGCAGAATTTCAGCTACTTATTGGACTTGAAGATCCAAAGAAAATTCACCATAAAAATACTTTACAATATAAATTTTTTGAAGATTTGATGGTAATGAAAGAATTCGTACAACAGGATTCAGAATCATTAAATTAACACTGCAGTGATATATTGGACATTTCACATATTGGATCATTTCACGGCCATACCTGACAGACAATATTTATTCCTTCCTACTAATCAATAATAGCCGAACAAAAGTCGTTACTATGGAAACGATTCACACAAAATTCTTCAACAAAAATTAAACACTATTAAGAAGTATATAAATATGTGAGGAAGATGTTTTTGCAAGCACCATTCTCCCTTTCCAAACACTTCTCGACAACTCTTCTTTCCACTTTACAAAATAAAATAAATAACTACAGCTCAATCAGTAAAATCTTTGGGGATACGCTTATAAGTTTCACCGGTGCAGTGCTTAGGACTTCCTCCACCAACCAGGTCCATGGACAGGAAAAAATGAGAAATTCGACTAGCCAAAACACCTTCACCCCAAGCAGAGAGGTCGGGGTTCGTCATATGATTAAGCTGAATTCCCGGCTTTCCTCTCCTGCAGGATAAAAATGAAATCATATCCTACCCTGATATAATACACAGGAAATAACCAGTAACTTACAAAATCTTTGTGCGTAATTCCATGTCTTCAATATCATCAGTGTATTTTCTCCTCGAATCTATAAAAAAACATTGGAAGTTCAATTAATATTGATGCTTGAAAATTTTTTATAGTTACTGTGAGTAAATCATCCTCAGCAATCTACCGGTAACTTAGCAGTTACTAGAATCGTCTCAACTTACTGAAGACGAAAGTGAAGGAAACAGCTCAGTCAGGGATGTATGATGTGGGTATCCTGTACATCCCAAGAACATACTTTACAGTTTATAATTCAAAATGTAAACACCCCAGCCAATGCGTTGTCCAACGGTCTTTCCAAGCATATTCTCACAATATTTTCGAAAATTCGATTATTCGAAAAATTCTTACAAACCTTTTTTTACTGTTTATTCCAGTATTTGTGTGAAACCAAATTCGAACCCCTGTTTTCCTATGGCTTTAGAATACTCAGATAATGAAATATAGCAAGGTAAAACTACAAAATAATCTAAATCATAAAAGAAAACTATTCCAAATAACCTGAAACACAGGAACACACAATAAACCTCAATTGAGTGAAGAATCAGCATCCCACAAGCATGGGCCATAGATAAACAAATCGTATTACCACTTAAAGCCGTCAATTATACCATTACAAAAAGTTGGTCTCGTGGGGAGAAGGGTGGGAGGTGATAGCAATTTTTCACTAAAAATATAATTCGAAGTTCGGAATAGAACACCAGTATTCTTAGTTCTAATATCATAAGTACAGAGCAGGTCTGGCTGTTTTTCGCGTGCTATGCTGCTATTTCCTGCTTTCATACTAACAAACATTCCTATCGAATATTTTTCTTCAATATTGAATAGACGAAAACTTCCACACGTAAAGGACGTCAAGCACGTGGACAAAACATCTGCGGGAAGCGATGATTTCATTTGCAAAATAATTTACAAAGGGAACGCCGCATTTGTACGAGGAAGGGCGCACTTTTTCGGAGTGCTATTATATCGGAGGAAAAAGTTGTCTTATTTTTAAATATTTTTAATTTGGTACAAAGATTTAAAATATTTAATGCATTCTATATTTCTTTTTTGTAAATTCAATCTATAAATATAAAATTTATGAAAATAGGAATTGTGAACCACCCAAGGTCTCCGCTAGATGAAGCTGTTAAGCTGCATTGTTTTGTTTCGTCAAACGGCAACCGAGATCAAAATAAACAAAGCAATGGCGGCTGCTCGGCCGCGGATTATTTCGAGTTTTTGGGATGAATTTTAAGGAGAGATTGAACTAATTTGTAAGTAAATCTTTTTGGTTGTTATATAACTAACTTATAGTTTTTGTATAAAACTGTTTAGGACTGGCATTTAATCCAGCCTCTAACAATTCGACTCACTGACTAAGTTGGTTGGGGAAGGTAGTCCCGTACCGTGTATACTTTTTTTTATACTCATTCCCTGGCACGTTTTTAGACTTTATTTTAGGTTTTGTTCACTTTCCTTATAACTAATTCTGCAATGTGATATCTTTATTTGTATGACCTTTTGTATCGATATAAACTATATCTATATTTCGGGTCTCATGAAGTTTAGTACCATATATCCGATTATCATAAAAATTTCCCATGTTTCAAGCGACTCATCCTAACCCGGGAGACAATGCCAAATACTTGCAGCATTGGCGCCCCTTAGTTAGGATGAGAATATTCTGCCAGTTTTTATTTTGATGATATTCGGGGATATGGTACTAAACTTCACTAGACCCTATATTTTTATGTCAATACAGGACTAGGACTGGGCAAAAACGAATCATTGGGAATTTGGATCTGATTCAAATAATTTTGTCGAATCTGATCAAATCACTCATTCCAGGTGAACAACAAATATCCCATTTTCAATATTACAACTTTTCTCCGTCATGGTTATCAAGAAATCGATAGTTTATTATGTTTCTTTAATTCACCCTACCTTGTCTAAGAGCAACAGTTTTTAAGTTTTAACCGCAAAATGCTGTCGATTTTGGTCAAATTTGACCAAAATTGATAGCATTTTGTCATTAAAAAAGGAAATTCTAGTTTATTTAGCGAGTTTTTGTTCCTGTTCGAAGTTTGTGCTTTGAAACAATTCAAATCTCCAAAGCCAGCCCCACAGGGACTGCAGGATATGTTCAATGTTAGAAAATCTTTCTGGGAGCCAATATTAACCCATTTTCCCCTAAATAACAGCGCATTAAAATTGAAATTATCATTATATAGTCAGGTTTAATGAACTACTCCGGTTAATCATATATTTGTATCAATTTTTTGTCAAGTATGAATAGCTGTGAACGGACTAATATTCTGTGTTAGGGAAGCATGACCCATGTGTGGACCATGCTTGGCTAAACGAACTTTCCAATAGTATGAATTTTAATAAGAATTTCTGTCTTTGGGGTTGAAATATCAAATTCTTTTATAATACTTCACTTTTGTCGTAGAACGAAATGAAATTTTTACTGTGCAGTGTGTGGGAGAGGAAAGATGAGAATACAGCTTAATCATATCGAATTCTAACATAGATTAGGACTATCAGAGATACGTTGCTCGAAGCGAAAACTCAATGCTTTGAAATAATTGGATAAAATTTTATATTCGAGAGGTCTGCTGGACACCTGCCCGGTGCACCGTGGTTCACGTAAGCACTACATACGACTGACTTCCTTCAACCAACCAGGTTCATGTACAGGTAAAATGAAAAATATGCCAAAAACCTTCATACGATTCAGAACTGGTGTATACATGAGAGGTCGTGGTTTGCCACATGGTTAGATCGCTTTCTCAGCGTTCTCCTTCCACGGGATAAAAATGAATACTTCCTCTATTTATTAATCTTTTGACTGAAAATGTCAGCTACTATGCTATTCAGACATTCGAAGAAAATTAGTTTTCATGAAGAAAATTCTACAAATGGGATAAATTTTACCATCTTTTGTCTGTTACCGTGTTTCTTTATTGTCTTGGGACATTCAAACTGTGCAGAAAGGTTCATAATCATCAATGCTGCTATGGAATAGCAGTGTTGATGATTTTGAAGCTTGCTGACCATCCCAACCAGAAGAATAACAAAATTCTGTCAGATTCAGTAAATTCAGTATATAAAAACTGATGACACATATTAAAGCACTCGGGTATCGATGTTATTTGTGACCAAATATATCTTATGGAGGTTCATTACTAATGCTGACACCATCACCGTCATAGTATGAATCGCATTTCTATGTTGCGTTGTTGTGCGTGACAGATTAAATGTGTTAAGGTCACTAAGTTATGAGGTGCTGTTGAGTCACTGCAGTCAATGTTTGAGTCATTGGTTTTATTTTCAAACATTAACTGCATATAAGTGGAGGTGTTTTCTTTTAGTCTGTCAGTCGGTGGATTTGAATTTTTAGATATTCAATTGGGATTTTTTGTTACCGGTAGTTTGCTTAAAGAACTTCTTAGGAAGATATTGGCAATGTATGAGAATCTAGTATAGTGTTGACAATTTTAGGTGAAATATCTAGTTTATCTAGTATACTTAGTTCACCTAGTTTATTCTCAAAAGCACTTATTCTCACTGATAACTGACTTAACTAGTTTCAACATCCACCGAGTCTTTTATTTTAAGTTTTACTTAGTAAATTACTGGGTAGAACTAGGTAAATCTGCCTGATTTTAAAATACCGACAGGTACCTAGTTAAAAAAGTAGGTAAATGATATTTTCCTTAAATAAGGCCTGCATGATACCCTATTTGAAATTTTTAGTTTGAAATACATTAATGTAGATGTAGTACCAACTGCACTCTAAATGAAAGCAATCTGACCTGAACCATCATGGTAAAGTGCAGTGAGTGGTATCTGCCCTGGAAGGCAAAAATGTCTTTTTGAGATTCTAGTAGCAACCAAGCTGCAGAAAGCGCTTCAAATCTTCCAATTCTGCTATGCATATCTTAAGCCCCCCCCCCCCCCCCCCCCCCCCCCCCCCCAACCAAGCTGTAGAAAACGGTTCAAATCTACCCTGCTATGCATATCTTAAAAAAAAAAAATACATGGTTTTGTCACCCTGGTGAGCAATATCTGCCCTGGGCGATGATAAAACTATCTCCCATTTCTTTGAAAAGGCTTTGTTTATCTCTGTCTCCTGTTCACAGTCTTATTGTTAGACTTATTTGATAGTTTAAGTAGAAGTTAATCAAGACTGAGAGGTTAGGAAGCAAAGGAAGCAAATATACAACTTAGTCCACAGCCTAGATGCTGTTATAAATACTTGATTTGCATGGATTTAAAACATCAGCAGAATGTCAGGGCAAAGATTGTTATTCCGGTATTGCAAAGAAGGGAACTTGAGCGAAGTAAAACATGTCGTAGAAGTCAAAGACGTTGATTTAAACATCCGTGATGAATGGGACAGCACGCCGCTATATTACGCTTGCTTGTGCGGACACAGAGATATTGTGGAATATTTATTACAGAATGGGTCGAAGTGTGAAGCTAGTACGTTTGATGGGGAGAGATGCCTTTATGGTGCATTGACGAATGATATACGGAATCTGTTGAGAAACTGGAAACAAATTCATTCTACCGGCAAAAGACGTGATAGACATTATGAAATGTTACGTCACATGTTAGAGGAGGAAAAGTCGTGTAAAGATATTTCATTTATTATCCACGGTGCTGAAATTAATGCTCATCGTTGTGTTCTTGCAGCTCGGTCGCAGTTTTTTGCCGAAGCCTTTTCAACACGCTGGAAAAATCGATCATCTATTGTGATCAAACACGAGAGAGTAACATTGGATGCGTTTCATGCAGTTCTACAGTTCTTATACCTTGGAAGAGTCGATATAAAACGAGAAATTGTCGAAGATGTTAAGCGACTTGCTCATTACTGTGACTTGAGACAATTGACAGATGAAATTGAATCCTCTGATTCAAGAATGACCAAGCTCTTTCGTTTGAAACCGAGCATGAGTGCAAAAGTCAAAATCATGTCGATTGAAAGTGAACAAAGTTTTGCTCGCTTAGCAACAGATTTGCGATATCTCGCCGAGTCATCACTGCCGAACCATCTACGTAGCTGGGTCGATGCCGGGGTCCTTCCATTCCGTGATTTTGAGGAAGGGCCAATATTTTACCCAGACATTTTTATTGACGTTGACGGAAATCTATTCAAGTGCCACAGGGTCTTCTTATGTGGTCGAAGTGATTATTTCAAAGCGCTCTTGACTGATCATTTTCACGAGAACGCTCCGAACATGTCGACTTCGACGCCCAGCATTAAACTTCGTCAAATAACACCCGAAATCTTCAAAAACATCGTTATTTATATATACTCAGGTATGTGCGAGGTGCGGTCACTAAACGAGGCACTTGACGTGCTACCGGTCGCCGATATGATGCTGCTACCGGGCTTGAAACGACTGTGCGGCAACGTACTTTCACAACATCTTGATGATATGAACGTCGTCGGGATGTACCGGTACTCGAAGACATTTAAACTGCCGAACCTCGAAGATCATTGCGTGGAATATATGTCGATTGAGCTGGATTCGATGGTCGACTCTGATGAATTTGTTGAGTTGGTCACAGAGGAAGCGTTCTCTCTGCAATGTCGAGAGGAAACTGATTCAATTCCTCTTATAGATGATATAAGGTGGGTAGGGTTGTACATATATATAAAGATAATAATTTTTCAACATTTCAGATGAACTAAATTACCGATATTTGCACATTTTTGCTGTGAAATCATGATATATGTCAAATTTTACAACGTTAAATATTGGCATATACCATGATTTCACAGCCAAATAAATCAATTTGGGAATAATCGAAAAACAAAATTAGTGTTCACATTCTCCATTTCTGTATGTAAAATGTTTTTCGTGCTACCTCTTAAATATGATAAATAAATTATATATCTATGGTGATGGATTGCGCCTCTAAGACACGGTTTGTCTGTGTAAGCAATAACAAGCAAGTTCAGTTATCTCCAAGTTGGAATTTGAAATCAAAAGAATTCAAAATGTCCACTCCGGTACTGATTGTTGGTTTAATTTTGACGCATGAAAATTTTTTCATCAATGATTGAAATACTCTCTATTCAATTTGTAAAAAATTATTTGATTTCCTTCAAATTGCTAAACAACTAATTTTGATCACGCCTTGTTGTTTTTGATTTTTGATTTTTATATACCGTTCAAACTAAGTCATCTTAAACTTAATTACCGTACCGGTGATGTGTAAGCGTTGTCATTGTTTAAATATAGTTGGCATATCACCAGCAGAGCAACCAAAGTCCATATAAATACCCCAGTGACGATCACGGAGTCTAAACCCACTTATCAATCTCTTCCTGCAGGCACCACATCACAAACGCAGAACTAACTTACGAGCAGATGCAAGAAGGAAGCGCAAAGTTGGAGAAATTAGACAGGATGTTGGCAAGACTCGGAATCGAGTGCTAGGTCGGGGTCGGGTTTGGTATTTCAGATACTGTTCTTTTAAGACACTCAAAAAAAATTATTTCTACTGGAAGAAAATCGATTTATCGAAGCGTAATATTTCTAAATATATCACATAGAGATATATCTTTTCAATTGAAAGTATGCTTTGTGTATAATATATATAGCAATGTTTAGTAACTTATACAAAAGGCCTTGATATAACCATCAACACTGCAATCGCAGCAGGGTAGCGGAATTCTGTTTTTTTCGGTTTTCTGAAATGCTGGTGTTGTTTTCTTCGAAAGGACAAAAAAGCTTCTAAACCATCAACACTGCTATTTCATAGCAGTATTGATGGTTTTGAATCTTTTTTATTCAGTTTGGTTGCTACAAGATGCTCAGGACACATTTAAATGTCCTAGCCACGGATATATCAAAATATATCGCTCATTTGCTAATTTTCTTCTGATAAAACATAATTTCTTCGGGTGTCTGAGTATCTGGTATTCTGTTAGGGTCAATAACAGTATTGATGGTTTTCAAGTTTTGTTAAACATGAGCAGTCAAAATTTATTTAAGTTATCAATACGGCTTTCAAAGATGCGATTTAATTCATTATTCGATATCATTTCTCTTGCACTTCGAAACTCGTAATTGAAAATGTTTGTTTTTCCAAAAAATAGGTGAGTTTTGATGTTTTTAACAATTACCAAGAAATATGTCCTTGTCTGTTTATTAAAATACAAAATACCTCTCATTCAATTTGTAAAAGAAATATTCGATTCTATTAGGGGAGACCAAAATTATTTCTTTTTTCTGGGGTTTCAGAATGTAATCGATCAAATTTCCTGAATCGAATAAAATATTGGAATCAAAAGTTATAGACAAACAATGATAGCTTATAAATTTCGTGAAAATTCACGGTGATATATAGATAGTGAATAACATGAGTAGATTGTAAACCAGTCTAAAAAATTTCGCTTCAACATGTTTTGTCAAGTATGAGTCACTGATGGATCGCGCCGCTGAGGCGCGGTCCATTTGTGGCTCATACTTGACAAAATAAAGTTTGCAATTTGAAAGATTAAGAGCTGTAATTAACGTTTCTGTACGCAGTGTTTTTTCTAGGTTTGTTTCACTTTATCCATGCGTTTTACAAAGCAATGTGGCTTGTTTGTTGCTTTCATGGAATCGAATAATTTATGATTGGAATATCACAAATTTAATAGAATATTTTGGACGGCCCTAGTCAGCAGATTAAAAAAATCAATAATTTTTGCATAATTTCTTTCCAGTATTGATAGATTGAGCAGGTGAAAGTATTATTGGTTCTTGTCGATACTTTTAAAAGTTATATAGAACACATATTTTGTCGAGCATGGGCCACTGATGGGTTGTACCATTCAAGCACGATTTATCTGTGGCTCATGCTTGATGAAATAAAATCTCTGCATCGACTCGTACATAATGTGGTTTTCACATAACATAAGTAAGTTGTTACATATACCATGTTTTGTTAAGTATGAGTCACTGATGGATCACACTGTTCGAGCACGGTGCATCAGTGGTTCATGCATGTCAGAATAAAGAATTTTGATTTAAGATCATGCTCTAACTGGTGGATAAAGAATTCGAAACTGGGTTACTGAATAAACCGTGTTTTGATGATTTGCTCCGTTTAGGTGAGATCCATGTGTGGCTCATGCTTGTCAAAATGAAATTCCCGATTTGAAATAATGATAAATATATTTTCCAGAATATTTTGAATTCGAAAAGTCTTTTATGGAAGCACTATGGCTAACGATGTGATGCTCTAGTTCTGTCTAGTTTGTCCTTATACTTTGGCTCAAACGTTACTCAGAATTCCCTGTATGAATATAATGTTTCGAAATTGCGGATATTTGACCATATTTTGCAATGAAGTCGCGATTTCTTTTGAATTTTTCGTCAATAAAATTTGGCATTTATGTATTGAGATTACGCTGCCGAATGAGCCCAAGGATCGGAAAACAAAATACCTGTATCCAAATAACGACATGCTTAAATCGAGCCATATGCCAGGTCATTTTTTATCTGAGCCTGTTTTTTCACGCCAGTGACATCAGTTTTTTTCTTGGTACGCACCAAACCTTGCACTTCTTTTCTTTTAATTTTTTATAAAGTTCCTGAATCTATAATAAATCTTTGTCCAATCTTGAATAATATTGTATTATTCAAGATACAGTATCGATTCAAATATATTTGTTCCGAATGACTCTGCCTTCTTATATTTTCAAGTTTATTCATTTGCTTTGCGCTCCATTATTTCAGTTCCTCGTAGATTCTATTTTCAAGCTGTCGATCAGCAATTCATGTTCAATATTATTTTAAATACGACTGAAAACATATTGTATATTATATTATTTTCCTATTTTGATCGGGTAATGTAGAACCTTGTATCTGTCTGTCCAACAGAAATATTATTGTTGAATTTAAAATGCTTTTCCATGAGGTGTACGTCTGATTATATATGTATATTTTTTAAATAATTTGTATATTTTTTCGTAGAATTATAGCTTCATGTTTATATATTGTAATTTCTGTTCATTGTTTAAAATTAAAATTTGTTTAGTATGGACAACAGACTATGCCAGGGAATTTTTGACCATGCCCTGTACCGTGGCTGCCACTTATAGACGAACAGGGGTAGAATTGTTCGAAAGATACGATCTTTTCATGTACCTGGGTTGAATGGTGGGCTTGGATTAACGAGCCGGACTCGCCAGAATTCTAACCCATGATCTTCAACCTGCGACGCTAATATGATCTTTCTATTTCGACATACATAAGTTATTATGCCCTGGGTGGAGTGGTGGGCATGGATTAACGAGCCTGGATATTCAACCCTAGATTTTCAAATCAAAAGTAATTTATTTTTTCTTTAAATATTCTTATAATGGTTCATTTTGCAGTGAAATCATGATATATGTCAAATTTTACAACATAAAATCATGACTTTGCTGTAAAATATCTGCAACTCCGTTTTTATCTAAAATATTGAAAACATAATTCTATGTAGTTAATATTTTAAATAGCGTTCAACTAAACTATAAGGAATACCGTTGCCCACGATGACAGAAATTGTTCATATCATTTTCTTCAGATGAATGGGAAGCTCCAAAACCATCAACACTACTATTTTTTCACAGCAGTATTGATGCTTTTGAACCTTTCTATACAGTTTGGTTGTTACCGGACACTCAAAACAGGGCATTTAAATTTTCTAACTACAGGTATATTATGAACTGCCTATTTGCTAAATTTTCTTCGGGTGCCTGAGTAGCTGGGATTCTACCTGTCTGGACAACCCTGGTCCATACTCGATGAAATGATTCTCCATAAATAGGGCAAGAGAATGAGAGGTTTTTTGAATTTCTTCAATAATAAGGTGCATTTGATAATATTTTTGCACAGAACTCCTCAAGCACCATTTCAATCTACTGTGCTTTCGCCTAGTCTCAAAGTTTTATTATATTATATTCAATCAGGGGTGGCCAAAACTGAAGATTTTTACTATTTCGAATACATTCTGCAAAAAAATAATTTAGAATACGAAAATTCGAAATTCAGACATCTTTTTGGTGAAAGGTAGCATTCTAATTTATTTAGAGAAAAATTTGTATTGCAAAATTCAAAAAAATTTGATTTGATTTACATAATTTTCTTTTGATTCTGTCTGGAAATAGGCATTAAAGATGACATTTTGATTTCCTTCTTTTCTGAAACATATCTAAAATCAAGAATACATCGAATGTGCTCTAAATTTCTAATGATTTTGGACCTCCTTATGTTGAACACATTTTTTTTGCTATTCTGAATATATATAAAATAATATATAAAAATATAGATACCGGTAATCAATTTCATTTTTGCATTTTTAATTCACAGTATTTTAATTTGAAATGTTCAATGATACTTACCAAGGTGAGAGTCGCACCCAATATATAAATATGTATATAATATTAAAAATGAAGGTGTGTAAAAAATTTGGTAGAGCTTGGTGTTCTTGTGCTGAAGAGCAAATTTGTGCATTTTGATTAAATATGGCAATACCTTTGCAAGATTACTTTGATCCTTTGATTCGAATAAATATTTTGAACCAAATCTTTTGGATATAATTCAATTTTTGGAATTTATGGAAAAAATTTGATGAATGGTCAACATTTTTATTAATATATTAGTTAAAAGCCCTAAAATAAATGCAAAATTTAAACACATTCTATAAAATTTTTGTGGAATCACAGAAGTGAATATCCGAATCTATTGAATATATTTATTTGGCGAAATAAAATATGTTTTCGTTACCGATCTCATGCGATACGGTTCTGGACAATAAGTTGCTGCTTGTTCAGGACTTCGATCAGGGTGATTCGCTCAGATGAGCGACATAAAAAATAACAAAAAATCATGAATTTGTGAAATAGCATAATATTCAAAATGATGTGATTCGATGACATATATATATTAAAGCGGCAACCCTTATTATGGGCCCTGCTAAACCCTACTGCCTGTCCTACTGCCTGTCTCTGCCTGAATATAATGTACATATATTTTGTATTCCCTTATTCACTTCAAATTTTTGCTTAATGGTATGTTGTTCAACATGCATTTGTAATTTCAGGGCATAGAAGTAACTTTATACTGTTATAAAATGAGGCTCTACCTCATTGTGACAGATCTTGACTTTCTTCGAGTATCTGAAATGTCCATGTCATTTTCTTCGGATGATCGAATGAGTTTCAAAACTACCAACACTGCTATTTCTTGGCAGCATTGATGATTTTGAATCTTATTCTACAGTTTTGTTTCGACCAGATACTCAAAAAGATACATTTTAATCTTCTAGTCACAGATATACACTAAAATATTTTGCTAAATTTTCTTCCAATTTTTTTTTCGAGTGTCTTTGTAGCCGGGTAGGTTGAATTTCACCAGACAGATCTATCATAACGTAAGTAGCCAATCAATGTGTTTAATTTGACGAGCCGGAGCCACAGATCAAAATCAAATCTATTTATATTTTTATTAAAACGACTAATCAAGCAATCCATGTATTACTGAATTGAAGAGTGGCGATCGGAGAGAATACTATTTCTAGCGTGCTCTAATTTTTCTTCGTCATTTTCGTCTATTTGCGAATTTATTGCTGTGATGATTATAAAAATTTTATAAAAATCACTTGCCTTTAGTTGTTATTACTTCATTGCCTTACTGGCACTTATTATTATTCTTATTATTTAAATTTTTATTTTATTTTTGAAATTGGTGTTATGTTTGTTTGACTATTGTAAGGTTTTTCCAATTTGCTTATTATATGGCCTTCACTACTATCTTTGAGTGACCAAAAGGCTTCAAAATCATCAACACTGCTATTTCATAGCAGTATTGATGATTTTGAACCTTTTTGTACAGTTTAACTACTCTCAGACACCCCAAAAAAAAAAGGATTTCAATCTTCTTGCCACCGGTATATCATGAATTCGTGTTCATTTGCTGTATTTACTTCTGGTCGAACCCATTTCCTCCCGGTGTCTGAGCAGTTGGCATTCAGCTAGTGCTTGGTGAAGCGTGAACCACAGATTGACTGCTCGTTGTAGACGCACTCCACTATCCATATGTGGCCATGCTTGGTCAAAACTTTATTAATGATCAACAATTTTTATTGAAATTCTATAATATATGCATTTGTTTTTTATCCAGTATATTTAGTTATAAATATGGACATCGGTAGCGGATTAATCGTACAAACACGCACTGTGAATGGCAAATCTTCTGCCGGAATATTCTTAAACTCTGAAAACTTGGGACGAAGTTACAAAGACAAAACGAGGAGTAAGTATGGCCGGTATCCAATCCGTGGACGTACAGGAGTGACAGTGAACTCAAGAAATGGGAATAATCGTTCAAGGAACACTGCGACTTTGAAAAAAGATGATTTAAAGACGCAGGAAACAAAACCAGCATCAACTACGAACACAAGACCAAAGGATGCAAGAGGTTCATACACATTACTAGGGCAGGGCAATTCGATTCGATGATTAGAATCGATTTGAAGCACAAATTATTCAGATCAACAGTGAATCATAGGAACAAAAACTTGTTGAATGGAATAAGATTTTGATTTTTAACAGCGAAGTGCATTCGATTTTGGTCAAATTTGTTATTTTCATCGGATGAAAAAAAAATAGCTTCAAAACCATCAACACTGCTATATTGATGATTCCAAACCTTTTTCAACACTTTTGATTTTTTTTATAGCCACTGTCTCACCCTGCCCAAGGCCCTGTGCTAGCGAACGGACAGGGTTAAAATTGCTGGAAAGATATGATCTTTTCTTGTTCGGCTTAGTCTACATAAGTTGTTACCTGGGTTGAGTGTTGGGCATGGATAAGTAGGCTGAACTTAAACCTGAGATATTCAACCTGCGATGCCAACATGTTTAACCACTAAGCCACTGTGCCCACATATAATACTACCGGTACCAGTCACTCAAAAACATTTTCATTTTTCATCTTCTAGCTGAAGATTTATTGTGAAATATTTTCTTCTGATGTCTGAGTAACAGATCAGCTGGAATTCTGCCAACCTGCCCCATATCTAGACAAGACAAACAATTGTGCTATTATTTACTACATCTGTACCCTATTAATCATGTGGCTTTATCCTGCGTATATAACGATTCCATATGGTGTTTTTCGTTTGGTGGAAACTAGGCCAAAACCCCGATTCAGAACTGGTATCTGCACGAGAGGTCGTGGCTCACCATATGATTGAGCTGTATTCTCGGCTTTCCTATTCCTGTTTATCATGGTAAAATAAATAGAGAAGTTCTCTCTACTTTTTTACAGTGGTTTCGTTCCTTTTATGAAGTTTTGTTTTTATTGAAATTTACTATTGAGCAAGGCCGAAGCAGTGCCCAAAAGGAACTAACTAACGACCCTTTATTTGCAAAAAGCAACTAAAAGATGTAGTACCAGCATCTGCACTCTGCACTGATAACATCCCAAACAGAAATGAACTGCCATGGCGAAGTGCAGTTAGTGGTATCTGCCCTGGCGATGGTAAACTCATCTACCACTTTCGAAGTGGCTTTCTGCCATCAAGTGGCCGTTACTTGGTTGCTCAGGAAGGGCTTTTTCAGTATTACTATGACATGCAACTTGTTCTAATTATATTTTCTTAAATTCCAGTTTCGAGTGGTGAGAAGCAACCAGTGAAAGACACAAATGAAAACAATAAAGAACAACCAGACACGACCAATAAGCCTCAAACAAAGAAAATGACTGGAAAGCCGAAGCCTGAGGTTCGACCAGGTAACAGAAAGACAAAAGCGGGAAGTAAGGGTCAAGAGGTCAACGAAGTACCTGAGGTCAATACAAAATATGTGACCTTGACTCAAGGTCAACTGAACACTATTCTTAGTTTGGTGAAAAGTAAAAATGATATTGATGTTACGAATGTACTGGAAAATAAGGAAGAAGATGGGAAGGAGGAAACAGAAAACATAGCGAAAGATGAAAATGGTGAGGGAAACGCTGAAAAGCAGGAAGAAAAGAAAAGTGGAAGCAGACCTGGATCTGGGAAGAGTTTTGGGAGTGGGAAAGAAAATGAAGATGAAAATATCATGAATTTACTGAAGAATGCTGGAAAGGATGAAGAGAAAGGAAAGAATAAAAATGAGAAAGCAAAGAAAAATGCTGAAAAAGGCAAGACTAATTCTATCAAGGATGAAAAAGATGAAAACCGTGGTAATTCGAGGGAGAATTCTGATTTAACGAACGGAGCCAATGTTTCCGAGAAACCGGATTCCAGTTCTGGTCGGCAGTCACAAGAAGGATTACCAGCTGCGATTCGTTCGTCATTTTTCCTAGGGGAGGCAGCGCCGAGAGAGCATGCATTCAGCGCTAGGAAACGAGAAGAACAACGTCGATGGCGCGAAGAGTTGGATAAACAGCGAGTCGAACAACGCGAGAAAAAGGTTGCAGAGCGAAACGCTCGCTTGAAGGCAGAAGAAGATGAGTCGTGGTCCAAACATTTCGATACAATGCTTCCAACGAAGCTTTCACCAAGGCATAGTGAGGCACGAAACAGCCTAGAATTTCCACCACAAGGAACTGCACAACAAAGCACAGAGGTGAGCACATCCCAAAGCCAACCTGTTACGAATAACACCCAAACAGTGAGCGTGCCCATGAATACAGCTCCGATGCCAAGTTTTGGTAACCCATTGTCCCTTGGCCCGAATGTCGTTTCAAATTCAAAAGAATTGTCTGGTAGTAGAGATTTTGGCTCCGGTGCTCAAATGAACGGTGCCACGAATTCTGCACCTCAGCGTAGCACTTACCTACGAACCATGACCTCTCTGCTCGACCCCGCACAGATCGAAGCTTTGGAGGTCAAACGACAAAAGCAAGAGGAGCACAGGAGGGCGATAGAGGCTCAAGTTGAAGAACGAAGGCGTAAAAAAGAGGAGGAAGAGAATTTGCGACGTCAACTTGAGATTGAGGAAGACCACCGATTAGCAGCAGAACATGACATGCTCGCGCAACAAACGGAGATCGAGAAACAACGTCATCAGGTACAGGAGAATATGAGAGAACAGAAAACAAGAGAACTTTATCAACAGATGAAGGATGCGCAAGAAAGTGCATTGAGAGATAAATTATCGAAACGTGAGCAGTTGTTGCGGAATAAAGGCCACGACACTTCAAGATTAGAACGAGCTCATCAGCTGACATTGGAAACTACTCGGAAATTCAAAGAACGACCGCTCGCTCAGACGTCTCTCGCATCTCTGGCAACATCATCGTTAACAAATTTTCATCTTTCCACTGAGAGATTCGCTACGGAGTCTGTATCCCCTAGGCAGGTTGTTACCTTCGGTGATGGTCATGCTCCAATGGCTGTGACTGCTCAGACTGACAAAGGTCCGGTACAATTTGAAATATCGTTAAATCAGCTGAAACAAGGAGAAATGGTTGAATCAGGTGTTCAGACAGAGGAGAGAATCACTGAGGCACGACGTGGAAATGAGAGAGTCGTTGATTCGCATCCTTCTAGTCGAAGAATCACTGATGCACAACGACTTCGTTTACATGACGGATACGAAAGCGATGACATGACAGAATACATGCAACTTCCGCAGAGGAATCGCAACAATGGTGAGAAGAAAACACGGGACAAACGAGGTAAAAACACACGGTTACAGAACTTTGAAAGAGATCTGGATCGTCAATATGACCAGCATTCACGGAATGTAGCAGGCGATCAACCGCAACCAAAGAAAGATGGAAAACGTCCAAAGTGGGGGGTCGGTCAAAAAAATAAAAATTTTGTTCCAGCGTCACAGAGATACACAACGGGCCAACAACGAAGAGAAGCATTGTTGCGGAAAGAACGTGAAGAACGGCACGCGATAGATGACTCGCTCGCACGAAACCGCATTCAAGAACGACAAAGACCAAAATCACCAGCTGTACCTGCTGTTCGTAACAAGCAAAAAAAGGAAATAACGAGACAAGCGAATAGTAATAATAATACAAATGTACGAGGGACAATAAAGAACCGGCCTTCCTCAGGCATACATGCCACAACAGATCGAGCCAAGTACAGGTATACAATTTTTTTTCATTCGTATGTACTAGACAGATTGTCAGTTTCTCTGCTGTTCGGATGGCCAAAGAAAGTTGCTTCCGTCTGAGACTGTCCAAAATATTTGATTGGTGATATTTATTTTATTTAGTTATTCCAGCGATACAGAATCAAAGGAATCGTAAAAGTTCATATTTTTGAAAAAAAGATAGTTATTGAGAAAATTCTCTAAAACTATGTTTTTTTGACCATTAACTTCCACAATTCGCTGGAAAAATTGAATCAAAAAAATATCACAAATCAAATTCGCTTTAATCTTGTCTGCAGAAATTAGACTATGTTCTAACGAAAGCTCACAATAAACTTATGTTTCTGTGGAATAAGAAAATATTTTTATATGTTATATATGTTTGTTTTTAATTCCTCAACAATGCATTCATGGTCTGTGTTCACATTTGATTTTGCCTGATGATCATGAAGCCTTTTTTTTTCTAAAAATATACTGTGTGCAAATTGAATTTACCCGAAGAATACAACATCATTCTCGCTGCTATTCACAGCTCTTGGTCATATTTTAGTTGCTGTCCCTGCATTTCATGTGACTCTGCACTTTTATGGCTTCAGGACAATTTTCAAGTATGATTTGTCTTCTGTGGCCTTGTTCTGAGTGAAGTTTAGTAAAAAAAAACTTATCATTTCCAGGCAAGAGAAGCATTCCAGAGACTCTCCAGTCCCTGAAACCACAGACTTTGTCCAATATCGAAGAACAACTGCAGTGCTCGACCCAAGTAAAGTGGAATCGAGACCAGAAACAGGTCCTTTGGACTCCAGAACAGGTATTTATTTATTGAAATCCACTATTAGCTGAATCAAAAGCGTCAAAAAAACTGACAAGTTATATGACAAAGATTGATGCTTTCTGTCTTAGAGTTGACTTTCTTCATTCAGGAGTTGATCTTTGTTGCCCTTTAATTTAAAATTATCAGCAGTGTCAGATCGGCAGAATGTGAGTTACTCTGCTACTCAGACACCCGGAGAAATGGGTTCCACCAAAACAAAATTTGGCAAATGGAGAATATTCCATGCTATATTTGAGGCTAGAATATTTAAATGTCTTTTTCTGATTGCCTGGCAGCAGCAAAAATATAGGAAAACGTTCAAAATAATCAATACTATTATGAAATATGAGTATTGATGGTTTTGAAGCTTTTGTGTACATCCAAAGAAAATAACGTGAACATTTCGGACACCCGAAAAAAAATGAAATTCTGCCTCCCTTAACAATGGTACTTACGAAACAGGGGACACAAGTGACTAGCAGGGTCGGTGGCTTTAAGCCTTCTAAGTAACGAAAATGACAGGTTTGGATATTATGCCCACCACTCAACCCAGGGTGTAATAACTTGGGTAGGCTAAGCCGAACAGGAAAAGATTATATCTTTCCAGTAATTGTAACCCTGTCCGTCTATAAGTGACCGCTGTTACAGGGCCTTGGACAGGGTGATCCACTCTTAGAAGGGGCTATAAAAAAAAAATAAAAAAAATACCTGTAGGTAAATGGACCCTTATGCTTTATGTAGGAATGCTGTAGAAAGAGAATAAAGTATTATACGGGAGGTTCAAGAGGTTCATCTACACACATACATAAATTTATTTCTGAAACGCTCCGTCTGACCAAGGTCAAACTTCCTCAGACAAGCATTTTCAACAAATGCTCGTCTGAGGAAGTCTGACCTTGGTCAAACGAAATGTTACAGAAATATATTTGACATTTGTGTGTAGAAGAAGACTCTTGAACATTTGTTTTCATGACTGTAAGGGATTTTTGTTAAAAGCTCAATTTCTTTCGTTCGTATTAGTTGGCATTGTACCAGTATGATGTTAATTTGACCTAAATAGTCCTTCTATCCTGATTTGTGAATCATTTGTTGCATAATTTGTATGAGTGGTAGTTGGTGTTATTCCTTCCCAGTCATTGATTTATAAAGTATGTGTCACTGATATATCGCATCATTGTGCCTCGTGCAAAGTGGAAACTCATCTATGTTAATAGATGGCTTCCTTGTATGACTGAATCAAAATAATCCAGTTAGATATTTTCAAATAAAATTGATTTGTTAAGTATTGCCCTTTGATAGATAGTTTCGTAGGAGTTAATTTAAGTTGATGATTTGCTGTGACTCGTGTTAGTAATGTTGTCTTAATCATCTGAATCTATATCACTATAAATGGGCATTGGTCTTTTTTCATCACCCTGACCAAGGCCCTGTACCGGCGGCCACTTATAGACGGACAGATTTAGTGTTGTTGGAAAATATGATCTCTCCAGTTCGGCTTAGCCTACCCAAGTTATCACACCCTTGCTTAACTGGTGGGCATGGATTGATAAGCCAGTCTCGCCGGGACTCGAACATGAGTTAATATTGGATACTGATGGATCGAGCAACCAACCACGGGCTATCTGTGGCTCATGATTGACAACCTTAAAGATTAGATTTATGATCAGTTTAGGACGTTGATGTGAACAACCAGTGTTTTATTGCCTTTTAATCATCTGTCTGTATCACTATGATTGAGCATTGACCTTGATGAGATTTCTTTGTGTCGTCTTGACTTCGATTATTAGAAGTATGTAATTGAAATTGTTTTGTCGAGTATGGGACACTGATGGATCGTTCGCCAAGACACGGTCCATCTGTGGCTCATGCATGACAATCTTCAATCCAATCCATTTATAGAGCACAACTGGTGAAAGTAAAAACAATGTAGTTTGCCAACACTTCGCTCCTCAATTCAGAAAAGATTCATCTTTTTAACCAATTTCTGATGAAGCTTTTCTGAATAGAAGAGCAAAGTGTCTTCAATAGTACATCTTTTTGCTTTCACCAGTTGCGCTCTATGAATCTGGTCCAGAATCTACCGGGTGGCAACTATGCACTGTATAGGCACTGCACGTGGCTGATTGGGTATTGCTGGCTTGTGATTGGACCAGTGTCGTTATTGTCTTCTAGTAAGAAAACTGCTATTGAACTAGAGCTGGGCGACATACCGGTGAGACGGTGAATACCGGGATCTTACGTTCTAAAATCCAGTGCCTTGTCACTGATCGCAATACAGGTGTGTCGCTAAGTCGGTATTTGCGGCTAGTGGTGAAGTGAAAAGTGTAAGCACAATATCTCCTTTGGCCCTGGTGATTATCAATTTTAGGCTTGACCCGTGCGTTTATAAAAAAAAGTCTAATATCACTTAAAGGCATGGCATGCTTTTTTGATTACCTAGGATCCTTTTTGGGCAAATAATAGCGTAATGTACTGGCAATATCGGTATTGTGATGGCGGTATACCGGTACTAAAAATACCCCATGCCGCCCAGCTCCATACTGAATTATGCCAGGGCACTTACTTGGTGAAACTAAATTTCTGATGAGGTGTCATAAGTGAGCAGGCTGCTGTATTTGGCTTATAAACCTATAAATTTCACTATAGGAGTAGGCGTTTGCTTTGACAAAATTTTTTGTGTGACTGAATCCAACAAATCAGAAATATGATTGAAAATTCGTTAATTATGACCACTAATGAGATACTTTATTCAATATCCTGAACGAGTATAATAAGTGAGTAGGCAGAGTTATTTATCTATGTCACTATATGAGAAAGCATTAGCAGAGGCGATATTTTTTGAGTGACTGACACCAACAACTCAAAAACCTGATTGAAAATTGGTTAATTTTGGGTTCTGACAGGTGAGATACTTAAATTAAATTTATAATCGGGTGTTACTAGCCAGGAGTGGCCTTTTTTTGTCTTAATCATTCGTCTACGTCAGTATCAATACACTTTGGTAATGATTTGTGATTTCTTAATAATCTCCTTTATTACCTGTGTAGGAAATAGTGATGAAAACCTAGTGTTGTTTCAGGTAAAGTATCATGATTCACCTTACAAAGTAATACTAGGTGACCTAGTTTCACTTACAAAACTAAGTGGAACTTTGCATAAAAATAACTTACCTAGGTAATCACCATGCCGCTGCATTCAAGACTTTTTATTAGATTTGAAGACGGAAATCACTGTATCGTATATTTATTAAATTGTAATACATATTAAACACCTAAATCGTTGTAAGTACGTAGTTAAAATTTAACTCAATTATTTCAACATGATCTCTTTCCAAAAAATGAGAAGTATATTTGTAAGCTTTCGTTGGGTCATAGCCTCTATCAAGGACATCCTGAAATTCCAAAGAAATCCTTGGAATCTCATTCACCTATTTTACATAGTATATTGATTAGGTGAAATTTCAGATAGGAAACTTGGTAATTATTTTTTTTTATCGAAATTCACTCTGAGCAAGACTGGAAGCAGTGCTTAAAATGAACCAACCAACGGCTACTTAAAAGCAAAGACCTACTGTCGGTCGCACCAGCAACTGCACTCTAAACGGTGCAGTTATTAGAATTGCCCTAAAGCACTTTCTGTACGTCGATAGAGACAGGTAAAAGAGAAGAATAGTGCTGGAAGGTTTTTCTATCACCCAGGGAGGATAACACTCATTTCACTTTATTCCAATGATTTAGTGCTTAGAGTGCAGTTGCTAGTTGCTACATTTCAAAATAGCTTTTTGCCATTTAATTTTTTGTTAGTTGGTTCCTTCTAGTAGTACTTGGAGCAAGTATCAATAAAAATTCTTATGAAAGCTTTGACACAGAATCACTCATTAAAAAAAATATCAGCCCACGAGTTTACGTACCTAGTACGACGACTAATATATGAGTCTGTTTGTTATTCTGTTTTGTCATCGATTCTAATTATATTTTTCCTTCTAAGCAGGTTGACATATATGACTGACAGAATGACTCTGATATGTAGACACCTAATACAAATGGGTTTCATCAGAAAAAAATTTCCCAAATGGGCGATATTTCATGATATATCTGTGGCTAGAAGATTGGCTGTCCGGTACAAGCAAACCAAAAAAATGGTTCAAAATCATCACTACTGCTATGAAATAGCAGTGTTGATGGTTTTGAAACTTTTTTGTCAATCGGAAAAAAATGCCTCGAACATTTTGGATATCCAAAGGAAAACAAGATCCTTGCACTCTGTTGACATGAATCTGTTATTTTTCCGTAAATAATAATTTTTTTTTGTATTTTCAAACTGACAAAAAAGGCATATAACCATTAACACCACGAGCGTATTTAGGCCCTGAAAACAAATTTTCTAAAATAATGTTGCGCCTCTGCCACTACTTATTGACTGTTTTATCATGATATACAATAAAAACCCTATCTTTTAGGAACATTTTTTGCCTGCGGTGCCGATTATGAAGTATGATTTCACTTTTTTTTCAAATTTTGCACCCCCCCCTCTTTTAAGGTTCTAAATACGCCACTGATCAACACTGTTGTTAATTGCATGGAGGCTAAGAAATGAAAAAGCATCATTTTCATAGGTCTCGTGCAGTGATATGCACTTGGACCAATGTTGTCAAAGTTTTTGGGCCTCAACTTATATATTTGTTGAGCTGCAAATAAATAACGAACTTATTTGCTTTGTAGAATTTGTGTGCAGCGATCGGATCGTCCACATCCTGGTGCAGTGGGACCAGGGGTCGAAGGTGGTGACCCCTTATTGAACCCTGACATCGTACGACAACACGAGAGACAGGATCAGATATTGAGGGAGATTTCAATATTGAGACAAGGTTTGTTCTTGTTCACGTTAGGAAAATTGTCCACCTAGGAAAGTACAACAATCTGAAGAAAATTTTTCCTAAGTGCAATATTTTAAAATATTTCACTTGTATTTTTTGAATGCGTTTGATTAAAAATGATTTCGTGGGCATCATATTAATATATTTGAACCCACTGAAGCATTTTGAGCTGCAGTTGCAGGCTACTCTGACACTCAAACAAAAAAATTTGACAAATGGCCAATATCTTTAGATATATCTGTCGCTACGTCTCTTTTGTGTGCCTGATAGCAACCAAGCTGTTGAACAATTTCCACCGAGACTATCAATATCACTTCTTGAAGTGGATCACCCTAACCAAGGCCCTCAACGAGCGACCACTCATGGATGGAGTGGGTTAGAATTGCTGGAAAGATATGATCTTTTTCTTTTTCGCTTACCCTACCCAAGTTATTACACCCTGGGTTGAGTGGTGGCATTGACCTGTCGGGACTCGAACCCGGGATCTTCAACCTGCGATACCAAGATGTTTAACCACTTCCGTGAGGATTTTAAAACGTTTCGTACAGTTTCGTTACCACCAGATACTAAAACAGACATTTGTTCACATATTTATCATTAAAATATTGCCCATCTGATAAATTTTCTTCTAATGGGACCCATTTTCTTCGGGTGACCGAGTAGCTGAGATGCCAATCTGTCCACATCCATGTAACTGTCTTATGGTAATTCAAAAAATTCATCATTTTTATGGATAGATGTATCAGTTCAGTGGCCTTAGAAGGTATCAGATCTTAGTGGGGGCATCCAAACTATCAATGTCAGTATTTTTGCTTTGTCTCCAAAAAAAATTACGCAGTAATCCTTGCATTCATTGTTTTCATTTTTTGCGAAAAGTCCTCATTTTGGAGTGAAAAAGAATTAAAAGTTTATACAAAAAATTAGGAGGGATATGTCCTGAAGGTTCTGCTACCAATGTATCGGTAAAGATATAAATGAAAATGGCTTCAAAGGCGATACATGTCGGATGCCCCTGGGCACTGTAACCCACAGCCTCGGGATGAAATGAATTAATCTTATTTCACCCCACGCAATTAACAATGTTTAAAATTTCAACTGCTTAGGGGATTTATCTTGCCTCATGTTATTCCATCCAGTGTGGAGTCAATGTGGCACATGTCCCAGGGCTGTGGGTTACGGTGCCTCACCCAAAGGCACCCCTGCTTGTATTGGTTTTTCAATCCTCTTCTCATTCATAGATATTAACCATAATTTGCTGGGGTTCGAAGCTAACGTCAGTTTCATCACATAACCTCTTAATATTTTTTTAGGTCTTCTTATCAAGCAACGAGAAGTGGCCAGCTATCCTGCGGCAATGACCCACTCGATGACAGTACAACCAGGGATGGCGCCGACGAGTTTAGTCCTTGCAGGTGGAGGAAATCTACCGGAACGCACTAATGATACGCCGCTAATTTAGGCTGTTTTCTTTCTTTATTTTGTTGTTTCCATCATCTTGAATGACTTTTTTTGGTTTCACTTGTTTTTAATACGAAAGTTTTTTATCATGCAGCATTATCATGATTTATGCCAAATTTTACATTGTAAAATTCGACATAAATCATGATTTTGCCTCGTGACATCAGAAAACTATCAAATTTAGTTTTATTTCTCCAAAAATTTGTTGATAAGCGATTCTGTTCACCTAAAAGGATAAAACTTTTTGATAACTTGTTATTTTACTGGTGCTCCACCTTTCATATAAACTGTTTTTAAGTATTTGATAGATTTTTTTTCAACTTTCACTAATTTGACCGAAAACTTTGAATATCCGAATAATGTTTTAAAATATATTGATATGTGTCAAACTTTACGTAGTATAATTTCTGCATGAATAATTACCAATTCGTCTGTACTTCTGTCCGAGAGATTGATATACCAAGGGTAAAGAAAAAGTGTAACCTCCAGATAGGGCTGGGCAATTCGAATCAATTCGAAGCATAATTTATTCGAATCAATCGTGAATCATTCATAGGAACAAAAACTTGTTAAGTGAACCAGGATTTTCATTTTTAGCGACGAAATGCAGTCGATTTTGGTCAAATTTGACCAAAATCGATTTTATTTCGTCGTTAAAACATGAGAATTGTTGCTCTTGGTGCAAGTTGAAAATGCACCATGCCCTATAAATTTCTTTATTTTCACAATGAGAACAAGTTATAATAGTAAAAATGGGATATTTGTTATCTACAAAGAAGGAGTGATTTGAAGAAAAAAATAATCAAATTCCAAGTGATTCGATTTTGCCCAGCTCCAGACAGGAGAATCAAACATTTCCAAATTATTACCTAGGACGATTCAGACAAGCATCCTCTTCATTGTATTCTGAAGGGTATTTCCATGTGCCAATTTTTATACTTGATTTTGTACCTTTCCTCGTATTGTTACTGGTGCTTCAAATTTTCATAAAAAGGAATATTATTTTCTAAAACTAAAAACAATTTTTTTCAATCTAAATTTCCACACATCTCCTAATTCCACAGAATGTATGCCTCATCTCATTCGTGTGTTTTCACTTACACTCTGATAAAACGGATTCAATTCCTAACAAAATCTTCCCTATTTATAACTTTTCATATAAATATTTTTGACCAAATTATTTTTTCTTACATTGTATATATCTAGCTGCATGCATTTTCTTTCCCCAAAGTTGATATTACACAAATATTTATTTTTATATATTTCCTGTGAATTCTGTATCCTGGAACTGTTGTTTTATGGTGTTTATTAGGGACTGTATTTTTGCCAAATTGAGACAGAAATATAAACAAACAAAAGCCCGTACCTTTTGGTTTCTTGTTTTTGGACACTGGCAAAAAATTAATCGACAATCATATTCGACAAAATTTTTGCAAACTCTCTATTCGAAATTGTCTCAAAAAAAGATTTTGCGCACTTATGGGTGTTTTTAACTCGTCTCGTCCCATGTTTCAAGACTTTTCGCCGTTACTCTTCTCATTCCGTCGATGTCACTTTTATATTCAAGATATGGATACATGTTGGATCCAAACACTTGTTTCTGTTTCGCAAGTTTTCGAAGTTTACAAATTTTAAAAAATTTGCAAATTTTTCATCAAATTTTCTGCACATTTTCGTTCAGTTTTAAAGCATTTCAAAACAAATGAAGGCCTAAATGATGCGTTCCTGTCTTACTAATTTTATATTTCGTGTTCTTTTATTAACAGTATTATTATTAGAGGTGCTTTGATTTTGTTAATTAAAATTAAGTTTTGTATTTTCTTGGTGATTTATTCCTTGTATGGATAAAGCAGGTAGAGCTTTTGTATTTATTGAGTATTGTGGATATGAGGATTTCACTTTTATCCTACGAGAGAGGTAAACATAGAATACAGCTTAGTCACGAGGCAGATCACTCGTGCAGATTTTTTATTTTTATAGCCACTTCTTAGAGTGGATCACCCTGTCCAAGGCCTTGTAAGAGCGACCACTTATAGACGAACAGGGTTACAATTCCTCTTCTCCTGTTCGGCTTAGCCTAACCAAGTTATTACACCCTGGGTTGAGGGGTGGACATGGGTAGGCCTGCCGGGCTTGGACCCGCGATCTTAACCTGCGACGCCAATATGTCACTAGGCCATCGAGCCCACAATGGCAGTACCGTATACCGGGGTGAACGATTCAGCTTAAAATTTTTCCCCATTCGTGGATCAATTTGATTGCGAGAGCTGTAAGCAATAGCTATGTGATCGGCTAGGCTTTTAGCATATAATTATGATCATCTTTCATGGGATGCCAACACATGTCAAGTAGGGCTGGGCAAAACCGTATCATTTGGAATTCCAAAAATTTTAACGAAATGCTGATTCCATAAAAAGAATAGTTATCCCATTTTTACTACTATTTTCTCCATTATGATAATCAAGAAATTTACAGTTACGAATTACAAATAGTAGCCTAACAGAATTAAATACGGTACACGGTGTATTTTCAATTACCCTCAAGTCCAAAAGCGATGGCCTAGTGGTTAAACATGTTGGCATCGCAGGTTGAAGATTTCGGTTCGAGCCCCAGCGAGTCCCTCTTGCTTATCCATGCCCACCACTCAACCCAGGGTGTAATAACTTGAGGAAAAGATCATATCTTTCCATTAATTGTAACCCTGTCCCCCCTATAAGTGGCCGCTGTTACAGGGCCTTGTACAGGGTGACTCACTCAAAGAAGTGGCTATAAAAAAAAATACAATCGATTTTGGTCAAATTTAACCAAAATCGATTGCATTTTGTCGTTAAAATAGAAAATACCACTCCATTTAACAAGTTTTTGTTTCTATGATCGATTCATTATTGATTCGAATAATCTGTACTTTGAATCACAGAATTGAATTGCGCAGCCCCACTGTCAAGACGATCAGAGATGCACCAATCCGGCACTATCGTCATGTGTTAGAAAGCTTGAATTCCGACTCAGGTTGATGACGAACTAGTGGAGTGCAAGTTACTCAGACACCTGAAGAAAAACTGGTTCCATAATGGAAAATATTTCTTGATTTATCAGTGGCAGAGAGATTTAAATGTTTCTTCTCCAGTGTCTGATATCATAAAACACTGTGCAAAATGGTTCAAAATCATCAATACTGCTATGAAATTGCATATACCTATATTTCTGTGGAATGAGAACATGATATTTTTGTATATTCGCTTGATATTATCTCATTCGTGTGTGTATCCTTGTGAATTCTCTCACACACGAATCCAGAGTTGTGAGGAAACACGAAGGAGGGATAGGTAGTTCATTGCAAGGTATCAACGGAGCGCGTAAATATTCATACCGACGTATCTGCTCTAAAGCCTTGTACCATGGAAGACCCAACGAAGCTTAGTGAGGTTTTGTATTAGAGACAGTGCATTCATACAAATAAGTGATATACATGGCTCGGTGGAAAAGAAATCAATAGTAATACTGATGAAAAATGCATAAATAACACAGAAAATATGCATAAGAATCAGGGTTGTTGATGAGCAAAGATGTTTTGTCAAGTATAACTCAGCTCGTTAATCCATGCCCACTACTCAACCAAGGCTGTAATAACTTGGGTAGATTGAGCCGAATAGGAAAAGATCAGATCTAACCCTGCCCGTCTATAAGTGGCTCCCGGTACAGGGCCTTGGGCAGGGTGATCCTCTTCAAGAAGTGCCATAAAAAAAGTTATCGTGACAAAATCTCCTTTTTCTATGGGTGAATAAAAAAGCTTCAATTGATGGTTATTGATGGTTTTTAATCTTTTATACAGTTTGATTGACAAATTGCCCAATCGCTAAATTTTCTTATGACGAGACCCTTTTTCGGGTGCCTGAGTAGCTGACGTACTGTCTGTCTGGTATAAGTACGGATAGCCGCGATCCATCAGTGACTCCCACTTGACAAAGAATAAATATTTTCACAAAATTTTTCTGACTGACAAATACTACTAGTTTGACGTGGTGTATTAACTCAGAATCTTTCCCCTTCTACTTTTTTAAGTTGGAGGTTAATATTTGTATGGTAGAAACACCTGAACAAAAGAAGTAAAAAATAAAATCATAATGATGGCTTTTTCAGTAAATCGAGTTTCAATATAAAATATTCTATAACCATATAATGGCAAATAAAAAGAGTTTGTGTGTCTGAGATAACGAAAATCTATTTAATTAATCATGCAGGGCTCGGTTCAAATAAGAGATGTCTGTGTGAGGGAGAGGTTTGCCAAGCCAGAGTCTGAGATAGGGATGTTTCGAAACCCCACTTTACCTCCAACCCCAAAACTCTGATATGGTCTGGAAAATAATCAGACATAAAAAAATCCGTAATCTTCTTAAAAACACATCTGAATCGTGAAGTCGTAGCGGAATGAGTAGATACCAAATATTATTTTGGGACTCTGGGAAACCAAAACTTTGAAATATCTGGAGGAAAAACAGAGATTGAATCTCGTAGACATCCTGCATAAGAATCTACAAATAAAAACTCAAGCAGCTACAAAAGTAAGAAAAAATACAAATGAAGAAATCATCAGAATTTTTCAAGAAATGCAGATATTTTAAAGAAAGGTCACGAAATCTGAAAAATTAATATTTACTGAGTTTTAATGTGATACATCGTATTTTAGTGAGATCGGAATTAACGATAACAAACAGGACTTTATATTGTGAAATATCAGCCATGGCAGAGCGGTTAATGAGGATCAGTGGCCACAAAATGATATAAGAGAAAGATACTTAATACTTAGATCCAAGTCAGAAACCCAAGAATTTAATATTTTTTATAAGATGATTTATTTTTTTAATTTTCCGAAGGGCCGAAATCATTTTTAACACTGGTTGGAAGAATTCATCTGGGACACGATCATAATGAATAAAATTCGATTCGAACAACATATCAGATATTTCAAATTATCCTGTGCAAGAAATCAGGACTTTTTGGCAAAAGAGGAACTTCAACTTTTGAGCCCGAAAGTTTCGGTAAAATAACTGTAGTTTGTGGCAGAGCAGGACGGCGAATTTTACGTATAGAGTTGGATTTTATTCCAGCTTTTATATTCCCTTGTGTTATCGCAGTGACGCTGCCAATCGGCCGTTTAGCTTTCACTGGAACAGGTATCAGAGGTAAATTTAAATTCTTCAAAAACTCTGCATGGTGTTCTGTTTTCTTGTTCGATTTATTGTTATTATTCAGTTTTACTCTGGGAAGAGGCAAGTTAATATCTTGATGTTGAGTTGTAATTGAACTTTCAGAAAATACTTCGTCTGTTACTTCCGTAGCGATAGGCACCATGTCCCAATTCATTCCTGCATTCGCTCGAGTTTTTACCAGAATCGAAGGTTTTATTTCTTCTTTGTGATTTTGTCGAAATTTAAATGAACCGGCAGAATATGATTTTGAACCGAGCAGCTCTCGAAAAGAACGTTCAGCAAAACCGCTTCTTTCTCCTGCGGAATGCGTCGTCTCTGTTCGAAACACAGATGGAGTTTTTTTGGGTTTCGGTCCCTTTTTTATATTTTCTGGATCTTGGTATTTGAGGGCAATTTTTGTCATTGTTTTGATTTTTGTGTCGAGAAGTAATAAATCACTTGCAGCATTTCGATCATTAAAAGGTAAAATCATTTTACTTCGATTTGTCAAAGTGACTTTATTTCTAATTTTACGAGGGACGGATAATTCTTCTAAACGCTTGGGATGATATTTTCCTCGCTTTTTTGAAGCTTTACGCACAGTTTCTACTTCTTTATAAGGATTGTCATCGGGTCTTGCAGAAGGAACTTTCCAATGTCGAGAATTTTCTTTTGGAGATGAATTTTTATTTTTTGAGTTCGAGTGCTCGATTTCCTTACTTAGGCTGGAGAATATGTCCGGTTGCCAGCCGCATAATCTGCAAAAAAGTATATAATTTTTTTTCCCAAATATTTGAGCATATTCATAAAATATTTATACGGTATTCTGAAACCCAAAAATCTCAAAGACCTGAATTTGGAAAAAGTCCAATATTTTTAGCTGGAAATCAAACTGAATAAATAGCAAAAAAAACATCAGTTGCAAAAATATTCAACATGCACATTTGGAAGGAATAGAATTTCATTTCAATATTGTGAATGAGAAAAAGAAAAACAGCCATCGATATGAATCTACATGAAATGATTAGCCAGCAATCGTGCTTTTAGCAGAAATCATCATTCCACACAAACTGTACCATTGGCCAGAATGTCCACTACTCAAACATCATATTTCATAGCATTATTGATGATTTTAAAACTTTGGAACAAACCTTTCACCGTTTCATTTATCTACCTTAACTGCTTCTAACTTTGCTTCGAGTGAATTTCAATACCAATCTAACCTGTCAGCATCACGTCGTTGTCCTTCTTCTTGAAATTCTTCACTTATCGCGATGAGTTGAGCGATCAACGCTTTCCCGGCAATAAAGGGAAAGGACAGTGTTATTTTGTCACCAGATTCATCCATTGTTGCATAACAATATTATTATTAAAGTATAAAAGTATTATGGCTTCATAATCTGCATCTTGGCAAGAATTTTATACACCCTGCACCTATTGATTGGATAAAAGCTAAAAAAATATTCCTGTTATTCGTAGAAAGGGAAAATGAAAACCAATTGTACCAAATCCAATATACATATCCAATTTTGAACAGACATACATCTCGTTAATATAAAAAATTTAAATGTCTCAATATTAGCTCGCTGGTTACAGAAGAAGCTACAGAACAGGCTTCTAGCAATATAAAGAAGATCGTTGATGACGTAATCGTTTTGAGACAAATAAAAATACAAAAAACATAGATATTGATTTAATAACATAAATCAATATGTTGCTGTACAATCTGAAAATCGGCAAAATATGTTCAGAAATGAAAATTATAATGTATTTAACCCGGATTTGACTAATTTCATTATCAGACGCCATCTGAACTCTCAGTTTATATATGCCTCCGCATCTTCTTTCGAGCCGACGCCCCACTGCAGACTGTACCACTCAAGAACTTTTCCCATTAAAACCCACAAACATGAAAAACAACGATCAAATTTCAGTCGACACACCAAGACAAACACTCGTAAACACCGATAATCGCACGTTTTTAATTTGATCAAATAAAACAGTCCCTGAATCAAGTACTAAAGTTTATCGGATGATATACATGATTCAAAAATAAGTTCACAAATTTCCGAAAATAAGAAAATGCAAAAGCGAAAATCAGTCGCCGTTGCCAATGAAGCCATGTTTATTTAACCAAGACGAGTAAACAAATGCAAACTGTCAATCATTTGAGCTCTTTCAACTTTGACCCATTGCTTGGTGACCCGTGTAATTTGAAATTTACAATTTTTATAACATCGTTTATAAAAATTGTTATTTGAATATTTTTTCACTGAAGCTTTTAAATTATCTGCCAAAAAGAGATACAGATTGAACAATTAAAACAGAAAAAAAATGTCAAAATCGTTACACATGAAAGATTTTATTTACGTCATCAAAAGTGTTGAAATCGAACACGTCAAAAATCTCTACATTGCTCCCGTTTGTCTGATTTCGTCCGCTTTCGGGGAAAATGGAAAACGAAACATCTTTAATCGTAAAATATGAAGGAGTTTTATGGCTTGGCGTTCATGTTGCGTTGACATGGATATCATACGCACAATATTTCGTTATCATATTGTTGGATTTCGTCCGAATTGTCACAAGAAAAATGAAATATCGGCATTCTCATGCGAGTAAAATACGCGAAGATGCAAAACTTCTGTCCAAAGTTCCAAAACATTTGGCAATCGTTCTGGAGCGAAAATCTGAGTTGGAGGATCTGGGAAATATTATTTTATGGTCTGTTATGATGGGGATTCCATACATAACAATTCATGGCCAATATGGTGAGTCTTTTTCAAATTAGAATATTTTCGATATTAACTTTTATGTTGCATTCTATACAGTATAAGAAATGTATGAGACCTATATAATGCCTTAATATATGACCTTTGTTCTCCATAATTTATTCTTAGATATTGTGAGATTTTATTCATTGCTTTTAAACATGTTTGACCACTGTTAAGAAAATCAATCTTTTGCTATGTAAAATTTATCATATATCGGGGTGCCAAGTTAGAATAGCCAGTAAGACATTGGGAATACACTTCAAGCTACGGATCTCTAACGTATGGGTTCGAAACCGGTGAGGGATGATGATTATATGCAAGAGGCATGCTTGACACCTCGTCGGTGCCATTGGTTCACGTAAGCACTGCTTACAACTTTCTCCACCAACCAGGTCCAACAACAAGAAAAATGATTAAGCTGAATTCTGGGCTTCCCTCCCCTGCAGGAGTGAAATCCTATCCCTGCCATAAAATTGCTATTTCGTTCAATATTAACAACAGATTATCAGAGGCTGAAAACAATATTTCTTCCAATTGTGGTTAATCATTTTTAAATAAATCGTTATGATTAGTGTGATCTTTTACAGAGCAACCGACGTTTGATATTTTACCGAAAATATGTGAGCGAAAAAAAAGAGAATACAAGGAGGATCAGTTGAAGATCAATTATCATCGTGATCCTAATTCAGTCGATGGTGAGAATTTTTTGTTCAACGCAATTATGATCTTCAGTATATCATTTCCTAGCTGTATAAAATTTTTGTAAAGCACTGCAAACATGCTTTCACAGTGTCTTGACGCTGACTTAATTCTGAAGTTCGTAGAAAAATCATTTCAGAATAGCGAGTGGTTGCCACGAAGCAGACCCATAGTTCTGTGGATATGTTCAACCTTGCATCGTTTGTATTTCACCGGTTGAGCATATTTTTTTTTTCTTCATCGGTATTCACTGTAAGCAAGAGCCCCAAAAGGCACCAACTAACAGCCACTTCATAGCAAAGACCTACTAAAAGATGTAGTACCAGCAACTGCACTCTAAGCGGAAAACATCCAAAAACAGAACTGAACCACCATGGTAAGTGCAGTGAGTGGTATCTGCCTTGGACGATGGTAGAACCATCTACCACTTCTTTGCTTCCAATGAATATCTGTGGTATGGGAGTATGATATAGGCAAAGTACCTAAGCCAGAGAGTCTGACCCTATTGATTCCCTTATAAATATGAACATAAAGACATCGTTTTTTGAACAATGTTATAAAACTATCATTTTAGAATATTCTGAAAAAAAAGTTGTTGACTTTAGATGACTTATTTGTCCAAATGATATGAACATTGACAAAGAAAATCGAAATTCTGCCTCCCTGATTGGTTTTACCACGTCTAATCGTATTTTTAACTTGATGGGCGTGTTCTCTGCAGTTACTTTGCATACTTATCATCCTCCTTTCAGTTGACTCTGGTGGGTTTCATGTGATGATGTCATCAGTGCAATGTGGACGACGAAAACTGGTCGAAGCGACTCGTGCGTTATGTGAGCAGGTTCATCAGGGAATGTTGAAGTTTGATCAGATTGATTTGAATAAAATGAATGAGGTGTACGGAGGTGAGTCTGAATATTGAAAATATATATGTTTGACATTTTAATGGAGGGTTCCTTAGGCACTAGTACAGAATATCCTCACCCCTAACTTTTAATTCCTCAAGTCTTTTTGAGTCAATTTAAGTTTAACCCCTGTAGGTGTGGGCTTCAGATTAGTTCTGTTATATTTCCTGAAGTCCTATCATATCACTCACTGCACTCTACCACAGTCATAAGACTTTAAAATAGTCTTCAAATTTCCTGCATGATTAGAAGGAAATAAAAAAGTTGGATAGTGGCAGATACAACTTATTGCACTTTACCATAGCAGTTCAGTTTCGTTTTTTAATCTTTCAGGAAACCTTCCAGAACCAGAACTAGCAGTATCATTCAGCTCTTATCCCTGCCTACATGGGTTGGAACCCTGGAAGACGAGATTAACTGAGATTATGTGAGTCAAGATGTTACTTAATTAAAAGTTTTATTTGCATTATTTTGATCTGGACATTTCGACAGAGGGTGTTGGAGTGGCAAAATCTTTTGATTTCAGAATCATGAAATTAGTCTTGAACCGAATATTCAATTCTAAATGCATCAAAATTTGGATTAAAATTCCTCCTTTTGCCTGCCAGATAGTAACCAAGTTATAAAAAGATTAAAAATCATCAATACGGCTATGGAATGGCCGTATTGATGATTTTGGAGCTTTTTTGTTCATCAGAATAAAATAAGATGAGGATTTCAGACACCAAAAGCAAAAAAGATCTCGATAGGTGCAAAAGAAACATGAATAGTTGTTGCAATTTTGCTCTGTTATCAACAGAAATGTGATCAGAGCATAAGGATTGTTCATTTTTTTCAACCAAAATTTTTTTTGAGCATGAACCACAGATGATCGCGTATTAGCAGCACGATCCTTGTGTGACCCGAACTTTACAAAACTTACTCAGACTAAATCAAGAAATTCTTGCAACTTGTGTATGTTCAATAACCTTAGCTAAAAACTTTGAGCATTAGTTTTAACTTCAGCTTTGGAATAGTCCCAATGTATTTCCTGTGTGTCGTAAGAGGCCACAAGAAGAAAGAAAATTTAAGTGGCAGATAGTTTTATCATATTTCAGGGCAGATACCACTTATTGCACTTTACCATGGCGGTTTAGTTCTGTTCGGACGATTTTTTTTGTGCTTAGAGTGCGGTTGCTAGTGCTACATCTTTTAGTAGCTCTTTGCTATTAAGTGGCCGTTAGTTGGTTCCTTTTAGGCACTGCTTCCGGCTTTGTTCAGAGTGAATTTCAAAAAAAAAACTTACAAAGCCAAAATGATAACCTATTGCCCTAAGAATCTAATAATTGTGAGCAAGTACTTTGACAATTTTTATGTGTCAATCTTGTTGACTAGTTTCACAAGTTGAAATTAATGTTAGAAGGCCTTTGTGTGATGGAGTGGCGGAGATAACTGTTCCTACATTATTTTTCACAGAACCCTTCCTTCATTAAAAGGAATCTCGTATTCAACGTTTCATGATGCTTTGAATCAATTTGCCAATATGAAGCAAAGGTTTGGGAAGTAACGCCCACACGGACAAATTGATCTTTGTAATGCCACTGCAATCAAGCCAATCCAGATAAATCACTTTTCATTCAGAATGTTTTCTTCTCTGGAGTGTGTTGTTGATGGTCCCATATTTTATAGTAGCACTCTGCCATTTAAGTGACCGATGGTTGGTTCCTTCCCGATTAGAAATTTTATTTCGACAAGCTTGGATGAGCATCGTTCATCCGTGATGAGTATAAACGAATTGGCAATTTAGATTATGCAGATTATCGAAAACCGCAGTATCGACTCATTTCGTTATGTCTGGATCTGTGCAAATATCGTTGTATGTACATTTGTAGTACAAAGGGGTGTCATTTAGAAATATTTTGAAAGACTTCAGAAGATATGGTGACGATGGAAAGACTTCTGTGGGCCAATCGATCCGCAGCCCACATGAGACACTCGTTGAAATTGCCCTTGCTTTGCAATAAATTTTCATTAGTCAGCCCTTTTGGTCAGTGAAGTAAATTTTGATAAAAACCAAAAATATGTGGACAAATTTTGTTATATCTTAATAATTGGTTTCCTTGGAAGTCAAGTCTGGAAAATTTTGTGAAAAGATGTTTCATCAAGCATGAGTCACCGATGGACTGTGCTGACAAGGCACGGTCCATCTGTGGTTAATGCTTGATGAAATAAGATGTTTGAATATGGGAACGAGCATTCAAAACTTGTAATATTGGTTTTCTGGTCAAATTTTACTCAGATCACCTCCATCTTCTTGGCGGTCCAAGCAGTTCAACTATCCAAATTACTTGAGTATTTTGAACGGTTTTATCCATGCTCTGGATCAAAACAAACAGTCTACAGTTGTGCAAGCGATGCAACCTGGAATATTGTGTTTTAGGGAACGTTGCTTTGGTATTGAAACGATCACTGACAGACAATAAGGAGCTTGTTGTTACAGAATAATTTGTTATTGGTGAAAAATGGTGGCCGAAGGTCTCTAATCATAATTGCACGTTAAAGCCATGTTTTGGCTCATTTTTGTCATCGTTTTATTATGGAAAAAATAACCGGAGACGTTTACAAAATGCAATGTTGCGCCGAAGACCCATGAAAATTTTGCCTATATTGAATAAATTTTAAAATAATGTTCAAAGTCCTACTTTTTCCCCCAAAATTGTGGGGCACCCCCCCCTTCAGTTCATTTGACAAAGCAAATGCAGTAAAACCATGAAAAGGTTGTGAAGAGTGACAATCTTTTTTTTCTCTGGATGTCTGAAATTGTCCATCTCATTTTCTTCGGACGAGAAAAAAAAGCTTCAAAACCATCAACACTGCTATTTCTCAGTGATATTGATGATTCTGAAGCCTTTTTGTACAACTCAGTTGAAACCAGACTGTCAAAAAAAAAGTTTTAATCTTTTGGCAATAGATTTATTATTTAAGTATTTTCTCTTCACCAGGATTTCTTTTGATGGCAGCTCCTTGTTTTGGATGTCTGAGTAGCAGGTATTCTGTCAGTCTGAAGTCTCGTATCCCAGTATTTAACCTTATACCTGTTTCCCCATCTGGCAACCTTATTCTGACGGCTCCTCGAAGCCCTGGAATATGGGTTAGTCAGTAACTTTTGTAGCAATTCCCCTTAAATTTAAAAGTTTATTATTTTCTGCTTAAATCAAGTTTCCTTTTTTTTATGTATTATGACACCCAATGCTGCCTATTATTGTTATCCTAGTGAATTAATGCTAATGGAGTCGTGAGTAGTTGACATATGACTGAGAGTGACCGGAAATGTATACCTTTTACGAATCAAATTTTTTTTGGAATTAGCAGTATTATATTAAACAAAGGATTCTCCCAGAAAATTGTTGAAACGTCAAGATGTACATCTGTATTTTTTTAATATATAAATTTTTATCATTGGGAAAAATAGAGTAATTTATGATTCGAGAGTCACTTACCGAATATTTTCGACAGCCTCGCATAGTACTTTTAAAGACTGGTTGGTTATTTCAAATGTCAACACATACTGGGAATAACATATTGCAATAATAATTTCTTGGCCAGGTTTAGGTTACTCTAGCTAAGTTCAACTTTCATTTGTTGAAATTTTTCCTTTTCTATTTTTCCATGAATATTTTCCTGTCGTTTTTGCTAAATATATTTGCCGTTCAATTATTAGTATTCGAAAAATTATAAAATGATGGCTCGCTAATTTTGGGGAACATCGTTTATCTTTCAAGCTGGAAAGGAAGAGGTATATAGCTCTGGTGATGGGCTGTGTAAGTGATAATTTAGTCACAACTGGTGTGTGTGTTGCCATGAGCAATGCTCATACAGACGGTCACTTGCGTTGTTTTCGGTTCGTTCCATCCCCTTGCAAGAAAATGTTGGTCGCACCATTTTTTTTCGAGAATGTGTCACTGAGCCGTCACGCTGTGTAGGTGCGATTTTGTCTTTTGGGTCTTAGTACCAAACTCCAGAATAAAATCTAAAAGTGGGTTGCGATATATTATTTCCCATAACTGAGAAAACAATGCATAAACCTGGCTTTGAAAAGGAGATGACTTTTTTTTAATAGCTATCCTCTCAGCATGGATCATGCTAACGAAGAAACTGTATCAACAGTCCATTACGGCTGTTGGAAAACATGATTGATCACACCACTTGGCTGAGCCTACACAATTTATTACCCTGGGTTGAGCGATGGGCGTGGATTAACAAGCCGAACTAGAACCAGAGATCTTCTATCGGTGATGCCAACATGATAACGACTTGGCCATCTGACCCGCAAATTAAGGAAACAAAATTGAATTGGACGTGATTGACAGTTTTGGTAAAAATAAAAATATGATTTTTACACCATCTCAACTATGGAGGCGCAGTAAAAAGCCTTTTTTTTATCCGTAGATTTTGGTGTCATATTCCATCATGTCAACCGCTAGAAATGCATAGATCAACAGAAAATAGTTGACAACAATATAACTAATCTTAGTCGATCATGTGGTCTCATTTTGACCAAAATGGTTAAAAATCTGTCAATATATAAAGAGAATCGCAGATTGGGAACTTCAATCAAATTGGTCCGGTCCAGAACTTCAACATTGCTTAGATTATGTCTGGTTTTACTAGACTCTAGAGTCAGACAATCCATGCATTTTTATCAGGCCAGTATTATGCTGAAGGTATACTGCTGCACTGAACTCAACAGTTATCATAATTTTTTTGAAACTTGCTCTCTATCCAGCACCTGAAAGAAGGCGACCACTGGGCGCTCATATGGGAAGAGGCATTACAGATGGAACGCTTCGTCGAAGTGCTGTGTCGAATCTGTGACACACGCTTAACAAAATAAAAAAATGGGACAAGCAACTGCATACTTACTAATAGAAAACAAAGTTATTTTATCGCATCCCTAAAAAACGGAACCTCCATCTAACTCTAAATGGAAAACATTCTACAAGACATGGATCGGGAACAATGATATATTTCGTAACATTCCCTCCGCCTCGATAAAATTGCACCCTCATGTTCTGTACAAATTGCTTTATTACACTGTGGAATAATTAATTAACGAATGCACCAAAATAATGGGTTTTTGTCAGAAAGAAATTAACATTATATACAAAAATTATCGGACTGGCCGACAACTAGCAATATCCTCATAAAATCAGTAAAGTATTCCAGAATTTCATTGAAATTGAACAAGAATATTTTGCCTCCATATTAAGAATGTCAATTACAGATAAATTTTGACTCGCACACAAAAATTTTTGAAAACGAGCATTTATTATTTTCGAAAGAGAAAATATGCTTTGCTAAATATGAGTTACTGATGGATGGACGGTCTCCTAAGTGGTTCATGCTTGAGAAAATCAATAAAACTCAACTCAATAAAACCAGGCAAAATTTCCAGCTCAAAACTTTTGTTTTATCACAGGGATGGACATAGTAATCAGCATTTAAATCTTGAAGATGAACGGGGCTACCTAAACGAATTCATAGCAAATGTCGCATTTAAAACTTGACATATGTGGTTTTAATTGAAACAATTCGAGAGAAATATTTGAATCAAGTTTAAGCTTAAAGAGGCAAGTGTGATTTTCTATTTTATTTTGCCGGATCGATAGTTTCAACAGCACAACACTAGTGACTATGGCAAGGATGAACTGACAAAATAAAATGTCACTTTGCTGTTGGCACTAGAACTGTCAGGCTCTTCTGACACTTTTGCAGAAATACTAGGATTTACAGAATGCAGGATTATGGAGGCCATTACAACTATAGATATTATAAGTCTTTAGCATAAATGAAAAAACTTTCATGTGCATTTGTCCCCCTTTATAACGAAATAGGGCTTCAAGTCACTTGCAGTCAGCCAAGAAAAGTCAGATAGTTTTCAGGGATTTGGGAATTCCACAACTTTGGAAGAAAAACAACAAATATTTACCCAATATATAATAAAATTTGTTCATCCCATTAAGCTTTCTGACTTCTGCTTTACATCAGACAGTCTTCTTCCAAAACTTAGTAAAATTTTGCCATTTGCTCTATCACCATTGGTTACAGATTTACATTTTAATTTGTTAAAAAAAAGCAAGAAAGTCGCTGCCGAATGAGATTTTGATCACTGTCGACTTAAATATTGAATCACAGTCAAGTGGAGAGCACAATCTTTGTTTTATAAATGGTTGACTTTATGAGCAGTGGTAGAAATGAACTTCAATTTGGTTTCTGTGTCTTGAGAGAAACTTGCAGTTGTTTTCCTTCATAAGGCGACCCATTGAGCTGGTTGATGCAATATGACGCCTCCTGCAATGTTCCAAACGTTACGAAACCATATCCTTTACCCTGGTTCTTGGCATGATCACGAATCACGTTGACTCGCTTGATCCCTCCGAATCGACTGCACATTTGCCAGAGCATATCTTCGGTCGTGTGGGGGCCAATCCCATACACAAACACAATGAATCCATCTTCTGCCATTGCACCGCCTGTGTTCCCCATCTGTGTTTGCTGTTGTTGTTGCTGCTGGCCAGCATTGAATCCAAACCTCGGCCCTGTCATTGGGGAATAGCGATTCATATTTCGGCCACGGCCCCCGATCCCTCCTCTGATGGGCCCACCGCCTTGCATCATTCCACCCGATCGCATCATTGACATAGAATTCTCCCAACCTACATAGTTGGAGGCACCATAATTACCAGTTCCATAGTTGCCATAATTTCCATAAGCACCATACCCAGTGTAGTTGTTGACGCCGTAGCCCCCACCGTAATTCTGACCACCGCCATAATTATTTGCCCCATTCCTTGGGCCCTGCGCAGGAGATTTCTGACTTTTCTGTTCGTTTTTAGCAAATTTTACAAGAAGTGGCTCTGTGCCTCCCTCGACTTTGGTCCCATTCAGTGCTTGGATCGCATTCTCCGCTTGCTCTTTCTTTGAAAACAGGACAAAACCGATTCCCTGACATAAACCAGTGATTTTATCAGGAATTGCTCTGCATTCAATGATCTCACCGTAAGATTTAAACATTTCCCGCATCGTGTCATTCGTGGTGTTTGCAGGAAGCCCCTTCACATACACATTGATGTTTTTGTTGTCGTGCCCCGATGGGAGAGAGTATGCGACTTTGATCTGTTTGTTCAGTAAAGTGAATCCGTTGAGTTGGTCAATTGCAGTCGACGCGTGCTCAGCATTCTGATATTTCACGAAGCCGTATCCATAGCTGTACCCGGATGATCGTTCACGGATGATTCGAGCTGAATACACCGGTCCGATTGTCGTGAATAAATTGTAAAATTCTTCATCTGATAAGCATTGGGGAAGATAATTTATAATTAGGTTGGTTTTATCACCGTTGTCTGATTCTCCCTCTTTCATGTTTATGATTTTTTCACCCAAAAATGAAATGAAAAATATCAAAAAAGTCTCGCAAAAATATCTTCAAAAATGGTCCAAAAAATCTTCAAAAAGTTGTCGAAAAAACAGGCGTTAATCTTCGAAAAATCTCAGGAAAACACCAGAAAAAATTAGCTACCCACTGTAAATTTGCCGCTGTTGATTTAAGGTAAAAATTGCAAAAAAATAAAAGAAAAACATACAAAAAAACAATTAAACAAAGAAAGTATAAAAAACTGCAATTAAACAATTATAAAGAGCAAATAAGCAATTAAGGCAAAAATAATAAATTGCAAAGAAATAAACAAATACGTTAGTTAAAACAAAAAAAAAAACTGTTAGATCAAAGTGGTCGGATGGGCATTTTAAAAGGAAGGGTATTTGGATATTAGATTTTGGATCTCTTGAAACAAAATGTCATATGGCCAAGTGAGTTGCGACAACAATGCTGAATAGATGATAATAAGTTGTGCAATAACCCTTAACAGCCATGGCGAATTGCAATGGCAATTTGTGAAATACAGAAGACGTGAAGACTGCACGCTAAAAGCTCTTTGAATCGCGTTTATGATGACCTATTCCGCAAATTTTAATTTGAGCAACAGATTACACCATTTACTGGATTTCAGGCAGCGTTGACTATTAGCCTATTAGCGTCAATTTTTATTTGATCCTCTGCTGCTATTGCACTAATAGACTGTAATTCGTTAACATGGTAAGTTTTCGCAAACATTTCAACAACGGTAATATTTTCAGGGTATGGATATGACCAATAGCTCATAATAGGAGTTGTATAGTAGCACAAATTGACAGACACCCACCTGTTAACAGGCGTGCTGGTAGTCAAATGCCTATTAGTACCGTATCACAGCCCATGCCTTAGAGCGTTTGATTTATTTGAGAGAAAAAATTTACGAAGAGCATCCTGTAATGAGTTTTGCTTCAAGCAGAATTTGATTTGTTCTATCCAGTGTTGCCTTCCTATTTTTCTCCTGTTCCCCTATTTTTTTTGCTAACTTGAAATATAAGGCAGCCCATTTTTTAAGCTTGCAGAACATTTTTAACACCGATAGACTACCGATAAAATCTTTATTTGGTAAATGCATTCTGGTTAACTGCTTCTTTCATCAAGCGCTGAACAGGCAGAATGGTGTCTGCACGAGAGGTCGCCAGGTGTGGTTCACCATATGATTAAGCCTTATTTATCGCCTTTCCTCTCCAGCACCATAAAAATGAAATCCTATGCGCCTACTTACGGAGGGCGGAAACTTGAGTCGGCGATGAAAATTAAGCAATGAAATATGAGAGGCCGTACTAAATCTATTTATAAAGCAGGTAGTTGTTTTGAAGTATGACAATAAATTGCGCCCTAGATATACTTACCATGCGTTTTATCTTAAATGCTAAGGTATCACATCCCGTCCGACACTTCAAAAACACGAAAACGACGACGAACGACGCAAGACGAACCGATTCGCTAGGATCTAAAAAGGAAAGAGGAAGTTCAAAATAATATAGTTGCCACATTGTTTTTCACCCGCAAAGCCTACAATCGCACACACAGACACGCACATTCTAATATTACATTTATCTGGTAACTTCACAAATTATATGCATTGCCTACTACAAAATATCAAATGTAAAATTAAATTATTTTCTTCCATTACTTAAAGACTAGAATGCGAAATTAATCGATTAGTTTAATCACAAAAGTCCTGGCAACAAATAAATTGATCCATGCACATTTTGGTGAATGGAACAAACACGAGAGGGCGACGTAGTATCGCGCGTCATTAAATATATTTTTTCGAATACAGCGGGCTCCAAAAACTGCAGTGCATCCGCACCTGGTGGAGAGGCCGTAAGAAAAAAGACTAACTTTGTGGCTTCAATTTTATTTTCTATTCGGTTTCCACTTTAAATACCACCCATGTGGTCGTTAAAAATGTATAATGAGAGAGAGAGAGAGATTTATTTTTTAATCGACCAGAAAATATACATAAAAATGCACTCATTAAATACCAAAGCACAAATATTGATTTGGAGGGGTGGTACTGCCATACGGTCATCAAAGTCAGCGTCCCCTCCCAATTATGCTATTTGCAATTAGTAGTGCTTCATCTAGCTAAAATAACATTTCAGGGAAATTAAAATTCAAAGCAATAAGATTTAACCGCGATGTTATTAGGGCAATTTTTTTTCTTCGAACTGTAATGTATGCGTTCATTGTGAATTAAAAAAATATACAGACACAAACATGATCCGTGGATACAGCAGAATCAGGATTTATACCGAATTTCGTGATGGAAAGTGTTGCACAGATTCCCATATAACGTTTCCAGCTGTGAAGATTTACCGACTGTTCCAACTAGGGCAGTTCACATATTCAAAGTAGGTATTAATTGATGACTGTGTGCGCAACCTACAGGGATAGGAATGCATTTTTTTAACGACACTCATTTGAGCCCTTATAAATGAAATCAAATTCTAAAAGCATTTCCCGTCCAACTGAGCTCCTCCAAATTATGCCCTGGGTTGGGTGGTGGGCACGAAACAACAAGCCAGACTTGTCAGAACTCAACTTGGGATGATAGTTTGGATCGTACTTCCCTTCCATCTGGTTTCTGAGCACAAAACACGAAGTATGAATGAATCATAAGTATGAATGAATACGTTTATTCTCCAAATGTTAGTAATGACAGTGATAAACATTAATACAAAGGAACAAGGATAATACACAGTCATGCACATTTGCTAAGCTTTCCTCCCCAAACAAACAATAAATAATTAGGCAACTAGGATCACAGGTCAAAAATGTTCACTTCATGCCATCGTATAACATTTCGAACATCCTCACTGAGGTACTTCATCCCATTTAACACAGTAGCGTGCTTAAGCTGGGCGATGTGACACGAAGCATAAAATATTAGAGTCGGGTCACACCCAATTGGAAAAACTTGAAGCCATAGATGGTCCGCGCTTTGACGCCGCCAACCATCAGTGTCTCATGCTTACCCAAAGTGTTTTATCGGACTAGGCAGAAACTTGCAAAAAAAAATACTTTCAAACATTTCAAAAAAACAAAGTATAGATTTAAATATGTTGATAACTGAACAAATGACAAACCGAAAAAAATTTGTTATTTATATGTAATTAGGGCTGGAAAAAGCGTCAGATTCAAATTATGTGCAATTCGGTTTTGCCCTGCCCTAAGCATACATCAACAGTTAATGGCGAGTATAAATTTTGTAAGCTTAGCTTTCATTGAAAAGCAACATAGATCACGAATTGTAGCGTGGCGTTACTCTCTTAAACCTCAAAACAATGTTTCACACAGGATAGGTCATTAAATACACTATCAAGAGAAATGTTTGAAAACGATGCTATGGGTATTCAGAAAAGATACAAACTGTGCAAACAAATCGAAAATTCAATAAAAAATTGTTCAAAAAAATAATGTTCCTACTGAAATGTCAATGACACTGAGACTGCAAGTCTATCAATGTCATGAACAAAAAATCCTGAATCTCTGGACGGACTTAGCAGATGTTGAAAAAATATAACAAAAAGCCTCCCAACTAGCGTCTACGCATTCCAATAGAGACAAAAATTTCAAATCACATACTTTGAAGTCGAACCTGTTTCTGATTAAAAAAATGTTTGTAAGATTTGATCAACCTTCAAATATTTTCCTTATATTGGAGTGAATACCTGAAATAGGGGAGCAAAATTGCAACAAGATCAATAATATAATTAGTGGCTGCCAGCAGGTAAACTCATAGTTCTATGTGATAGGCTCAAGCAGTGAAATAATCATTTCCACACTTATTCCATTATTCACCGGCCTGATTCTGAATAGACAGGAAAGCGGACTTGGAATAGTCCTAACATAATTCTTGAAAAGTACAAGGACGTTTGAATTGATACAACTCACGTTTCGGTTCCGTTTGGGATGTCTACTATTACAGACAGATACTGTTCAATTTCAAAAATGCAGTGTGAATTTTTATGTCATTAACAATTTTTGTTCGGGGATGTTTTCCATTCAAAGTGTTGACGGATCGGCCTCGCCGGCACGATCCATCAGTGACCAATACTTGACAAAACAGGTTTGATGTCAAACGTCACTTCTGGTGAAGCCCACACCTAAAAAAGTTCAAATTAGATCACCATTAATAACAATAAAAACATTGAGAATGCAAAGTGACTAGATGTACTTATTTCAAGAAAAATAGTCAAATAATTTTTTTTGTGAGCAACAGTCACAGAGAAATCGCACTTTGGAAGCACAGCGACTCATACTTAACAAAACATGTTTGACCAAGTCTCTCGCCACTCCTGGTCAGGTCACCCTAGAAAACAAAGTTATAGAAAGAATAAACAGCACAAGTGAAAAAGAACAGTGAGAGTACAATATTGATTGAAAGAAACAAAACAAAGATGATGAGAAGGTGATTTAGTGACAAAAGTACCAAAGATAAATAGTCGAATGAGACAAGAATTTTCAAACTATATTTCAATCAAGTATGGGCCACTAGGCGTTCATTGTACGTAACCAGATTTTTTAAAACTGTCCCAACAGCAGTAATTGACCTCTTAAGATTTCGGATATATTACAAAATTTCCTTCAAATAAGTCTCGAGCGCTTTCTCTGATTGTCCCAAAATGATGTCTTTTTCGTGAAAAAAGCACCTTCACGGCGCAATTTCTTAAGGGAAAGAATCAAAGATTTCAATATCAATTTTTTTATTTCCTCTCCAAGATCTGGTACCTTCCACCACCACTGCATTGGGAGGGAACTGAAACTAACTGCTATAGCAAGTTAGCTTATCTTGACTCTATGATTAGCATTAATGATGACAAAGGATTGGTAAAAATATTGATAAGAGCCGAGCAAGGAGGTCAAGAAAGCAAACAAAACCTAAATTTAAGTTTAAAAATTGGATTTAAGGTTTATTAATGCTCTCAGTTCGGGCAGCAGTATAATCTTTGATGTGATGAGAATCACAGTTGGTGGTGGAAGCTGTAACCCTTGGTTTCATATTTTCAGCCTGGCAAGTAATGCTTGTTGTAACAAGGTGTCTTGACAGGCATTGTGACGACATTAGATGTCTCGTTCTTGCTCGAACAAGAACTTTCTCATTCAGTCGGGATCCGTCGCTGGTGGTTACGGGTCTTCATTCCAGGCAACCATGCTCGCTGTGACAAGCTGCAGTACGGCAACATGTTCGATTCATTTATGTCTCGTCCTTTTAGACTTCTTCATCCAGCAGAATCTCCTGAAGGAATCTTCTTCCATTAGTTTATAGATGCATTCTTGCGCTGGAACAAATGATTCTTGATCCAACACTTCAAGGTTCGAATCCAACTGAGATCGGGTCTTTGCATCGAGGTTGACCTGAAAAAACGAGCAAATTTTATAAATTTTAAAAACGACAAAAATGCCACAAAACGATCATAGATTGATATTTCAGACAATATAATTTCAAGCTTTCAAGTACTGTTTAATGTAAATCCATGAGATTTGGTGAATATACATAATATTTATGCTGCGGTTTATACATATTTATATTCAATAAAGAAACTGGAAAACAAAATCACTTTTAATTAAAATTCAAAAATAAATAAACATTCCCAGATCGAAAACAACGAAATATTTTTAACGACAGAACATAGAACATGTTTATAAAAATTATTTGAGAATTTGAGCATACCTCTCTTGGGGCACCGCTTCCCAGGAATTGACGGAAAATAATTTCTGCAAGGTTCGATCGATCAGTATTCACAATGATCGATCGATATTTTTCACAAATTATCCAAAAATCGAGATTTTCATCGCTGTGTTCGTTGGAAAGGAAATGACGAAATTCTTCACAGAGATCTGTAACAATGCAAATAAACTGTTTCAAAAGTATATTTTGGACAAAAAGCCACAAAAAGACAATATGTCACAGGCTGATATACAATGCTGAAGAACAAGTTTGTATCATGACTTGGAGTTCCTATGTTTATTAAACCACAGTAGATCTGGATCGTAAACTCATATCCATCACAGAACCCAGTGTGTAATAACTTCGGTCGGTTCAGCTAAACAGGCCCTCATCAAACAACCCCAAACCCTGTTCAATCCTGATTAGTTACTGGCAGGGTCTCTCGCTTTGGGTGATTCGCTCAAATGAGTGGTTGTAAATGCTAAATTAGCTCAAATTAACAAACTGAGAAAGACATACCTTTATCACTCAAAACATCACGAAGAGAAATCGGCTGGTTGTTGTTGTTTTTTCAAAATCCTCACTGAAAACAAAGTAGAAAAAGATATGATTAAAACTCTATAGATTTTGAAAAAATAATTTATTTGGAAATAAGAAATGTTATGTAGTTTTGTTAGTCAATGTATCTAGACTGGCAGAATGACAGCTGCGCAGAAACCCGAAAAAATGGGTTCCATCAGCAGCAAATTTATAGGCAATGGGCATTATTTCATAGTATATCTGCAGTTAGGAGTTTTAAATGTCTCTTTCCAAGTGTCTGGTAGCCACAAAACTGTACAGAAAGGTTCAAAATCATCAATACTGCTATGAAATAGCAGTGTTGATGGTTTTGAAACTTTTTTATCCATCTGAAAAAAAATAACATCAACATTTCAGGAACCCAGAAAAAAATCAAAATCCTATCACACTTTCTCGGGCAGATACCACCATTCTGCTTAAGGTGCAGTTGTGAAAAAAATCAAAATCCTATCACACTTTCTCGGGCAGATACCACCATTCTGCTTAAGGTGCAGTTGCTGGTTTTACATTTTACGTAGTTCTTTATTATACATGGGGCTTTTAATTTGAACCTTTTGTTGTTGCTTCTGACTTGCCTAAGAGTGAATTACTAATAAAAATATCCCCCTTACCACATTTTATTGCAGATAACTTCACTTTTCCTCTTCCAAGGTGATGATTTTAACCTCGCATCTGTGGCTGTGTCTCTGACATCTGTATCGGTCATTCTCTTCTCTTCTTTAGAAAACTTTTTATTGAATCTCGAACGGATGCTGGACCTGAAAAATTAGGATTTAAGTATGTCATATTTTTATTCAACAAAGTTTCAATTTTGGAGTGAGTATTAGTGGCTCATTCTGAGCATAGATCAATATTATTAATGGCCGTTTACAAGCACAATAATAAGGCCGTTGAAAAAAATTATTTGGGATTTTGATTTAGCAAAAAATTCGATCAAATTTAATGACCAATAAAACAGTACGATCTTTAATAAATGTGAAAAATGTAGTATTTTTTTTGATAACACTTGAAACTACAAATATTTTACTTGTTTGTCTTTCATTTATAAGTTTTAAATTTTATTAAGAGATTCTGAATATAAATTCTAAATTATTTGTGAGAATGAGATTTCATCCCTCCAGGAGACTGATATTACAAACCAAATTGAATAATCAAGCCAGATCTACTTACAATCTTCTTCGTCTTCTGAAATTCCCTTTACTCGGTGATGAGATTTCCTCAATGTTGTTGTTCATACAACAGTCATTCATTGAATTTCCTTCATTAATGTTCTTCTTACTTTCAGTTGTTTCAAACTCCCTCATTCGTTCAGTTTCATTTAAAGCGAATTCGCTTCTACTCTTGTTTCTTGAATTTTTTGTAAAAATCCCAAAATTGAATCGTTGGCGATATTTTCGAGTTTTGCTCGACCGAAGCTTATTCCGTGTCAATGTTTGAGAAAGTTCTGGTGTCTTTTCTTCATTGCTTGAAAGTGAAAAATTACTCTCGTCCAAACTCGGCATTGCTTGTTGCCTTAAACGCCTCATCGAACTCCTTGTGATGTAATGACGAGATGATGTCATCAATAAATCATCGTAGCTGCTCGCACGATTTTGCGGTGTCAATCGGACATTTTTCAAATCTACCATATCTACATTCCCAAACGTTACTTTTCGCTGCGGTGTTCTATACACAACAGCTTTGCCATTCTTAGTGTCGTTTTGTTGTCCACTAGATGGAATAGAGTTAAATTTTTCATTGAGGGAAGGGAGGGGAAATACTCTGACAGGCATTTGATCATGAGCGGACATTCGATATGGGTTCGTCAATGGTTGAAGTGGGTCGAGTTGAACTCTTGGTACTTTATCACGATACAATGATGTGCGAGATGATCCACGTTCAAGATTGTTTTCCTGCAGAAAAAATAATATTAGATTTTGATTTAGATATTACAGGGTTTTTTTTTTAATTCATGATGTGTCTGATTTTATAAACGTGAGGGTTTTTAGCTTCCATCAAAGACAAACGATGAATCATGACCAGATGACATGGCAAATTCAAAAGCAAAATTTCAACTGAACTAACTTAAATGTTATTGAATCTTTCAAAAGCTTGCTCATAATCGTATTCTCGGCTTTCCTCTGCAACAGGATACCAATAAAATCCTATATATTCTACAATTTAATGTCAGTATTCATGTTGCATTTCTCGTTGACCAAAAATACTGAATAAATTCCCCCTCTCTCAAGCTGCAAGCAGCCTGGTTTTGTGCGTTGGTGTCAAGAAATGAAATAGGTATCTATAAAGACAGCGCTATTCCACTAACCTTCTGATCAGCAGGGCGTCCATGTAATCTAGAAGACATTCTTCTAGCAGGAAATACGCGTCCTATTTCCATTTTATCTTGATTTACGAATTTCCTCTGGACAGAAATGTCCATAAGTTCAACATAATCCCCGCCACAGCTGTCCACTGCCGTCATTTCACCGGTTGTCATCAGGCTTTATTAATTAATTAATTAATTTTACGTGAATAACTTAGATTGTAAGAAATCTAACTGAGAAAAATGTGAAAGAATATAAATTGTTGGAAAATCAACCGAAAGTTGCTTGACAGAAATTTGAAACCACCGCTCTTTTACAACTTCGAATTAAAATTGATCGATCTCGGATCAAATATCAAAAAAACCGTTGCCAGATTTTTGTCACAATTTTGAAACTTCAAACAACCCATATCTCTCTGTACTACTTAGCCTTGTGATTTTAAATATCTATCTTTAACTGATCATAGGACTTGGAGCGACTCCGACTAAACAACTATTTGACCTTTGCTAATTTGTCGCAACGTATTTGTAAACTGCTCTGCCCGATAATTATCACTGAAAACACTAACGCGGTGTTGAAGTTATGTCTCGCCGTCTAGTGCTTTTTTCTTAACATTATGCAGAAATTTCTATGAATATATTACGGTATATTAGCTCAATATATTTAGCTGAAATGCGTCTGCATTTAATATCATTCCACGTAAAGCACAATCTCTACAAAATAATTATATAGTGTACCGAAATAAATGGAGTGCAATTCAGTCGATGAAAGATCGATTTTTAGTGAAGTAAACATTTCAAATAGAAAAAGAGAAAGGCGCAGAAGTCACGGCACACAAATGTTAACATTACATTAGAATTGCATATTGCCCCAAACGTAAAAGTAAAATTATTTCTCGAAATCAAGGATAATTGCTGGTTCTTATATGCATTTTTATGTAAGAATTTGATGACGTATATACTGTTTCAAGTGAATAGTTACAGACAACCAGGAAAAATTCAATCAAAACATGTTTTGTCGAGTTTGAGTCACGGATGGATTGTGCTATGGATACGAACTAAAATTTCTGTTTGTGAAGCACACGACCAACCACAACTCCCTAACATTTGCGAGTAAAAATAAATATTTGACAAATAGATCACAGCTCCTTATGTTGACTAGTTCACGATTTGAAAAGTCCAAAACCAACTGAAGATTCTCGCTACTAACTTATGGGTGCACGGTGAGCTCAATTGGTGAAGCGTTTAGAATACGCGTCGAGCTACGCATCACTTACGTCCGCTGTTCGGATCCCATTGGGAAATGAATATATGAAAGAGGTCTACTGGACCCCTCGCCATATGATTAGGCTGTTTTCTCGACTTTCCTCTCCCACGGGATAAAATAAATGAAATGATCTTATCCTATGCTACTGTCTTTTCAGAGTAATAATCCATCGAAATATCCATAAAAATCGATGAGCAGCATATTTAAATGGATTTCATGCAACATTTCTCTCTAGCCGTCTATAACATTATCAAGAACGCCATCTGCGCTATGAAGCATTCTTATTCTTCAAGTATGTAAATTAAGTGTCGTCTCGCCCTATTCGTTCTCCAAATTAACCAAAAGTAATCCTCTATCTTCGGTCGTCTTTGTGCAGCACTAATCCCACCACGTATGAGTCACAAACAGCTGTATTTCGCTCATTATTATTCCATAACAAAGAAATCTCGCTGTTATCACACACGTAACAATAACAACACAATCATAACTACCTAAACCCCACATAATCGATATTTTAACGCGGCTCCAAAGCATTTGAAAGCGGCAATAAAGTTACTTAATTATCTATCACAATAAAAACAAGATCTGGCAACAATATCTGAACTAAGCAGCCTATAAAGTGCTAATCCAGCAAGTTAAAATTTGAAACCTTGAATTGTAATCTGCATAATCCTGCACTTATAGAAGATATTATTTAAACTTTAGTAATTATGATAAAAAAGACTTTCTGGGCATCAAATTTGACACATTACTCCACTAGCGAAAATCCGATGTCGGAGATCATTTTATAATTTTGAATCTGTTGTGGTCTTGTGCGAAATGACGCCTCGAGTTATATATGGCAGAAAGAATCGCCCACTCAAGCCTGAATGACATCCTTGGCAGCGAGTTTACAGCATTTCCATGAAACCATTTCACGTGTTGCATTTAGACAATATATATGCACATATTAATTTGTAAAGTTGGGCCAAAGATAGGCCACGCATCGACATCGGGGGCCAGCCAGTGATAAATTTTATTTTGCCGAGCAGGTATCACAGAATTCTGTGTCGTGAGGACATGATTTATTAGCGATCCATACGAGATGTAAAACACGTTTTGAAATATCTCATGTTCTGATGAATTCTTTTGAATCAAGGAAAGCTAATCCGACACCAACAACGTATCCCAAAATTATTCATTCATTCTGCAGCAAACTACGATCTACGACTACGATTCTTTGTCAGATTTGCGTTGACTAACTATACTTAAACAAGAATTTCTTACCACTCTCGTCCTCCTCATTGTGAGACAGAATTCTACGCGAACGCATTCGAAAACAATATTCTGATAAGCATGTGACACTGATTGACCGCGCCTCGGCGGCGAATCAGTGACTTAAACTTGACAAAATATGGTTCATATTTTTTTACTAAACCACGGAATCCACAACTGTTTTACGGATCGTATTACTTTGGACCGTTTTTAGCCTCCCGTGAACAATTATATTCTCATAATTTCCAATGCACAGACTTCACGATATCAACTCCTGCTTCAGTTACTACGGAATATATATGCCTATGAAACCTGACTTTGATCGAACCGAATAGGCCTCATCCCAACCTACGAATACTCAACTTTATGTAACTTTATTTATGATGACAAATTGAACAACTTGTACCTTACTGATAATAACTGAACAACAACTTGAACCATACGACATATGTTACGCGAATGAATTTGTATTTTATATCCTTCCATGAAGATAGCGATTACAAGTTGTAGATAATCCTACACATAAATAGCGCAATGGGAAATGCGATATAATTGTCGTTTTCCGCTTCTAATTGCTCATTGTTCAGCGATTAACGGACATTATGTTACGCCTATTAACAACGTTCGAACGTATTGATGAATTACAATGTTGTGGACGGTGTTTGTGGAGTGCATCGGGAATTTATGGAATTGTCGCCCTCTCTTTAAGCAAGGAAGCAGCACCTGGAAGACAATACTGTAACCTACAGCTTGGGCTGGCGCCCGATAACCTTACTGGTTCCTTGATAGAATGACAAGATGCAAGATAAATAGTATAAACAGATATAATTGTAAACATTGTTAATTGCATACTGTGAAATGAGCTTCGTTTCAAACCGTTAATTCAATCAGAAATTTTATTTTGTCAATTCTGCACCACAGGTGGACAGTGTCTTATCGACGCGATCCACCCGTATCACGTGCTTGACAAAAGATTGTTTTGCAATTTCTTGGCAGGTCTGTAGGAGGATGGGACATAAAAAATGAAGTCAAAATGTATCTTTTTCACTTCAAAAACTGTTGTCAACAAAAACCTTACAATCAGAACTAAACCCCTATACCATGATAGGTTTCTGCCTACGTTAGCTTTTTTCGACATCTGGGGAACGGGGTTCAATTCACCAAGAAAAAAAATACGAAATTGACATTTTTATGCTGAAGAGAATAATCATCGACAAGAACGTGATTTTGTAGCCCAGACTGCTTAACTCCCCGCTTCCGTTGCCATTGTTCCATAATGTTTATTGAATATTCTTATTCAGCGAGGGAAGCCAAGATGACGACTTGACCAAGGTCATTAGAGATGTGTATTTCAAAGTGTAATCCTAACACTTTTACCGACTGAACTAACCAAGCACGCTAATGTCAAGACCGGAGACAAATACTGTTACTGGGTAAAGTCGTTAACATTGTTAATTGCCCATAGTATAACAATATATTATAGATATGTTCTCGATTTACTTCAAGTGTAAGGCAATTTTGACCCTTCAACGTTTTGCTAGGCTTGTGTTTGAGAAAATAATGCTGCCTTGTTTATAAGGGAGGAAAATTGCATAATTTTGTCGATCAGTTGCAGCCCTCACAATAATAATTGACTCATTCGGAAAGAGAGAGGGATTTTATTGACGAGAAAAATATACGCACAAAGGGCCTAAAATAACCATTTTTTTGGTATTGATCGTTGCTCGAGCGACAATTCAAGCATCGAATTCAGCTTCAACATTGTTCATGATCATCGGTGTTTTATCGATTAAATTGTATATAACTCGGTTCTTTTGCTTCAAAATGGTGGATTTTCTCAACCATAGTCTTAAAATCGTCAAAAATTTTGCAGGCGTTCGGCGCTCAAATCCACCTATTTTTTTTTTATCTGTTATTGTATGTACTGTCCATAGTTTTTGCTAACTATGGATGCTATTTTTGCCATTCTGCCAAATTAACTATTTTTCTCAATTTGAATTCCTGTTCAAATATGGTATTTCTGCAAATTGATAACGGGTAGTATTCAATTGGCATCATGATGTGAAAACATAATAATTTTGTTGCTTCACCTTTGCGACCACACGGATCTGTGCATCGATGACGACGCAGTCTTGGACCGACCCACTTCATTTGACATGTACTTATCTAGTATTGTTAATAATTCTACTGGAATGTTGTTGAGATTCGGAGAAATAAAAAAATTATTGATATCTTATGAGCAAAACAATTGTGACAGCTTTAACACTTTGCGGGAACAATTAGAAAAGAAAATGTGATTCAAAATAAAATAAAAGTCGCAAATGGTCAAGAAATAAATTATAGGATAAGATTTCATTTTTATTTGTAGGAGAAGAAAGCCGAGAACACAGCTCAATCATATGGCAAACCACGAACTCTCGTACAGATGCCAGTTCTGAATTGGGGTGGAAAGTTTTTTGACTTATCATATTCCTTATCTTTCCAGTGCATGGAGCTGGTTGGTGGAGAAGCCGTAAGTAGTTCTTACGTGAACTATCGTGCACCCGCGAGGCGTCCAGTGGACCTCCATCATCCCTCACGCGATTCGAAATGTCGTCAGGACGATCAGAGATGCGCAGCTCGAGGCATTCCAACGCTTTACAGTTTGAGCTAACCCGCCACGCCACCTATATCGGGCAAAAATAATGAAATACAGTTTTTCTTTTTGTAAATCGTTGCAGCTTGTGCGCATAATTTAATAAGTATTTTATATTATTGTTTATAGATTTTTTATTCAAAGGTTTTGCTGTTGAAATGTAGAAATAAGAGACTACTGTTTGTTAGAAAGAGAAACGAGAGAAAAAAAGAGCTTTGGTCGTTCGGTTTGGCTAAAATACGGAAAAGCTCATCGAGATCAATTGGTGACGTCATCAGTTGGGATTTTCGCACGAGGCTGGCTTGATGTGTTGGGCTGCGGTTCGTTTTTAACCCTGAATTTCCGAAATTGGTCAAAATAATTTATTTTGTTTCATTCCTCTAAAACTGTTGATACTTGCATTTTTAGACAAGATATTTACCGGTAAGCAGGTAGGGGAACAGGTTACGATAAGTAGCACCAGTTTTGCCTTCTTCCGATAATTTCAGACTCTGGACTTAGCCGATGGTCAGCAGGTGATTGTTCAGAAAATCGCTGCACCGTTCAAGCAGGCGGAAATTAACAAGTCAAGATGGACGCTGTCAAATCATTCAATGATGAGGTACAACCAGTTTATGAGTATTTTATTTGTTTGAATATTTGTCATGTTTAACAAATAGAATTTGGATTTGACATTTTGACTTTGCAGTTTGATCATTTTCTTTCACATATTCCAAGTGCAAATTAAAATAGCCTAGTTTTTTTTATATAAATAAGTACGTAGTAGGTATCCCAAAACATACAAAATTTTGTAAATTGTTCAAATTTGCTTTGTCACTGTACTGTGTAAATGGAATATTTTTGTCAACATTTTTTTGACTTAGGCTAAAACTTTTGATTAAATTAAGGATTTTGAATTTTAATGAGTTTCAATTTAAATATAGGGTGTTTAATATTTTGTGACTTCATGTTGACACCTATCTACACAAGTTAAATTTTATTTTTACATTGAGAATGCTGCCGGACATCTGATTATTCTGTATTAATTTGATAACGAAAAACGATTTTGTCTTTTCCGAAAGGAGTCACCAGAAATAAAATAAATGGAAATACATTTCTTGAACGAAGTTCAAAGTTCCTGATTATTAAAAACTATTGATTATTTTTATCACTTGTTTTCTATCAAACACTGGCAGTGCAGAGTGTGGCAGATCTTCTTTTTCTTTGGGTGTTCAAAATGTTTGGGTAATTTTCTTCTCATGGGAAAAAAGGCTTCTAAATCATTGATACTGCTATTTCATAGGGTGTTTTGATGATTTTGAACCTGTTTTTACAGTTTTGTTGCCTCCAGACACTTAAAAAGTGACCTTTATTTTCCCAGCAAGACGTATTATGAAATGAAGCCCATTTTTCTTGAGTGTCCGAGTAGCAGACATTCTGCCAGTGTGTTTCAAGGCTTGACAATGTATAGCATATGGGCCTTTTATTATCTTACTAACTTCTTGATATCGTTACTTTCAGTTGTCCAGCATCTACGAAACGAAACCGCCAGTCTCCCGGGCTAAGATGACAATATTGACGAAGAAGGCCATCAAAGGAATAAAATTCTATAAACACATTGTGCAAAGCATGGAAAAATTTATTCAAAAAGTAAGAAAACACAATTTTCAGTCGGGTACCCTTAACTTATTACTAATGCAAGGACGTGAGAGTAAATATGCCTCAATATTTTTGTCTCCAATTTATACAATCTCCATTTCCTTTATAATAAGCATATGTATATTATTTTTGAAAGCAGATTGATATATATATATATATATAGTATAGGCATGGCTGCTTTTTGATCGAACTACGTTTGTTTTGCATTTCGGGTAGTTTCAGTGCATGCAGGCCATGGGAACAAGTATCATATTTTTACATTTGATCGTGCTGAATCGTGAATCAACTTGCCTGAGTTTATCATAATTGTCTCTGTGTAGCCTAATGTGAATACTGTACACAAAGGCTATCATATTTACTGCCAATAAGTATCAAATACATTAGCAAACCTATGTAAAACCGCAAACCGCAAACAGACTTCGCTAATTGACATAGAAAACCTTTGAATCCGCATATTAGGGCATTATAATGTCACCTGCACGAGCCCTATAGTTCTGTAAGGAACTTGAACTGTGTAATGTTTACAAGTTTCAGGTAAATTGATGATATTTCACCAAGGCAAATTCATGGTCATCATTAATTTCACAGCGTAAACTATGGCATGCAACAAAATATGATTTCAATGCAAAATGAACCAATTTATGAATATTTTAAAAACTAAATTAATTTTTATCAGAATTCTAGAATATCTGGCTACTTGGCGCTGAGGATATTTCTATTACTAGCTAGGGCTGTCCAAAATATTCGATTTGGAATATTCGAATCATAAATTATTCTATTCGATTTCTGCAACAATTTGAAATCAGCAAAATGTTAATTTTGAGTATTTTTTAAGAATAAGTGTGGATTTTTCAGTGAATTATAAGCTGATGAAATGATGTTTTTTTTGTTTGTTTATTATATATCAGCCTACTGATTCGAATATTCGATTCGATTCAGGAAATTCATTCGATCCGATTATGAAACCGTATTTGAAAACCATAACAAAGATATTCAATTTTGGCCGCCCCTCCTACTGGGTATAAGTATTTGAGCAGTAGAGTCTGTTACTTCATTCCTTAATTAACATGGTACGATGATGAGAAATACTTACCGGATTACAATGATATTCCATGATTGTGATAGCAGACTCTGAGTACATGTTGATAGCAGGGATGGATGTTCGGTTTGCTCAAAAACGAATATCTGTTAGATTCGGAATCGAATGAAATTAATTTTTATGAATCGAATCGAATATTCAAATGAACAGTATTATAATAAATATACAAAGATCTTTTCAGAATAATTGTTAAAACACCAACATACAAGTATATTTCTTGAAAATGCATATTTTTTAATATGTTGATTTCCAATCACTGGGAAAATCGAATAATATCTGATTCATGAATCACGATTCGAATACTGGTCAGCCCGTAGTAACAAAATTAACAAATCTTTTTACTTGATTCCAACTGTTATATTGGCAGACAGGTTCACTTATCAAAATATAGGCAGATCCCAATAACGACCGACTTATTGACCATATAAATAACTCTGGTGGGATTATTTAGTGCACAGTTTTCATAGAAATGCCGCATTCTCTCTAATAATCAGAATTCATTTTGTTCATTTTATTTTGATAATTATTACCCTTTACTGAGTGTTCTTATTAAGATATTATCGGTTGTCAGAAACTTTGAAATATTTGTATCAGTCGTGAAAAATCCGCATCGGTTGTGCTTTTTCCTGTACTTTAGTAATATTTCTCTCTGTCTCTCTCTCCAGTGCGACCAGAATATAAGGTTCCTGGACTATATGTGATCGATTCAGTAGTGCGGCAATCTCGTCATCAGTTTGGCCAAGAGAAAGACGTCTTCATGCCGAGACTCTGCAAGAATATTCTCGTCACTTTCAAACATTTATACAAATGTCCTGCTGAAGAGAAGGTGAGGTTTCTGAAGTTATTTATAACGGCTAATAACATGCTATGAAGTTTGAGAGTTGGGTAACCTAAAATGTTTTGTTTAAATCGAGTTAAACCTAATTGCAATCGATTGTTAGGTGCATTGAGCTAAGTCCATTTCAGAGCTTGCGCTGGGCTAATCAGAATCATTTGGAATTTGAATTTGATTCAAATGTTGTTTTCGAATCTGATCGAATCACGAATTCGATATAAAAAACAAATTACAACTTTGGTTTATTTTGGAAATCAAGAAATTTATTTATTATAGTGTATAGTCAATTCACACTCCATGTACGAAAGCAACAATTTTCATATTTTAACTACAAAATATAATCAATTTTGGTCAAATCAATCTATTGCATTTTACTGTTAAAAAATGAAAATTCTAGTCCATTTAGTAAGTATTGGTTTCTATGAAGAATTCGCGATTGATCCGAATATGTTGTTCTTTGAATCGATACGAATCACGGAATCGAATAGCCCTGACTTATACAGAAGTGAAACAGTTATACAGCCAATTTTACAGACTCCATGCCAGAACGGCAGAATGATGAAATGAACTTTATTTCACAGTATGTAATTAACAATGTTTAAAATTATATCTGGTTAGGAGATTTATCTTTCGTCTTGCTATTCCATCCGGTGTGGAATTAATGAGGCAAGGTTATCGTGCACCGCCATCGGTTACAGTGCCTCGCCTAGGGGCACCTTGCATGTATTGTATATTGAAGGTTTTTTTTGTGTATCTATCTTGCCAAGCCATTTACTTAATTTTCTTCTGATTAGAATTATTTTCTTTGGGTGACTGAGTAGCAGGGTATCTGACATTCTGCCCCGTCTGCCTCAGGCTCCAAATAAACCTCAAACTCTCCCGTCCGTTATTGGCAGTGTTATGGGATAGTAACATTTATGCTTTTGAAGCCTTTTCCATTTACCAAAATCCTTTTAAAAACTCTTTCAAATCAAAATCATTCAATATTGATGGATATTTGCTGAATTTTCTTCTGATAGGACCCATTTCCTTCATGTCTGTGAGTAGCAGGGTATCTGGCATTCTGCCTCACGCTCCAAATAAAACTCAAGCTCTCCAGTCTGGTATTGGCAGTGCTATGGGATAGTAATATTCATGCTTTTGAAGCCTTTTCCATTTACCAAAATCCTTTTAAAAACTCTTTCAAATCAAAATCATTCATTTTTAACAAGCACTTCTTTATTTTCTAGCAACGTATTATTCGCGTTCTCAACCTCTGGCAAAAGAACAATGTTTTTCCTCCGGAAATCGTTCAACAATTACTAGTAATGGGAGGGGCCCCGGTACCGGAAGGTGCAACCACTTCTCAACCCCCTGCGATGGATTCTGCACCCACAACTGCACATCAACTACCTGATGCTCTCAGTGCTATGGCAGGGGAGGTGTGTTTTTTCTTTTCAATCATTAGGGTTTGGAGATGAATGTAATGAATGTAAAGTCCATACTTCTTGTTTTCTTGCATTCCTGGATGCGTGTGTTAGAGGAGGCACTAGTCTGAATCAATCAGAATTAGAATTCATGTAAATAACAAATATCCCATTTTCACTAATACAACTTAAGGATTGTATCGTTTATATTATATTTTCAAGTCACACTTCATGTTCAAGAGAAAGAATTTCATATTTTAACGACAAAATACGGTTTTGGTCAGATTTGGGCAATCCGAATCATTTGGGATTCGAGTAATTTTTTCGAGTCTAATCACTAATTCTATGTAAATAAAAAGCATCCCATTATTACTATTACAACTTGTCTTCGTTGGGAAAATCAAGAAATTTATAGAATAAAGTATATTTCCAATTCACACTACATATCCAAGAGCAAAAATTTTCATATTTTTATGACAAAAAGACTTTTTGTCGTTTATTGTCTATGGTTTGCACCGTACGAAAACGACCTTTGGTTCCTATGAACGATCCACATTTGATTCAAATAAATTGTGCTTCGAATCGATTCGAAATAACCAGTCCAAAGCAGAGTCCTATTTTTTCGGAGTATTGATGGAGTATTTTAAAAGAATTAGAATTTGCAAAAAAAAACTTAAAATAACGATTCATTGGAATGAGACTCCTTTGTTATAGAAACAGGGGAAATTGGTCTCATTGAATGGTGTATAGTGCGTCGTGATTTGAAAGAGACAAGAACAAGAAAGGAAAAACACATAAACCTAAAACACACAAATACATAAACCTAAAACACACAAACACATAAACCTAAAACACACAAACACATAAAACTTCTATTCTGTTTTTTCCAGTCAACCGATGCTGGTTCTCTCACAAACATGCTGGCTCAACTGCTAGCCAACCCTGACAACCCACAGATTCAACAGCTCACCGGAATGCTGTCTAACTCACAGCAAGCGCAGTTACAAGCTCTCGTTAATCAAGTCAAAGGACAACAGGTAGGTTGAAGATCATATTGACATTGTTTTGGACATTCTTTCATATTATTTAGTTCAACTGCCTCATCAGAAATTTTATTTTGCCAAGCATGAACCAAGGCGCGACCCATCAGTGACTTATGCTCGACAAAACTCGTTTGTGCAATAAATTTCTGACCGAGTTGGTTCTGAAGGTTTCTTTTGTAAGACCTGCTAGTGATCCATACTTTTTTATGACTGGGAAACCAGGTCCAAATTTTATATTGTCGATTACCGGTTACGTTTTTTGTAGGTTTTGTTTTATTTTAACCTTGCATTATATACTAACACAATACTGCGAATGCGTTTATAGACAGGCACGAGAATACTATCAACACAAAGCGAAGCGAGCATGTATTTTGGTTTTTGTTTTGGTACCCGAAATGGAAACCAATGCATCAGTAAAACAACTTTACGTTTATTGTGAGTTTGTAAAAATTAGAAGACTCCCCATAAAAACGATGGTAAGGTGTCAGCTATTTCGATCTATGAAAATCTTCATGAAGTTTCCATATTATAGAAGTCTTTTTTGAATTAGTTTCGGGGTAGTATTGTATAGCTCTCATTCAGCCTTTTTTTGAAACTATATCAAAAATTTCATCCTTGTTCTAACATGGTACGATGATGAGGAATACTTCCGGATTACAATGATATCCCATGATTGTGATAGCAGACTCTGAGTACCACATGTTCATCACAGGCTTACCACATCTTTTTTAATCTGATAATGAATTCTAATGAATACTTTTAATCGGAAATTGGGAGGTAATCATCCGAATCATTGGGATTTCTAGAATTCTGATTAAAAGTAATAAAATTTTCATCTTTTTCTATTATTCTTCCGTTGATTCATTTTGCAATGAAATCATGATTTTGCTGCTGAATGTGGCAATTTAATTTATCTAAAACTTGAAACACTTAACATATCTATTTGAGATTTTGAACATTTATTTGTATCATGTATAGATGACAGATCTAACATTATATTTTAGGGTGAAACAAAAGAGAGCCGCCCTCCCCAACCCAGCTCATCATCGATACCGGAGCCACCAGCGCACCAACATCCCCCTCAATCTATGCACCGAGTCCCCGAACCACCCTCCCAACCCCACTTCCAACACCATCCCTCTTCACACTCGGAACAGGCTTCTGTGTTTGAACCGAGACAAGACCACAGACAACCTCCGTTTCTACATTCACAGGTAAAATATTCTGATTAAATATTTAAGAACTCAGTTGCTCTGTTGTTTGCGGCCTCTTCTTGATTGGCAGAATCCTTTTTTTTATTCTAGGCGTCCGGTATGCCAATGTTGTAATCTTAGGAGGAACAGAAAAGGTTTCAACACTGCTATTTCATTGCAGTTAGGGGTGGCTGAAATTCTATGTCTGCTGAATTCAGAATCGAATCATTTTTTACAAATCGAATCATCAGTATTACAATGAATAAACAAAAAGATTTTTTCAGAAATTGTTAAAACTCCAATGTATACTTCTATTATCTGAAAATATTGTATACTTTTTGAATACATCTGTTGATTTCGAATCAATATCAAAATCGAATCGAGTAATTTATGATTCGCGAATCATGAATCGACTCGGATAATTTGGACAGTCCTAGTGGCTGTATCGATTTTGAACCTTCTACACTTCTTCTCACAATAAGAAGTATTGCTCTGAGTTTTCTTTTGATGGAAATATAAGTTGAATTTGTGTCATATCTTTCTGAAAATCTTTTGCGTTTATCAATCAAACATTCTCTATCAGCAGCCGGAATCGAGTCACCAGCCTCCATCTCGTCAACCCCCATCTTTCAATCGGGCTGTCCTTGATTACGATTACAGCGACGATGAATCACCTAAGGCTTCGGAACAGAAGCATCAACATCATCATAAGCCTGGAATGTAAGTAAAATGTTAGATGGTTGTACCTTCACCCAGGGCAGGTACCACTCATTGCATTTAGCATGGCGTGCAGTTGTTGGGACTTCATCTTGTAGGAGGGTATTGCTATTAAGTGGCCTTTAGTTGGTTCCTTTTAGGCGTTGCTTTGGGCAATGCTCAAGTGAATTTTAATAAAAAAAAGAAAATTTCATGTTTCTCTTTGCACTTTAGTCTTCCACAGCCTTGAACAAATTGTGATAAAAAAAATATTTATCCTGTTGTAAGAGACGAATAGGTGGAAATAATTTATTCACGGCCAGATGTTGTTGAGAGGCGACTTTCATCATCTGGGGCAGATAATACTCACTGAACATCTATATCAGTACTGTATGTGCAGTTTTTGCTGTGTGCGGTTACCGGTTCATAGCTTATATATCCTGGCAGCCGTCGTGAGTTGGTTCCTGCTTTCGATCTCTCTTAGAGGGAATCTCCAATGATAGAAAACGAAAAAATTCTTGTGATGATGAAATAGTAAAACCATTTTCCAATAAACATGCGATAATGTTGGATAAAGAACATATCATGCGAATATTAATCTGGTAAAATCTTCCAAATATCTTCAGTGACATGGAGTTACTCGCTAAACTTCCCACCGTCGACCAACTTCATCAATTACGGGGTGATCAAGTAACCAATGGCAACGGTTCGTTTCCACGACAACATGATGACCGGTTACCACAGCAACATGACGGTGACGACAGAAGACGTCGACTCGAACAAGAACAAGAAGTTTTCAATAAACAGATTCAACAGTGAGTAGGGCTCGGTGTTTTTAAATAATTTTGATTACATAATTGTATTGGATATTTTTTGAAGTGAATTGCTAAAACTGACCTTGCCACTTTTAGGATACAGTCATTTTTGAACAAATTTGACATCGTATTAATTTGAATTTGAATTCTTTCTGAATGGAAAAATATCAATAAATGACCAAAATTCTTAACATAGAGACAAAGATTTCCAGTTCATCTACACATCTGATGAAATTTTTGCTCAAAACCTTGATTTACTAGAAGATTGTTAAGATGTTTTTCTTGACTGACTGGTTTCAACCCAACTGTAAGAAAAGGTTCAAAATAATCAATACTGCTATAGCAGTGTTGATGGTTTTAAAGCTTTTTTTGTCCGTCTGGAGAAAATGACAGTTCTGGACACTCGTAGAAAAACAAGATTCTACCACTCTGTCCCCTGACCTTAGCTTTTACATACATACTGCAGGCTTGCACATTCTTTAGAATTTGCAAAATTCCAAAATATTTTTACATTTCTGAAGGGGGGGTAATATAGCAGATTAGATGGAATTAATACTGGATTGCACAGGAAATAAGCAAAAGTAACCTCAAGGAATTAACCTCACATTCTTGGAATGAATATTTCAAAACTTCATCATGGCTTTGTGAGAGTTCACTAAAGTCTGTGCGAGATATGGAAATCTCCGTGGTTTTGTGAACCTGTACTTGATTTTATGCACCTTTTAGGACTTTGCTCAATTTATTGGGGGGAGAATTCAATTTGGATTGTTCATCATGACTTGATGAAGTAAATTGATGATTTTGCACAATTTTTTTCGCTTAGACAGATTCCCAGGCTGTCAGAGTAGAGTGAATTGTCCAAGATGAAGTGAGTTTGCCTCCTGGGTTTGCCGAGTTCAACCCTCTAATGCAGTGATTCCCAACCGCGGCTCGCTCCTATTGTATTGCTATTGTGACATCACTTTAATGTCCCTAAGCAACGCGTCATAACTTTCCAGTTGAGCGAGCAGCAGCATCCTGCTGCAATTACGCCTCACTTTGACAAACCTATTGAAGCTCAAAACCAATGCCAAGTTGGACATTAAATTGATTCGCGTTTTTTTTTTCTCGTTAGCATTGGTAATGTTTATAATTTTCGTTGTTATTACTTCGGTGGTTTCATGCGGCTCTATACGTACTCTGAAATTTGAAATTCGTTTCTGACACCAAAAAACGTTGGGTACCACTGCCCTAGTGGTTGATTTTAGAACTAATTGATAAATCTTATAAAAAACTGGAAAAAAACCTCGCAGAATAGGACTGTTAATAAAGGTTCTTGATGTGCGCTGTTTGATATTTTATTTTACCTTATTCTTCCACAGAATATCTTCAGACTTTGGGGAAGGTGAAAGGTCATCGCAAGACGATGGAAGTTCAAGGTCAAACAGTAGAAGACGAAGGTCAAGGTCAAGAAAGAAGTCAAGGTTTGTACCGGGGTGGCTGAATCTTATTTTCTTTCGGTGATCAAAGGCTTCGAAACCACCAACACTGCTATTTCATAGCAGTGTTGATGATTCAGAACCTTTTTCTGATGTTCGGTTGCTACCAGACACTCAAAAAGAGATGCTCAAATCTTCCAGCCACAGATATATCAAGACTATTGCCCATTGGCAAATTTTCATTCAAAACTCATCTTCATTTGGGTGTCTGACATTCTGCAAGTGTGATCTGTACTTCGTGTTATGTTGCCGCTACGACCATTTTTGCATATTCGCTCATTAACCAAAATCGAATAAAAAAATTGGAGTTTGTGTTACCATTTTTCGCTTTTTGCTAATTTTTTTATTTTTTTTTTTATTGAAATTCGCTTAGAGCAAGGACACAGGAGAAGAATCAAACTTGAAAATTCTCCTGGAGCCACTAAAGTGCAAAGAGCTACAATCATGATTTACGATTGACTACAAAACTTATTTAATTACAGTTGTTCAGAATTAGGTTTAAAATTTCCAGACAGTCATAACTACTCTTTTCTCGAGCATGATTAGCTAATTATGAAGCAAAATCATGAATTATTTCACACAGAGTCATCAGAATAACCCAAAATTTATTTGTATGAAATTTTTAAATTACCTGGCGATTCAGTAACTCACTGGATATGTTACATAAACATTTGTTTTATTTTTCAGATCTCGTTCTAGGGACCGACATCGTCATCGTAGACGAAGTCGTTCAAGGTCGCGTGATAGGAGTCGAAGGTCAAGGAGGTCACGCTCTCGTGATCGTCACAGATCTCATCACAGAAAATCATCAGACCGGGACAGAAGATCTGCTGATAGAGAGAGAGATCGAGATAGAGAGAGGGATCGAGAGCACAGAGATAAAGGGTTGCCTCCGATCAGGGATGGTTTTGTCAGTCGTAAGTAAAGACATGGACATTTGTGGTTTATTTTCTAAAATGAAGGCTCGACGTCATAGATTTGTATTTGGGAAATAAATCAATTAATCTGTTCATACAATCGGATGCTGAGATTCACAATTGGAGAAGGCGACTCGAGATAGTTTTAATTCTTCCATTGGTATCATTTTACCTCCATCAGCAATGCACAGCATTGTATGTAGCAATGCATAGCAAATTGGAACTACGAACCTTTTTATTTTATCAATATTAGAGGGTCACCACTTATATAAATTTATTTTCAGAACGAATTTTGAATCGAGTCAAGTCGAAATGAATCTTTCCAAATAATGGTTGTATATTTAATGGAAAATTTTCAATATTTGGCAAAATTTTAATTATATTATCAAGAAAATGAAATGAAAAGATGCAAAGTTATAAAACTTTATTTATTTACAGAAATCTTAGCTTAATTTTTCAATACTAATACGATTTCTCTTATTTAGTTTGTTCAAAAACAATATGGATTGGGAACCTGTCATCGAAAGTCACTCAGCAAGAATTACGGACTGAGGTTGAAAATCACGGACAAATTGAATCCATAAATGTAAGATTTGTTCCTGCTACAAAATTTTGCCGACTGAGATCGAATGGAAAAAACTTTTTGTTTAGCGACTCAGGCCGTTCTGCTGGTATCGATAATCCTGGGGAACAAATTCCTTGCATGCAAGTCCTGTAGGCTGCAAAAAAGTCCTAACGTATTTCCTGCGCATCGTAGGAGGGGACTAAAAGGGAGCAAAGAAGTGGTGGATGGTTTTATCATTGTCCTGGGCAGTTACCACTCACTGCACTTTGTCATAGCGGTCTATTTCCGTTGGGATGTTTTTCGGTTAGAGTGCAGTTGCTGGTACCACATGTTTTAGTAGCTCTTTGCTATTAAGTGGCCGTTAGTTCGTTCCTTGCTTGAATCGTTCATAGGTCAGAAACATGCTAAATAAACTAAAATTTTTATTTTAATGAAAAAATGCAATCGATTTTGGTCAAATTTGACTAAAATCGAAAGCATTCTGTTGTTAAAATATGAAAATTGTTGCTTTTAGACAATGTGGTGTAAATTGAAAACTCTATAAACTATAAATTTCTTGATAATTGTGATGGAGACAAGTTGTAATAGTAAAAATGGGATATTTGTTATTCACACGGAATTAGTGATTCTATCTGATTCGAATTTCAAATGATTCTGTTTCTCCCTACTTGGAACTAAAGTTCTTCATCGTTGACAAACGATATTTGGGAGAATTTTCTGACTTTTTACCAGTCATTAGTTCTGCAGAAGATTAAATGTTAAAAGTTTAGAGATAAATCCCTCCGCTACCGGTATATAAATTTGTTAATATTATTACCTTGCTTAGAATGAAACATACGGTTTTTACTGATTTTGGAATGATCAATAATCACTTCAGTGATTTTCAGGGTGATCCTGTTCTCAATTTACTATTTTTTTTGCATACCCAGATGATTCCTCCTCGAGGATGCGCGTATATATGCATGGAGAAACGTGAGGAAGCAGCAACGGCGTTGATGAAGATGAGACATCATAGGATACATGGAAAGGTTTGTAGCATTTGATTTTTTCTTACATGGTGGTGTATTTTACATGAGCTCATTTGCGTTATCACCCTGAGCAAGTATCTTTGGCCGCTTATAGGGCTCGTAAATCTATGTCATAATCTACATGTAAAAAAAAACCTCGGAGAGCAGAAAAGCAGATTTTCACAATGGTAAGTATAGTCAGAGTTGCTTTTTTGAGAAATTATGATCTTTGTGAAACTATGATCTGTAACAAATAATGTATTTACACATTTAACTAGGCTTGATTGTTACTGTACTTACTGAATTTTTACGTAAATTGTGATTTTTTCTGTGTAATCTAATATAGAAGCTGTAGACGAACGCCTTGCGTACTTTATAAATATAATGGGTTTAGTGCTGTGGATAAGGGCCGAATATATTGAATAATCCATGTATGAATTTATACTGCAAACTGACTTGACCTGTGGTCACAGGAAGCTGTTAAAGTAAGAACCGACAGATGCAGCAACTCTGATTTTTATGCCTTATGGAAAACAGGGCACCGCCACATCACGTTTACAAGCACTATAGGCAATCATAGTTGGTGTTTTTAAACTGACATTCCCTATTTCCATTAACCTTCTTCATAAGGAAGTGAAATACAAATTTTTTTATGCAAAACTGTCGGAATTTATTTTTGTCTATATTTAGATAAAAAGTGGCCCAGGGCGGAAACCGCTCACTACACTTAACCATAGCAGTTCAATACCATTTGGGATGTTTCCCGCTTAGAGCGCAGTTGCTGGTACTACGTTTTGTAGTGTAACTCTCTGCTATTAAGTGGTCGTTAGTTGGTTCCTTTTAGGCGCTGTTTCCGGCCTTGCTTAAGAGTGAATGTTAGTAATAAAATAAAGTCCTATATGGAGTTTGCTAAAATTTTTTAATCTTTTTCAGTCCTTGAAAGTTGATTGGGCACCGGGTAAAGCAGTGAAAGATGAATTCAAGGAATTTTGGTCGAAGGAGTTTGGAGTCAACTACATTCCGCTCTCCAAAGTCGTCGATAATCTGGTCGGATTGAGAAATCAAGGATTCATTGATATTGATTCCGTGCCGGAAGAAAAGAGAGGTATGTGATGTGACGGAATGCCCGAAACGTCGTTTTCTAACGATAAATAAAAAGCTTTAAAATCATCAACACTGCTATTTCAAAGATTCAAATATTTCATAGCAGTATTGATGATTTTGAACTTTTTCCTACAGTTTGGTTGCTATCAAATACACTGAAAAAAGACATTTTTTTCCTAGCAATATATAAAATACAAAAAATTCCCATTTGCCAAATTTTTTTTGCCTCGGAGCAATCATTGCATGTCATGTGAGGGCAAGGCTTTTGCTCAACGTAAAATACCATTGTCTATCAGAGCGCTTCACATGCACCAAGAAAACCGTTTTACTTATCCAATTTGTTGTTCTTACAGTCGAACTCTCCCAAGCGGCCGAACAAGAGGAAAAAGAGGCCGAAGTGATGGCAACTACCGGAGCCACTACAGCGACACCTAGTGTGACAATGGGAGCAATGCCTGGTGTGCAAATGGTGCCAGGGGGAATGGTACAGGTACCAGGAACACAAGGAGGAATGGTTGCAGGACCAGGTGGAATGCCAGTCATGATGAGACCTTCTTTCCCATTCCCAGGGATGGGTCAGTTTGGTGAGTACATTGTCTAGGACTAGAGTTCTCGTCTGTAGTTTGTTGCTTCATAAGACATATTCCAACTAGAAGGTTAACATGGACTCTGGTTCCAAATCAGTTGGTTCCAGTTACGAGAACTCTTTTCAAGTCGTCTTGTTCATCCTTTCATATATTCATGGTACGAGTTAAATTGGATTTATATCTTCCTCGAGCCTTCACCTCCTAATTTCTGGAATGATAGCCAACCGCCTCATGGTGATGCAACGATGCGAGTTTAGATTTTTAGTGCAAATTATGGAAAAGTCTGTATTCACAGAATTATCATAATTTAATGATTAGATTATATATGAAGGATTCAATGTGCGATGCATCCTAGCAAATTAGCATTGCACTAGGGCATCGCAAGACACAGTTTGAGAAACGCTGGTGTAGTGGTTATCATTCGGCATCACAGGTTGAAGCTGGATCTGGGCGGCATTAAGTATATTTTGTACCGACAAACCACCTCCAAAATACCGATATTACCGGTGTGACGAATCATTTTCTGCTACCAAAACATCCGTTTTAAAAAGCCACGTAATGCACGACCCAGTTCAGATTTCAGCCAATTTTCTTCAGGATGTCTGAGTATCAGAACAGCTGGCATTCCACCAGTCTGGTCTTGGTTAACTCTGATATGAAAATTTAGTTTCTTTATTTTTATTTCAGGTCCCCAGCAAGGGATGCCAGGGTTCCAAATGGCCCCAGGAGGCATGGGACCTCGTCCAGGTATGGGGTTACCTACCCAAACTCCTGCAGTTGAGACGGCAAGTCCGCAGAAACAAGAGATGCCCACTAGTGGCAGTAGAACTCCAACGCAAGACGAGAGACAATCAGATGGTGCTCAAAAGGCTGCAGGTAGAGATATTTTAAATGTGATTTTAAACAAGACTATTAAGAATCATTGTCGTTTGGTTCTCTTTTTGTGCAAACCTATATTTGAGAGGTAGGTGTAACTAATCCTCATCCCACAGAAATATAAGATTGTTAGATCAGGTTCTTACTTCTTTTGACAAAATTGAAAGAGCAATAGATCTTATATAACAACGAGTAATGAATATTCGCTGTTATATAAGATATGTTGCACTTTAACCTCGTGAATAAATAATAATAATAATGAACAATATAAACTTATGTTTGTTCGAAATGATAAGATGATATTCTTGTTACTGAATATTATTTCATTCGTGCATTACGGAATATCAACGACTTACTCTCGACTTGTTAGAATTCCAGTTTCTGGGGGAATTGTACTTCCTCCCCAGCCTTCCGAAATATTGTGGGGGAAAATTTCCCCTGTGGCCCACCCCCTATTTTATCCCAAAATAATTCCGAGAAATTAAAGAGAATAGACCTTGACGCAACCTGGTTAATCTGATCGGAATTATTATTCAGTCGAGCTTGAGTCACTGATGGACCGTGCTTCACTGGCGCGATCCATCAGTTACTAGTGCTCAGCAAAAGATGCTTCCGACTGGGGAGTTCAAGCAAAGGTTTTTTTATCGAATTTCTCCTTCCATCTTGTTCTATATATTCGCTACTAACGCTCGGATACAACTTGAACATCTCAAAACCTAGATCTACTTGCAAGCTTGAGCCACTAATGGACTGTGCCTGGGCGCAATGTTTCATACCTAATGAACCCTGGCAACTGGCACTGATAATTTGCTAGTCAAGACACCTAAAGCAATCGTTAGTTGCCATCGGGAGAAATTTTACTCGTTTATCTGTGCCTTTTATGAGTTGCTTCTGACCTTTCTTTGAGGCCACAGTACATGTAAATTTGTCTCGTTGTGTTGCGTTCCAGGTAACGAAACAAAAATCCCAATACATGTTTGCATTTGTTTGTGTTAATTATATTCACATGTTTTATACTTCCCGAACATTAACAACGAAAGAGCATTCTCCGTTAGCTTGCATAGTAAACCATTCAGTTGCGCTGGGAAATGTAAACAAACATTCGCAGTGTTGCGCAAGCGTTAAATGCAACGTTAAAATAAAACAAATCTAGATAAACCGCAAGTTACGCAAACTTGTATTGCGGCCTCAAAAAAGAGTAGATTTCAATATCAAAAATATAGAAGCAGATTCCATAATTTGTTTATTGCGGCCGATACCCAACTCTACTCTTCTAATCAAGTTGAAAACTATTGAAACCGATATTCAACCTTTGGCCTCCTCCTCACAACTCTAGCGACCACTATAATGAGGAAATATTTTTGATTGAATAGTTATCCCAGAAAGTAATTTTGTATGTTGATTAATCTGAAATTGATTTCTTTGCAGTGAAATCATGATATATGTCAAATTTAACATTGAAATCACGACTTGGTTGCAAAATACGATCGAATCTCAGCAATTAAAAGATTATTCTAGCTCTATATTGATGTTCCCTGAACCTCTATATCTAACCTTTGACCTCTCTTCTCACAGCCGTAGCAGCCAGTATAATGTCTTCAGTTCAACCCCAGATCCAAGCTCAACAGATATCGATGGCTCAGCCAAGGTTTCATAGCCAATTACCTGTGCAGGTGGGTGGATTGGACTCAGAAGTTACTGACGGAGTAATAGTAATGAACCTGGCCTGCAAATCCATTGTAGATTACAATTTAAGGACCGTCAATTCGTCATATAATAGATGGAAATAAATTCATATCGTATATGATACATTGGAAATAAGCAAAAAAACCTTAAGAATTCAATCTTTTAAGATATCGGTTTTGACTCAATAAAATAAGTGTTTTACGAGAATCTGTGCAGTTTTCAAGGAACCCCAGACAATCACATAACTTTGCCGGTTTCACGATCAATCACAGAATAACCATGTTTATGTTTGAAAGTGCTCGATCACCACATTAACAGTGTGTGTTTGTCTGTTCCAAGTTAAGGTTGGATTGACACTGTCGTTTTGGTTCAAATATCTTTAAAATTGGTTGGGTGATTCCCTACTATGACCGATTGGAGATGGTGTTTATCATTGATCTTCACAAAAAGCCACCGTGAACCGTAGCAGTTTGTTTCTGTTTGTTCCTTAAGAGTGCAGTTGTTGATACTACATTCTGCAGTAGCTCTTACTATATAAGTGACAGAGGGTTTCTTATAGATACCACTTCAGTGCTCCAGACCTGGATCAGAGTGAATTTTAATAAAAAAAACACAGCTTTTGGTATTTTAAATTTTCAATTTAAAAGTTGATTTTATATGTTTTTACTTCTCAGATCCGAATGATGCCCGGCGTTCACCCTCATTCACCTCAAATAATGCAGCAACGAATCGGGATGATGCCGATAAGGATGGGAATGCCGATGCAGTTCAGACCGGGTTTTGCAAGGTTTGTGAAGAATAATCAGGGTGCATGTGGATTAATGAAAATTAATGGCCAAATTTAGTTTGAATTGGCTTTTTTTAAATAAATTTTAGTGGATTTCAAGCAAAATCATTATTTATGACAAATTTTTTTTTTCTGAAATCACAATTGTTACCCAGATAATGTATTTCTGGGCAAATTTTTCTCAGCTGTCTCCTTATAGAGTCATCATGAAATATTGCCAGTTTGCTAAATTTTTTGTTGAGATGGTGTTTTAGTTTCTGTCAAATATGGACAAAATTTTCATTTCGCAGGGTACCGATGGTTCCACACCCTTTCCAACCTCAACCAGGGATGCAGATGCAAAGAATGCCTGGGCAGGTGAGTTTTCATGCTTCTATGGTTTTACTTATAAGAGCTGATAATATATATCACCCATGTTGGCGTTAAGGTTGTGCAAAATATTCGAATTGGAATATTCGAATCATAAATTATTCTATTCGATTTCTGCAACAATTCGAAATCAACAAAATGGATCATTTTTCTAAAAATAAATTTGAATTTTCCAGTTTTAATTATCTTATACAATTAATATAGGATAAAAGAGGTCTTTGTTTGCTTATTATATGGATTCTGATTCGAATATTCGAACCTAAAACCCAATGATATTAGATTTTGACCCCCCTAGTATTCACTGCCGAGAACACAACGATACCAAACCATGGTTTTGCAGCATAAATCCTGCCAAGACTTTTGTAAGAACCTTTCACTTTCATGCTAATCGATTCATTAATATCTAATATCTAAAATTTTGAAATATATTTTCATTAAATTAATTTCCAGTGCTGTTAAATCTCAATTCTCCCCCTACATGTGTCCATTTATCCTGTTTATTCTTTCTTCCAGATGATGTCCCCCATGCCTCAAGGAGCCATGCACATCCAGGGAGGTCATATGGGTATGCGGCCTCCATTTCCAAGCCAACAACCCCCTGGGCGAGGAGGGGGAATTCCCATGGAGGAGGATGGTGTTGTAGTTGAGGAAGAGGAGGTACTGGTCGAATCCGGGACTGAAAAAGGAGGAGATGATAAAAAAGGAGATAAAACGCCAACAGATGAGCAAAAACGACTGGACGAACAAGGTCTTCCCCAGGATGGAAAACCTGCAACTGATGAACGACGTCCGTCAGTGGAAGAGCGCCCTCCAATGCGTATGGAAAATCGCCCGCCTCCTGGTTTCCGCATGGATGATCGACCCCCACCGAGATATCATATGGATGATAGAGGCCCGCCTGGGTTCAGAAGGTCACCACCCCCAGGGAGGTTTGGATTTGATGGACGGCGCCCTCCCATGGATGGACCTCCTGGCGGACCAAGATTCCCTGATAGGGAGAGGTACGGATTGTGTAATTCACTTTTGCAACTGTATTTTGTTTTTAAAAATGAAAATATCATCTACCAATTTTTTTGTTAGCCACTTATTAGAGTGCATCACCCTGTCCAAGGCCCTATAGTGGCGGCCACTGAAAGAAAGGGTTACAGATGCTGGAAATATATGATCCTTTCCTGTTCGGCTTAGCCTACCAAAGTTAGTACACCCTGGTGGTGGGCTCGGATAAGCGAGCAGGGCTGGGCAGGACTTGTGCCCGAGAATATCGACTTGCGATGCCAACATGTTTAACCACTGGGCCATCACACTCACTATGTTCCCATTTTCGATTAATTTCAAGTATTTTGTGCTTTGGATTGCTTTGAATCATCGTCTACTTAAATTGCTCAGCCATACACTCGGGAGTTATATTTTATTTACTTACAACTTCATGTATAATTCAGGTCCTGAGGGTGCAAGCTAGTGTTGTCACTGCTTTTAATCGCAATGCTTCATTTCTTTTCGAAATTTTTTCTGTTTTTGAGTGTAGCAGACTGGTGAAATGACAGCTACTCAGATACCCGAAGTAAAAGGATGCTGTCAGAACAAAATTTAGGAATTGTGCTCCAAATTTCTTCATTTATCTTTTGTTAGAAGATTGAAATATCTCTTTTTGGAGTCTGACGGTAACCAAAGTGCAGAAAAGGTTCTAAATCATCAATACTGCTATGAAATAGCAGTGTTGATGATTTCTAACCTTTTTTGTCCATCCAAGGAAAGCAACATTATCATTTCAGACACTCGAAAAAAACAAGATTCCGTCACCCTGGAGTGCAGTTTCTGGTACTTCCCAATTTGATGCTGTTCTTGGTAATTAGAATCATTCTTGCTAAATTTACTAATATTGGTCGGCTGGATTTACATTAGATTGGAAATAACGTGATTGCGGCGTGACTACCAAATGCAACTCACATTTTTAGCCCTGTAGGTGTGGTATATAGGATAGTCCTAACGTACTTCCTGTGTGTCGTAACAGGCTACTTGAAGGAAATAAGGAAGTGTTTCACAAAGTCCAGGGCAAATTATAACCGTGACATATAACGTTTAGGGATGCATCATGCAAGAATTGTTGGAACCAGAAGTGTTCACATTTCTGGTTTCTGCATTTCGGAATTACATAAATAAATTGCCTGTAACAATTACAACACAACTCTAATAAATGGCTGCAGCCTGATCAGGATTATTTTTTTCTAGATTCCCAGATCGTGATATGAGAGACGACAGACGCAGGGATGATATGAGGCAAGGATTTTTTCTCACTTTTCTTTGAACTGTTTAAGCTTTTGTTTTTGAGATTTTTCTCGCTTTGTTCAATGTTGAATAGATTGTAACCCGAACAAGTTTATTAACAAAAATAGTTTCGTTTTCAATAACAATAAAAGATTTTTCATCGCATTCTGACCTCAATATTTTTCACTCAGTGAATTTGTTAATTTTTCAGATGTCGCGAAAGATCACGAAGTCGGGAGAGGGATCGCCGTGATCGTGGTGGAATGAGAGACCGCAGGTATGAGAATAAATTCTGATGAAATTTAATTTTGTATTTTGCCGGGTACGTGACTTATACCTCTGATGGAGATGCCACTTCCAAGTTGGCGGCTGAAGATTTGATATTTACTGATTTTTCTTTCCTGTGTGTGGACGGACACTATAATCATTCCACTTGTGATTCAAACGCTGGAGGATTAGGAAGCAGATTGCTGCCGATTAAAAAATATTAAGCTGATCGTTAATAAAAGCGACTGGTTTTTTTTAAACGCATTAAAATGAGGTGAAATAATTTTTTGTTATTCGAATAATAAGTTATATATTCACATAAGATGAAGAGTAATTTTGATTCATATTTTAAAGAATTTTGTCAGCATGTTTTTCTCTTCAATCGTGTCGTGGTGAAACACAGTCCATCTGTGGTACATGCTTGACATGTATATTTTCATATTAAAACCAGGTTCGAAAGAGATGATCGTGACCGACGTGACAGATTTGATGGTAGAGGTGGTTGGGGGCGTGACCGTATGGATAGGGGGCGTGGTGGAAGATTCGGAGGTGAGTGTGTTAATATGGGAAGGTTTTGCATTTTCTATAACATTTCCTGGAACGAACTCTCAACGAAGAAAAGTGCTGTAATACTTACTTTGGCTGATATTAACTTTGATCTTTCTGTTTAAGTTTCAAATAAAATTGTCAATAACATTAAAATTCACATTAATTTTCTGAAAAGCCGTATATTTTTGATTTGGTTGGTTTTGCATCACCGATGAATTCGAAGAGAGTACAATAATTCATGTATTCAAGAATCATGAATCGAATATTTTAAACGGCCTTATTTGTAATATTTGTATTGTACGAAGGAAATTATGTAGTGCAGCGCGAATACCAAATCGACATCCCCAACATTGGTGAAGATAACCTGTATATTTCACCGCACTGTTGTTTGTCAAATAAAAAGAAAGAGATGCCACGCCAGCACTAGCATAGCCTGACTTGAGCCACCCAGTTAAGTACCTGGGCTCAGATTGGGAATGTTTCATTCCTGTGAACCATGATCTACGACTGAGAACGTGATATCATAACTTTATCTGCGTTCTATACTCCCAAGCATGAGCCACGCTTGTTCGATCTGCCAATTAGCGAAACAGGTCGAGAATGAAGGAATCGGGCAAATATTGAATTCTCTGGTCAATTTTTTCTCGCACAATTTTACCCACTGAAGATCTTCTATTGTAGGTCGTGATGATTTTGGTCGGGGAGGAAGAGGTGGCCGTGGTGGTTTTGGAGGAGGATTCGGACGTTCTGGAAGATTTGAAGAAGAGATTGATGAAGAAGAATTGGAATATAAGAGAAAGAGAGAAGAGGTGAGGGATCAGGGGTCAGAGTTCATAAATTTGATTTTTGATTGTAAAGAAGAAATGAATTGATCTCCAGCACAGATGGGGTGTCACTCATTGCACTCTACGGTAGTGGTTCAGAGCAGTATAGATCACTCTGTATTATTTTTGCGTACTGCTTCTGCCTTGCTCTGATTGAATATTTTTTTTGGTAACCCATTTTGGTGGATAACCGTGAGCAAGGACCTATAGTAGCGAAGATGGAGTAAGTATGAAAAAGGAAACCGGCCAATGGCTACTTCTGAATGGAAAAATACCAAACAGAACTGAACCGCTATAATACAGTGCAGTGATTGGTATCTACCCTGTGATTTGCTTCTTTCAGTATTGCTTCCGCCCTTGCCTGGGAGGAGTTTCAATATTTAAAAATGAAAATATCTGACCTGGGCTCGGATCTACCACTTTTTCAATGTCAATGCGGCTTAAGTGGTGCATGTGTTAGCACCAGTAATCAACATTTGCAAACCTTTTATACCAGGTCCTTCGTCAACGTCGTGAGAAAGAGGAAGAATATGTCGTGGAGGAAATTGATTTCTCAGCGTTCGGACTGCCCACAGGGTTCGGACCCCCTCCCTCAGCAGAGCCTGAAGAGAATAAAGAGGAAGATGGCGAGAGACGGAGGGATAAAGGTTGGTTGTTTTAAGAGTGTAATATTGATTCAGGATGACAAAAAATCAATTTCAGTCAGGGGGTCTGGAACGTTCATGTCATTTACTTTGGATGAATGAAAAAGCTTTAAAACAATCAACACTGCTATTTTATAGCAGTGTTGATGATTTTGAACCTTTTTCTAATGTTCGATTGTTACAAGACACTCAAAAATTGACATTTTTATCTCCTAAAAGGATATATCATAAAATATTGCCCATTTGTTAAATTTTCTCCTAATGAAACCCATTTTCTTCGGGCACCTGGGTATCAGACAATCTTCCAGTCTGTTCTGAATATTAGTCCGGGGAAAACTCTTAGCGTATTCGAGGTGGTGCCACGCCCGTCACTTCCCTGAGAATTACTCAGTGATTTCTTACACATTACAGTGACCTTTATTAATAAGTGCTCAAGACTGAGACTTGATAATATCTAAACTTTTCCCTCGACTTCAGCCCCCATTACAGCTGACTGGCAGAATATCATCTGCTCTGCTACTGAGATAATCGAAGTAAATTGTCCTAACGTGTCATGTGTGTCGTGTGAAGTGTCTAAAAGAAAACAAGGAAGTTGTAGACAGTTTTACTATCACCTGGGGCAGATACCACTCACTGCACTTATCACAGTGGTTTAGCTCTGCTTGGGATTTTTTTCTGTTTAGTGGCTGGTGCTACATCTAGTAGTAGCTCTTTGCTATTAAGTGGTCGTTAGTTGTTGGTCTGGCCTTGCTCAGAATGAATTTTAATGAAAAATATATGACTAAACAAAATTCACCAGGGTCTTGCCTTGGAAAAATTCCACATTTAACGATTTTAATTATCATTTTTATTAAATTGGTTCACACATCTTTCTGCGTTGACATATGTTTGTATATATTTAGATAATCATGAAGATCGGGATCGTCGTGATGACAGGGATCGTCGGGACGACAGAGATCGTCGTGGTGATAGAGATCGCCGAGATGATCGAGACAGAAGAGACAGAGATAGGAGAAGAGACGACAGGGTAAGGGGCCGTTGCTCATTTGCTAAATTTCTTTGTGATGGAACCCAAGTGTCTGAGTAGCAGACATTATGATAGTCTGTATAGAGCAGAACTGGGCGGCATGGTGTATTTAGTTTGAGGCGGTATGCCGTAAATACCGGCATTGCGATTATTGGCGCGGTGCGGTATTTTAGAAATCAAGATGTCAGTATTCACCATCCTACCTGTATGTCGCCCAGCTCTAGTATGGAGACACTCTGTTTTTAATGACAAGATTCATTAACTCTTACTTGACAAAAATACAGACCTGGAAATTCGCAGAATCACAGGTTTCCAGAATCTCCCATGGATTCTCTTAAAATGGTTATGAAGGCCAAACCAAAATATTAATATCAAGTGATATTAAGTGTTAATATTGTCCTTTATTTATTAAAGATCGAATTCTCAAAGAATTCTTTTGCGTATTTGCTGTGTATTCGAGTATAGATTCCTTATTTAATATAAAAACCCACCAGGAGGAAGAAATAAGGAACAGTTATGTTCTAGCGAATTGCGATGGATTTGCAGGACTTAAGTATTTGGACAATAGTTTGCCAAGCACATCAGCAGACCACATTTGTGCTTCATCTGTGCCGACATGTGGGGGAAACAAACCATTATGTGCTAAAGTAATTCAAAGTCACATGCCGAGTCCTATATACTATGTAGATACTCCACTGCCTGGACTTTGGACATTAGAACCGTATCTTGTAGCTGGGATTGGACAATTCAATTCGGTGATTCGAAGCACATGCTATTCGAATCAATTGCGAATCGTTCATGGGAACAAAAACTTGCTGAATGAGCGAAATTTTCATTTTAACGATAAAATTCACTCGATTTGGTCAAATTTGTATTTTGTTGTTAGAATGTCTGAATTGAAACATACACTATAAACTATAAATTTCTTGATTTTCACAATGAAGGCAAGTTTAATAGTAAAAATGGGATATTTGTTATCTAGACGGAATTAGCGATTTGATCCGTTTTTCAGATCCGATTCGAATTCCAAATGATTTAGTTTTGCCAGAACAGCCAGTAGCAGTGTCTGAAATGAACCTTTCAACGATAAAAGCTAGTTCAAGCGTAGTACCAACCAGCAACTGCACTTTACCATAACGGTTCAGTTTCGTTTGGGATTTTTTCCCATTTATTAAGTGAAGTCGCTGGTACAACATCATTTAGTAGGTCTTTGCTATTGAGTGGCTGTTAGTTGGTTCATTTTAGGCTTCTGGGCCTTGCTCAGAGTGAATTTCAATAAAGAAAAAAATGAACGGCAGTGACTGGTATCTGCCCTATGTTGTGGGACGACAAAAAGGAAGCAAAGAAGTGGTGCATTTATCAGTTCTTTGATTCGTTTTAGTCAACTCTTGCGACATGCAAGAAATTCGTCAATTCCAACGACATCATCTACAGGACACACTTGCGCATTTTTTCTATGATTATAAGTCTTCTTAGTAATCGGTACTTGCAGCCCAATCTAGGAATTATATTTTTATGATTATATTTAGGATCGTCGTGATCGTGACAGACGTAGAAGTCGCGAAAGGGATCGTGGTGATGGGGATGGCAGTAGAGAGCAAGATGGAGACAAGCGATCTGGAGATGAACGTACGAAACGTTCAGATTCTACAGAGGAACCAACCGAAAGCAAACGTAGGAAAATTGAAGGTTGGTGGAGGATTCGATTCTTGTTGTTTTTATCATCGGGGATGTCTGTGCAATGACTTGTGATTATCAAGCATATCAGGTGTGGGCGCGATGGCCTAGTGGTTAAACATGTTGGCATCACAGGTTGAAGACCTCTGGTTTGAGCCCCGGCGAGTCCGACTCGCTTATCCACGCCCACCACTCAACCCAGGGTGTAATAACTTGGGTAGGCTAAGCCTGTAAAGATCATATCTTTCCGGTAATTGTAACCCTGTCCGCCTATAAGTGGCCGCTGCTACAGGGCCTTGGACAGGGTGACCCACTCAAAGAAGTGGCTATGAAAAAAAAAAAGAAAAAGCATGACCCACAGATTGAAATATTTGGCTTCAAAAGTTTGATTCAAGTAAATTTTAAGTGTTTTTGGAAAATTTTCTGCAAAATCAGACTTTTAGAGCGATTAAATCACTAGATACGTGCAACGAACTGTGTATTCTCTGTTCCACCCATCTTGTGAAGATGAGATTCGTGTACGACCAAGGCCGCAAGAATACTTGAATAAGATGAGACCGAGAGTTAAACAACAAAAGGTCAGAATCTTATTCCACTTATTACGAGATCCATTTACCAAGCTTCGCTAGAGCATAGTCTAGCTTCGTCAGATCTGACGAAGCTAGACTACGCTTTAACGAAAGCTCTGTAAATAAATCTTGCAATAGGTGGAATAAGATTCTGATCTTTTGCTGATTAAATCACTATCTACATATTGAGAAATCTCTCAAAAAGCGAGCGGGCTGTTGTTTTATGAAATTTCAAAAGTTCATATAAAGTGTATGGGCCAGGGTTAGTCGCTCCTTTTGTCAGCATTTATTGTGTTATTGCATTGCATTGTAATAAACTAGTAATTCAAAAATTAAAGCGGTACAATATTTTTGAAAACTCAAATCTGGGTGGCCGCCCAGTACCATTCGTGGCTGCTTGTTAAATCCAGTATTAAAATATGTTATTTATTATTATATTTGATTTGTATTAGGACATACCATGCTTTTCGAATTTGATTTTGTTTTATACCAACTGATCCGTTAAACATGCTTTGCTCTATGTTGGTTGAACTGCAACGAATTCCCAGGAATTTACATAAAGATATGTCTTGTATTAGAAAAAGAGCTATAACCTCGGGTTCCCTCGTAGATAATTAGGACAGAAAAAGTATATGCCGAAAGCATTCACAATCGATTTTTCTGTATTTAAAGAGTCGATTTGGCCAAAATATTCTATTCACCTTCACAGACTGCCCAGCTGTGAAGTCTCAATCAAAACTCCACTGGTTTTTAAAATTACCCACTCTCATTCGTCTATTGCGCAATATCTATTAAGTACGAAGTAAAACTTTCATGAATCTGTTTGAAAAATGACAATTAAAACTGATCTGTCTGCAACTCTATGCTCTGAATATAAGTGATATAGGAAGTGGTTGGTGACAGATCAATGATCTGTATGTTATCATTGTTCTCAGAGAACTTTATTTTATGAACATATTTCTAGATACTTGCAGAGTTTTATGTGTGGAGGCAAATAGTTGGTGGGGAGTCATATTAATATAATTAGGAGAGACTCCAGGAAGCTCCAACTCTACAGCTCTTGCTCTGGTTGTGTCCTGAAGTGGACAGAATAGAATATGGATCATATAGCAAACAGCCACAAAAGAAGAATTAGAATCTTAGAAAATCTTAAAACGACCCCCTAGTTGTGACCAAATTCTTTAAACTTTGAATACTTTGTTTCTGCAGGTGAAACTGAGGAATCCGCCCAGGTGTCTGAGATTGTAGACGGTGATCAACCAGCTCCATCTAGTGAACAAACAGCACAATCTAGTGACCAACCATCATCTGAAAACGTCGACCCCGCTGCTGCTAACGATCCCCAACCTGCTGATGAATCTCATGAGTCTGCTGTGGAATCAGCTCCTCATGATGATCACGGTGATTCTCATGAGACTGTTGGTGATTATCAGGATTCAGGTTTTCATGATGTGAGAGATGGATCGCAAATCACCAGCACCGATAGCGGGATCTCTCACGAGCCTTCTGCTGATTTCAGCACGCAATCAAGTGAATTTCATGAACCTTCTGGTGATGATGACTCCACCAATGTGGAGCCAGAAGCTCAGCAAGATCCTCACATACCGGAACAAAGCAATGATCATCAAATTCACGATGAAATGCCCCAGGAGCAAAATCGAGATTTAGAAACTGAACAACTCCACCCAAGTGAGGCAGCAGAAAGCCATGATTACGCTCATGAACAATCCGAAGAAAACCATATCAAAATGGACCAAATGGATCATGAGATTCCTCATGATAATCACGATGATTTTGCTCATGAGCCACCTGGTGATGATTTGGATCAAAATCACTCAGGTGATCGTGATGAGCCGCAGTGCAAAATAACTAACCCTGACCAAATTGAAATGGGAGAGGGAGACCAAATAATGACAAAGACTCCGCCTAGTGGAGAGCAGGAAAATATATCCGAACCACAGGTTGTGGATATGGAGGAATAGCAGTGATGCCTAATCAATCACTCATGGGCAATTAATAATCAATGATATCAATAAGTCAATAATCGCAAACACTGCCTGTCAATATGGTAGGCTTAGTTGGCCAAGCTGTGCTCTGACATTATTTTTATTTCACCAGGCATAACCCAAAGTGGTTTGTTATATATCACTATCGGCTTCACTTCTCGCTCAGGATAAACCTAACTTCAAATATATAAAGAGTGGTTTCGAGAATACAATCTTCTGTCATATATGCTACACTTTGTCCTCTGGCATTAGTCAGCGTTGCCGACTGCAAAACCGACTGCTTCAACCAACTGTAATTCATTTATTTGATGCGGCACAAGGCTCTACGGTCAACTCCTTGAGTTCACGACTACGCGAGTAATTGCATCTAACATGTGTCGGTATAGCAGGACACAAACAAACTTCATGATAGAGCTTGGAAAACATTGGCGAGATGTGTCTGCCGGGAATTGGGGACAAAAACTGTGGCCAAATTGCATCTTTGTTAGCCTTATATGGATGCTGGGAATGATGTATATGTCTCCTTGTTCAGTGAAGGCCGTGTTCAGGGGGACTCTTGTGTTTCATAACACTTTGGATCAACTATCTAATCTATATTATTTGAGCTGTTGGCTCTGTCATATTTTCCGTATCCCCAACCTCGATATGTCCCTGATGGCCAAGCCCTGGAAGAGAGGTCTATATGTGGTGCATACATGGCGTGGTAAAACTTCCTCCCTACAGTGACGACACCATTTCAATTATATTTCCTCCGGAATTCCTTCCTTTTTGAAAATTCAAGCTGCAACCAATCGTTGCTCGAAATTGCTGACACTCCGAAACATCAGTTAGAGATTTCCTATAAAATATTCGAGAATACTCTGCCCTATTGAGACCTTTTATTCTCAGTTTTTCTTTTATGTCTGGAAATATCAAGTTCATTTTTATTGAAAGTTTAGCCAACATGTTATGCATCGTTTAAAATTTTCAGTTCATAACTTATTTCATTGTTGGACTATTTTTGAACTGATCATGGAACTACAATATTTTGATTTTCTTGCAGAAATTTCACCATTGCATCAGATCTTATTTTAATGTCCTTAGTATGTAGAAATTTTATTTTGTCAAGCATGAGCCACAGATGGGCCGCACATCAGCGGCACATTCATCTATGACTCGTACTTAACAAAATATGAGTCACCATCACTTTATGACTGAAAAGCCCTATTTTTAATGAGAGTCATAAGAATGAATATATATGAATGAATAATTTAATTTTCTGCTTTCACCCACTCTATCTAGTGTTATACTACATCCTCTGCTTCAAATCAATAATGTTATTAGGTCAAATGTTAATTACTTTGGCATTTTGATGGCTTTTTCTATCTATGTATGACCCTACCCTAATGAGATCTTTTTAAAAGATTTTTTTGATTGCATAGTCTAGTTAAAACCGACCCCTAGTTTTATTCCATTTTTAAAATGTTCTGGTAAATTTTCTGCAAGATGTCCTGAACTTTCATTCACTGTGCCCCTGTTATTGCTGCCTTAGGTTAATCAATAAATTTTTTATGAAGATTTTTAAAATCCTGTCTATCTTGGGCAGTTGTGATAAAATCAGACTCCTGCAAAAGTTACAGGCGAACGTAGCAACTGAACGATAATTCAAATTCAATGTTGACAGTGCTACCTATTGAGTTGTTGTATTAGGGTTTTTTTTAAGTTTATTCTAAAGCAAGGTCGGAAGCAGCACCTAAAAAATATTGAAGTTTGGACATGGTTCTGCAAAATGGCAGGCACAATCGACGAAAATTGGAATACTTGAGGCACTGATATATTTTTATTTTCTTGTATTATAATGCATGCTACTAGGCTTTATTATTCTATAATGTAGACATGATTGCTTTTCCTGTTTTGGGGGCTGGGACTGCGTTTTTTAAACGATATATATTTACTTTGATAAAAAAATTTGCGTTTTTGTGACGCATTTTACAGCACTCTGGATTGATAATATGACATCAAAATCGACTGTCGTCTGCTATGTACAAAGGTGTATGACGTGGACAATGCTGTTTCGGTCGTGGACAACGGGGAAGGCAATCATGTCGCCTGCTAGATGTTTTTATTAACTTCACAAATACGTGCTCGGCAAATGGCTGGAGCGAAGATAGAAGAGTGCTGAAGCGCAAGAAAAGTCCTGGCTAATGTTCGGGTGAAAACTACGAAAGTCCTGGCAAATTGTCAGGTGAAATCTCATCGGACTGAAAGTCCAACAAATTGTTGGCGAAGATTTTTGATTATGGGGAAGTGAACGTGTCTTTGCGGAAATCTGAGATTGTAGGAATATCCATACCCAAGTGTATGGGTTGTAACTGTAACTGCGACTCTTGGCTTTTAGAAATGGTGGTAGTGGTATAAGCATAACCTTGTGTTGAGGTATAATGATTTGTATCAACATTGAACCCTAGTCGTGAAATATTCTTTGCCTAATGTTTTGACCCACAGTACATCGGCAAAAGGTAAGGCAGTAGGTCTGCTGGTCGGCTTAGTGCTGGTAAAGTTGGATTGGCCGAAGTTCTATCATCTCAAATTCACTTTTCAAACAAAGCATGCGCGGCGATTCTCGAGTTAGAACGGCCATTGGAAGCTTATTGCTCGAAAATTTTATACACGCCTAGCATGGGCACGTTATAATGTCGACATAAATCTCTTGGAACGGAGAAAGTTTGCCCTGACATGCGAATCTCGCTTCTGAGAATAAAATTTCTGAATGAGCGCCACTCGTACGAATAGAAAAACACGTTGGAATGCAGTGTGTCATATCATGAGTAGAGCTGGCCAATTCGATTCGAAAGCACATATATTCGAATCAATCGTGAATCGTTCACAGGAACAAAAACTAGAGCATGTAGTGTGGATTGAGAATATACTTTGTTCTATAAATTTCTTGATTTTTACAACGGAGACAAGTTGTAACAGTAATAATAGAATATTTGTTGTTTGCTTGAAATTAGTGATTCGATTCAAAAAAATATTCGATTCGATTCTAAAGGATCCGGTTTGCCCACCCCAAATCATTTCGATCAAAAAATTTCAATTCTATATATATTTTGCGATCTCACATGTATATTTCAAAATATCGGTTCATCCGATAATATACGAGAGAAAATAATTGGTGATATTAACTAAGCGCCGTCTATCCCCACCAGAAATTTTATTTTGTTGATCATGAGCCACAGGTGGGCCATGTCTCATTGACTCGACCCATCAGTGACTTATACTTAACAAAACATTATCGGACTTTTTTGTTCAACGAAATGAAAAATTCTGTTTCGGGAATTGATTGTTATAAAAAAAAAACTCTAATGCCTTTTGGCGAGTTTTTGTTGTTGTCGGAGTCACGATTGATACGAATAATCTGTGCTTCTAATCGAATTGCCCATCCCTAGTCGGAAGACACAGATTTCGGTTTTACAGCAATTTTGAATAAACTTTTTCGTGAAATCTGTTAGACGTTTTCTTTTCAACCAACTGAGAAATTTTGTTCGCTTCTAGTCGGCATCATCAGCTTTTGCGATTGATTCGAAAACATAAAAATGGCTCAAGAGGTCACCAGAATTTTTCCTCGAACAACTGCACTCTAAACGGAAAACATTCCAAGTGGAACTGAAACTCCATGGTAAAGTGCAGTGAATCGTATGGGCGACGGTGCTCGACCCTGGGCGACGAATCCGTAATTATTGTTCGAACTCGCAGCTCAAGCGTGGATCAAGCTTGACAAATATTCCTGAACAAAATTTCCTGAATCCGATAATTATTGCATTTGTCAATCCAGAAATTCTGTATGCGTTTCAAACAGAGCCCTCACACGCGTGTCATATTTGGCGCAAGCTTGAATAAATTATATTCCTGATTGAATATTGGAATGTTTTGAATTGACCATGTTTGATTGATTGTAATTATTCGTTTTTGTGAATTCTCTATTTTAATTTTGTATGATTTTGTTTTTTAGTTCATTGCAAGATGGCGAGCATGGCCGTACCTAATTTTGTATCTCGGCGAGCAGCGAAGGAATGGCCATGGTTAGTCGGAGAATACTATTATGTATTTGTAATCTCAAGCATGGCCCATCGATATACCGCGCCTAAGCGGCGCGTTCCATCGATGGCTCATTCTTGAAATGTTTTATTTTGTTGTAAATATTCAAAATTTTCAACGTGGATGTAAATAAATAATAACGGTAGTGGCGTTATGTTTTGTGTGTTTATTTTCTGTCATTATACTGCGAAGGTCCGTGATGTATTCATTCGTGTCAATCACGGCAATATACATTATACAACAAGGTGATGAAAAATCAATTGTATGATGCTCAACGACATCTTGTATTTGTGCGTGTCGAAGTAGGCCACTTAAAGGGAGCAAATGGTACTGACCAAAAGGAACCAACCAAAGACCACTTATATGGTATGGGTAAATTTAAAACCAGAATTTTGACCCGGAATAGTATGAATTTATCTATCTCTTCGCTGCTTCGCTGCTTTTAACACACTCGGAGCTCAGGTCAAGCAGTGAAATGTGGTGATTGATTTAACTATCGCCCATGGCCAATGCTCTTTATCATCGCGATTCAGTTCATTGGCCCTGGGAATGTTTTCTACTTAGAGTGCCGGTGTTTTGAGGTAGCTCTTCTCTATATTAAAATTCTATTGTCCTTGTCCTATTGTCCTTTTTTATTTAGGTTTTGAGTTTCTACAGTGTCGCAGCATCGCTTTCCTTATCGTCTTGATCTACAAGGCTTTAGATATTGGATCAATAGGAAATATTATGGAATGGGAATGAATTTCCTTATGGTTTTGGTAGACTTCATTTCGTGTGTTCTTCTCGGTTGTCCGGTTAACTCAATCGGTAAAGAGTTGAGAATACCCTTCGAGCTGCAGATCTCTGATCATCAAGACGCAGGTTCGAATCCCATCAGGGATGATGATTGTATGCGAGAGGTCTGCTGGCGCTTCGCCGGTGCATGATGTTTCACGTAATCGCTGCTTACAGCTTCCTCCACTAGCCAGTTCCATGAACAGGAAAAATGAGAAATATGGCAAGCCAAAAAACTTCCGCCCTGATTCGGAACTGGTACCTGCACTAGAGGTCGTGGTTCGCCATATATCCTCTGGACGCTTCGCTGGTGCACAGCTGTTCCTCCCCCAACCAGGCTCTTGCATGTCGAGCCTAAAACCTTCACCCTAGTTCGTAATTGATGTCTACACGAGAGGTCGTGGTTCGCCATGTGGTTAAGCCCTATTCTTGGCTATTTCCTCCCACAAGTTAAAAATAAAATCCTACCCTATTTTTTTTTAGCAGGACCTGGCTTGAATCATTCCGATAGCATGGTAGATATATTTTTGTATAAGTATTTTCTGTGCTGAAGGAAAGCAAAAAATTGAAAATTTTGTTTTTGAATTTGATCAGCCAGCAATAAATCCCGCAAACTATTCAGAGACTTCAGAAAAAATAGGAATTTTCCCAACTACGCGTATTCCTTTTTTGATTTCAAATTAAAGCATATCCACGTACAAGAGCCATAAAACTTAAATTCATTGTTGCGTGAAACACGTGACAAACTGAGGTTCGGGCGGAGGCACTCAGGTGTGTGATGACGTCATGTAGTCGTTGCAGCTGTCAGCCCATTACTGAAATCTGCGATTTTTCGCGAGTTTTTTAAGTTCGTTTTTCCAAATTTGATAGGATTTTATGACTCTGCTATTGGATATTATACAGTTAAATGAGGTATAGTATTTTTTTTACAATTTTGTAAAAGCGTCTCATTCCAAAGCTCAAACGGAAGGGCAGAAAATGCTGAAGATTTGTTAACCATTTAACGTTACAATGTCTTAAATCTGAAATCTTTGTGGAGTTATAGTCTAAATTTTGCGCGTTCTCCCAACATTCAAACTCTCCAATAATTGTTATGTTTCAGGATAGGATAGGATTTCAGTTTTATCCTGCTGGGGAGGATACGATTTAAGGAATACATACAGCACTGAGTATAGCAAATCTCGACATCTCGTGCAGACACCAGTCTCGAATCGAATTGAAGGTTTTCGAGTTGAACATTTCACTACTATATTTTTCCTGTGCATGTACATGGTTGGTGGAGGAAGCCGTAAGCAGCACTTACATGAACCGCCGTCCACCGGTGGGACATCCAGCAGACCTCTCGCATTTAATCATTCCTCACAGGATTCGAACCCATGCTGCATGCAGGAGGTTGGATGTGAGTACCGTGAAGTGTATAGTGGTACCAACCGCTGACTAAGCTAACCGTGCACTCTTTCACTGTACATTTGTCGATTTTTCATGTGTCGTTGGAGAAGTCGAAATAAAGTAATTGATTGATTGAATGTCCAAACAGCACAGTTTAGCAGTAACTTAGGATGAGATTTTGTTTTTTTATGATGATTGATTTATTAAGGAGAGGAGAGCAGAGAATACGGCCTCACCATATTGCGAATATCGTGCCGGAATTATGGCATGCTATTGAGTTTACAGTTGAATCATCATGATTTTTTAATGAAAAACACCTAAAATACATTATTCATTTTTCTTCAACTCATCCAAACAGTGTACAATACAGATTAAAATGACATCGTCATCTGCAAGTTGGGTGAAGTTCTTCAAAGATGCTGGGATTCCTGCAGATCTCAGTGCAAAATATGCTGTCATGTTTTCAGATCACAGGTAATATTTTCTGCATTAATGCATAGTAATGTTTTAGTTTAACAGAATTAATATTCAACCCTTCATAAGTTACTGGGGTTCCTCACTAACCTCTGCTTTTCAAGCTTTTGGTTTATTTCAACATAATTTTCAATCAGAATCCTCCCCATTGTCAAAACAAAAACATTTAAATTCAGCTTATTTGTAATGTTTTTGTGAACTTATTGAATTATTTTATTGTTCAGAATTTAATCATTCAGGTTTCTAGTCGACTATTTTTATAGACAGACTTGAGTAATTTTTGCATGCAGGCTTGTTTTCTGGAATCCAAAGCTGGTATCCTGTGGAGCTGGAACAACAGTTTAATCTTCCTGCCAAATTGCCTTAACTTATTTCCTCAGCATCACTCACTGTACTTTCACCATAGCGGTTTAGTTCTGTTCGGGTTTTCTAGTTGTATTTTTATAGTAGCTCATTGCCATTAAGTAGCTGATATTATAAAATTTTCTATGTGTTTTTCGATTCGAACTACTTTCTTCAAGTGATTTGATTTAAAAGTAACTTACTTGTGCTAATTATAGTTTTCAATTTTGTTTTTCCAGAATTCAGAAGGCAATGTTGGGGGAACTGGATCGGGAGATATTGTCTGACATTGGTATAAAAGCAGTAGGAGATAAAATGGCGATCATGAGGCATGCGAAGTTTGTTGATGATCAAACCAAACGTGACGCGTCATCGAAACTTCTCGCTGACGGAATAAAAACTCTGGAGAATCGATCAAACAAAGGTTCATCACCTGCACAAAGAATGATTAATCATAGTATTAACAGTTGGTCTCCTTCTGGACGAATTTCACCGAAAGTCGTTGTTGATATTATTGAAAAATCACCAAAAAAATCAGCTGAAGATCTCGACCCAAGAAAGACTGTTTTTGACAGATTAGGAATTGATTCGCCAGGTAATACTGGCTCGAGCAGCGGTATATTCAAACGTCTCGGAGGTGAGAAACCAAGTGAGGAACTACCTTATGCCGGTGTGTTGAAGAAGCCGGCCTCACCTGTGCCGATAAAGAAGAAAATTCTTGTTGTGAAAAAAGCAAAATCGACGAGCATTCTTGATCGTCTCGGCGCACCAAAGCCTGACACGACCATGACAACAAAAAAGCCAACAGTCTCCACAACAATGTCGAAGAAAGTTGTTTCGATAAAAAAGAAGCCTGTTGCTATGACAACCACAACATCACCAACGAAGGTTTTGATAAAACGCAATGTTGCGGCAACTAAACCAGGGGTCAAAAGGTCATCAAACGTACTTGATCGTCTTGGTGAAATTGTAACAAGTACGACAAAACAATCACAAGAATCTACTGGTACTGATAACTCACCAGCCGCTAAACGGAAGTTGATTGTCATGGTGCCGAAGAAAAAAACAACTAACATAGTCAAAAGGAAATCTACGGGCGATATTCGGGAGAAATTATCGGCTAAGAAACCAATCTCCAGCAACACGGTGTCCAGTACTTCATCAGCTGGAATATTCAAAGGAGCAGCTCAGACTAATTCCAGTGTATTTGCCAGACTTGGAGCGAAATGAAAAACCGGACATAATTTTCTTTTTGTCAAGTAACATTCACAGATTGTCCCTCTGCAGGATATTGTGCCAATAATCTCAACAATATTGTTCAAATCATAACGTACCCCAGTCAAAATTAGGGTTCGACAAATTTGTTGGCTGTACTGGAACCGAGATGATTTTGATAGAAATATTGTGCCGGTTCTGCTCATTTTCTGTTGTTATTCATACGTGACTTAGCCCCAGTCCCAGTTTTTCATTAGTTTTCATTAGAATAGTTAGTTGCATAGATGCATTAGGAGTCGTCCCCAATCAGAAATGTTATTTTGCTAAGCACGTGCCACAGATGGATTGTGTCTGGCGTGATCCATCAGTAAGTCTGTCACAATGTTTGATTCGATTCATGATTTGTGAATCAGAGAATATTTGATTCGATTTTTGATTCGAACATTCAAGAAAAGCATACGTTTTCAGGAAATAGACGTCGAAAGCGACGTTCAAATATTCAATTCGTAAAAATACGATTTTCTGAATATAACAGAAACCGTTTTGACTTTGGCCCCCCCTACATCAGTAACACACACTTAACAAAAGATTTTTTTATTTTTTCTATGAAACATTTTTCCATGTCTGATTTTTAATATTTTTGTTTCAATTCGTAAAAATTCATTTGATTCGATTCTGAATTTAAATCAGAAATCCTTGCAATGATTGGAAATCAACAACTCCAAGTTTACAAACTGGCCATGTTTCACACGATGTTACATCTTCTAGTAGATTAAAATGTCTCTTTTGAATGTCTGGACAGAGACAAAGCTGTAGGAAAAAGGTTCAGTATGAAATACCAGTTTGAAGCTTTTTTGTCCATCCGAGGAAAATGACATGGGTGTTCAGGACACCTGAAGAAAAACAAGATTCTGTCACCACGAGAAATAATGTTAAGGAATCTAAAGAAAACTCGTCGATTCTCATAGTGATTACAATCTATTGAATGCGATAGAACCGTTGTGAAAGTGCGAAAATTTTTATCTCAAGATTTCAAAGATATACTAATTCAGAGTCTTTCTTCACGCTTACACAAATTTTAATTCTGTAAAGTTTTCGTCTGATAAAGTCAGACTCCTTCCGACAAGCACTTTGAAAAATGTGGCAAAAAGAAATGCACATGCAATATAAAGAGATTAAAGATTTAAACCTTTTTTGTTCGGGCAAAGAACAAATAGTTACCGGTTGTCGATCCGAAGCATATGGTACAACTGCATAGTAGATTTTGTTCGATTCAATGTTGTCTTCTGAATATTTTTGTAGTTAATCGAGCTCGCAAATTGTTGCAATTGTGGAGATTTCAAATGTTTTCGTTCACACATAGTGAGCGTAATATACTGCGTTAGAATGAAGTGATACCTGGATTACACTCGGAATAAGCAAAAGGTACTCAAGGAATCCTTCTTGCAGCCTCGGGATGAAATATTCTAAAAATTTCATCAGGGCTCCTAAAAGTTTTTTCTGTGCGTACATTTCAGGTTCAAATAACCGTAATCCAGAGAATTTGCTTTATGGACATTTTTTATTTCATTCTGATAGCTCTGTCTATTTTGCACCAATATGATATTTTCTAGAAATGAAGATATTTGAGGATATCAAACATATTTGACTGATATTTTGTACATTATTTCTTTATGTTTCGTTGCCTTTTTATTCTGAGTTTTTATCTCTGCTGTATTTTAAATTTTTTTCCAATTTAACTTTTAGATGTGCTAAATTAGACTAGGATAAGAATTAGGTTAGATTTATCCAGAGGAATCCTGGGATTTCATGTTTGGTTCTGCCTGGTGAGTATTCCTTTCAGTTCTTTCATAATAAAGAATTTTGATAAAATAAAATTTAATTATTATTCAACATTTGATTTTCTTTGGGTATCTAAAATATTTGTTATTTTTTCGGATGTACACAAAAGCTTCAAAACCATCAACACTGCTATTTCATAGCAGTATTGATGATTTCGAACCTTTTTGTACAGTTTGCCTGCTACCAGACACTAAAAAAAAGACATTTAAATTTTTTAACAGGAGCAATATCAGCTGAAATAATTTATTCCCATTCGCTCATTTTTCTTCCGATGGGACAAATTTACATTCGGGTGTCTGAGTAACTGAGTAGTTTTCATTTATTTAGATTGGAACACATTTTATGGTTACATAACTGTTATAAAAACGCTCACATTTCAGAAAAACCATAAAAACAGATATTTTTAACATTTTGATAATTATGAGTTAAACTTTTGATGTCACTGTATTCGGTTCGACAAAGATTTTGATAAAAAATAGTCAGCTAGTTGGTTTATTTTGGCATTGCTTACAGCTATGCTTGTAGTGAATTTTAATAAAAAGCAAAAAACTCTGATCGGATCATAATTTGGAATATGAATACATAACTGCATATCAAAACATTTATGATTTTACCATTTTCAGATATCATCAACCTTGAATCATGCCGATAGTCAAAAGAACCGTCTCTCCAACAGCACTTTGTCGCCAGAAACTGCCGAGAGGTTTGAAGAACGAATTAGAATGTGTGACGAACAACACTTTGGCAGGTTGGTGATTAGGATCTGGATAATAGAAATTATTTTTAGATACAATTCAAATATGATGAAATAATTTAATATGGTCTCGATGACAGTATCGATGATTTCCATCCACCAGGATAAAAGTGGTTTTGAGCACCAGAGCAAAACAGTCTTCCGTCCTCCTGGTTCTCATCGTTTTCTTTGGATCGACACAAAGCACCAAAGCCATCAGACCTGCTCTTCAATAGCAGTGTTGATACTTTTAATCAGTTAGGTTGCCATACTCACAGTGAACAAAATCTTTCAGCCGCAGATATATCACTCATTCCCTTTGGGCTTCAGAGTAGCTGGGATTTTGTCAGTCTTTCTGACATGTTCAGCCAGTCTATGGCACAAGCTCCGTCTCTGCTGCTTTTGGAATCCAGATAATATATCAAAATTTCTCAAATGGATTCTGAGAGATCAGATTTGAAATGATATAATTTCGATATTATGTTGGGAAATGTGAGCATCTAAAAAAGGCGAACACAGACTTCAGCCATGCCTCCCCATGTTCATGTGCACCCTAATAAATTATTCAACCATTGTTAGTTCACAAATCTCAAATCAGAAATTTTATATTGTGGAGCATGCGCCACAGATGGACCTCGTCTCATCGACGCGGTCGATCAGTGGCCAATCCTTAGCAAAAGATGTTTTGACAAATACTTTTGCGATTGGGTCTTCACAGCATTTACGACCTTGAATGACTTTTATGTTATTTATAATGATTTACAATGTTTGATTCACCTAAGATTTATTGCTTGCTTTTTGACTTCTGATTTTCTGTCATTTCTGCCTGTTTTGTTTTTAAATCGACAGAACCAGTATTTGGCCACTAAAGTCAAAAATACGTTCAAGATAAAGAAGTATTTTTCGTTCTTTAGAATACGAATTTTTTTGAATTATTTGCACTGATTGACTTATCAGTCGCTGTTAAGAAAAATTCGGACGGGGAATATTTTGCTGACGTCGTTTGCATATTACCAGTTAAGCAATTAGAACCACTACAATATTTTGCTGAGTTGAGTATGAGTCACTATGACAGTAGATCAGATACATACAGAGATGATTTGCGCTCGTTTGTTTCGTGGTTTGTTGAAAAAGTAACGCTGTGTTGTGGTGTAGACAGTGACGTCATAAACGAATGAACCTGGAAGTTTCTCGTCCAGTTGTTGCGTTACTGGAATGGGTGCAGGGTTGAAGAATCTTTTTGGGTTTTTTTTTCTGGTTGTTCGGAATGTTCATGTTATTTTCTTTGGATGTAAAAAGGTTTCATAGCAGTTAGACTTTTTCTCCGAAATGCATGTTTATCATCAGGCAAGAGATATATCTTGCCTACAATGCCTATTTGCTTGATTTTCTGCTGATGGAACCATTACCTTTGGGTGGGTTGAGTAGCGGAGTCATTGACATCCGCCAGTGGTTCGAATAATTACATTTGATCACCCAAACATCTCATTTATATTCGTTGGCAACAAAATTGATTGAAAATTAGTCGTATCGATTCAAATCGAGTATTTTAGGCACTCAAGTCTAGCTTACAGCCAAGTTTATTTGAATCTTGAATGGAAAAGTTACTTTCCTGATTTGGCTTTAACACTAGTAATATTTCATCATTTTGAGTTGAAACGAGTTCGACTTCACTTACCTGCAGGATGTCTCTCTTTTGCTTAAATCACCAAATCCGATGCTATTGAGAAAGTAAAAATTGTTGAAACACAAACAAAAATATCGATTCGAATTAACAACACGAAACAGATTTATCGTATTGGATGGATATTTCGCAACAAATCTCATGCATTATTAAAACATAATCAGGATACGAACTGAAACTCCCTCCCCTCTTCGTCAAAAAACATAAATTATTCACCCCCTGACAGGTTAGGTACAGATTCAATACCTGTGGCGGTGATGAATATTTTAAATGCCTTATCATCTTCAAACATGCATGGACCTGACATAAAGTGAGCATCCGTGCACACTTTATGTCTGGCTCATGCATGTTTGTGGATAAATCAGCGGTGATCAATTTAACCTTTGACCTGTAAAGTGTGTACGTAAGCAGTTCTGTTTAATTATTTAGTTTAACAGACTGGTGGTCTATGAGCACTGTTTGCCGGTGTTAGTTGTTCGTTAAGGGCAGAGTGACTTAGACATAGATTGCTCTTCTGTTAATTATTGTGGATGATGCGATGTGGATGATGATTTAATGGTCTAATCAAACTGGAGGCAAGCAAGGAAAGAGTAGCATAGGATAGGATTAAATTTTTAACTTGTGGGAGTGGAGAATATGTTTTAACCATATGGTGAACTAAGGCCCTCCTCGCAGACACCAGTTCCGAATTGGGCAAAAGGTTTCGGCCTCCACTTTCACACTCATTTTTCCTTGTGCATGGGCAAGGTTGGTGAAGGACAGGAGCTTGTCAGCATTTATGTGAACCCCCGGATAGGATTTTATTTTGCATCATGCGGAAAAGAGAAAAGAAAAAAATATGGCTTAATCAAATGGCATACCACAATCTCTCGTGCACCAGTTTCAAATCGTGGAGGTGGTTTTGGCCTGAACTTTCACCCATTTTTCCGCGCATGGACAAGATCAGTGACGGAGCGGGAGCATGTGAGCATTCATATGAAACATTGTGCACCTGTGAGGCCTCCAGCAGACCTTTCTCTCTCGCCTGTAAACCCCCTCACAGGGTTGGAATTTATGTCAGGATGATCAGAAATGCGTACAAGTAGGGGCTGGGACGAATTGTATGGTCTGGGCAGGTTGTATATGCTCGACAAACTTAAATTCATTTTTGGTTACTGGACTGTATGTGTGACTGATACTACATACCGGCCATCTCTGGCCCAGGGCGAGGGTGGCATGTCCAAGATTTTAGATATTGTTTCGTTTCAATATTCATTGAATATTTCGCTGTATCAAATTGTATCTGTTAAAAATTTTTTTTCTAATTCCCACTCGCATAGATTTATAACATACTAATACCTAATGACATTATAACCGGAGATTCGACCGAATGTTTCAAAATATGAAAACAGAGGTGGTCGTTGATGGTAGGTCCTTACTCTTTGTGGAATTGGTGTCTGTTTGTTGATTATTACAAAACCTCGTATCTGTATTCAGTCTCTGTTCTTTGTTGAATTGGTGTCTGGTAATGTAGTGTTGTGATAGTAATTCTGATTCTGAACATCCAGACATTTTGTTTGTGTGCTTGGCTGACAAGCCAAACCCTGTAACAATTTCTAACATTATTAGTATAAAATTACCGTACAAACCTTCAGCTCACCTTCGTATAGTGTTTGCTGAATAGTCATCTGAATGAGTTGGGTTGTTATTCTAGTCGGGATGTTCTTGTCTGCATCAGTCTGGTATTTCAGAAATCTGACTTGAAAAAATTTTGTTTATAGATTATTCTTAATTATTTTTAATTTGCAATGAAATTGGTGTAAAATTTGTGATTCTAATACATCTTGGTATGAATCATGAAAGGTGTTTATTTCATCAGTGCTGCACCAGCATGTTGTTTTGTTATAATATTCACAGGATGTGTTATAGGAAATGACCTTTGAGTCAAGACTGCATAGGGCAAACCGACTGAAATCCGAAGGAAATGGGCTTCATTAGGGAAATTTAACAAATAACAAATATTTTATGTTACATCTGTCTCCAAAGGATTAAATTCCTACTTTTGAGCGTCCGGTAACCACCAAACTATAGGAGAAGGTTCAAAATCATCAGTATTTTTTTTTATTTTTTTTTTTATAGTCACTTCTTTGAGTGGATCACCCTGTCCAATGCCCTGTAACAGCGGCCACTTATAGACGGACAGGGTTACAATTACTGGAAAGATATCAGATATCATATATCATATTTTCCTGTTCGGCTTAGCCTACCCAAGTTATTACACTCTGGGTTGAGTGGTGGGCATGGATAAGCGAGCCGGACTCGCCAGGGCTCGAACCCGAGATCTTCAACCTGCGATGCCAACATGTTTAACCACTAGACCATCGCGCCTCACAAAAGTATTGCTATTAAAGAGCTGGTGGTTTTGAAGCTCTTTTGTCAATCTAAAGAAAATGACACGAACAGACACCCGAAGAAAGGCAAATATTCTGGTGCGGGGTTTCAGTAATAGTGAAGAGTAATAGAGTGTGAATAGTGAATGTTCATTAACATATTTTAAAGTTTTTTTTTGACAAGAATTAAATCAAAGCCCTCCGGCAGGGTGGCAGAATCTTCTTTTCCTTCGAGTGTTCGAAATGTTCACGTTGTTTTCTTCAGATGGCGAAAAAGCTTCAAACCATCAACCATCGTGATTTTTTCCGCTGTTTGGTTGCTACCAGACACTCAAAAAGAGACACTTTCTTTCAGCATATATATATATATATATATAACCCTCACCCATTTACTAAATTTTCTTCTGGTGGAACCAATTTTTTCAGATGTCTTGGTAGCAGAGTAGACGCTATTGCGGGAGTCTGCTATAACGACCTATAAGATTCAAATTATCGATGTTGTGCTGTATATGTACATATATATGGGCAATCAGTAGTTGGGGCAGTATATATATGTATATATATATATGTATATATATGTATATGTATGGGCAGTATATATGGACGATTTATTTTAGAATGTGTTGTGAATATTCAATTTGTTTAACACACCCTAACTATGAAATCAATTATTTTTTACATTTTGTGTTGTTCTTTTTTTATTGAAGTTCGCTGATAGCAAGGCTGAAAGCAGCAGCTCCAGAAGAAGCCGACCAATGACAACTCAAATCGCCTCTACAAAGTACAAAATGATTTTGTTGGACTGTTGTTTGCCTCGATTTGGGTGCTAATTAAGGTCAACTGACCAAAAAGAACTAGTTAAAAAATAAAAAATCAAATATTTCGCTCTGTCTGAATATATTCTTCGAAATCTTCTTTCAGGAGTGATCCATCAACTCGCCTCCCTCTCTCAACATGCTGAAGATATATTTGGGGAATTATTCTCAGAAGCCAACTCATTCTATGGTCGTGCATCGTCGTTGAAAGACAGAATCGAACATCTGTCAGTCAAAGTTACTCAACTTGATTCAAATGTAGAGGAAGGTAAGTACAGACAGTCATGCTGAAAAATCCTTTTTTTTTTCTTCTGGTGTCCGAGTGGCCGAATTGTCAATGTCATTTTTCGGATGGAGAAAAAAGCTTCAAAAACATCAACACTGCTATTTCATAGCAGTATTGATGATTTTGAATCTTTTTCTCTCTACACTTTGACTAATGCCAGGCATTCACAAACAGACATTTCATTTTTTATTAGGAGATTTTTTATTTTATTGAGCGAGGTCGAAGCAGCTCCCGAAGGAAACCAACCAACGGCCACTTAATAGCAAAGAGCTACTATAAGATATATTACCAGCAACTGCACTATAAGTGGAAAACACCCCAAACGTAACTGAACTGCCATGGTAAAGTGTGGTGAGTGGTATTTACCCTCTGTGATGGTAAAACATCTACCACTTCTTAAAATCATATATCATGATATATTGCGCATTTGCATTTTTTTTCTTCTGATGGCTCCATTTTTGGGGCGTCTGATTTGTAGTATAACTGATATCCTGCCAGTCTGGGCACTGCGTTGCTGCAACTCAGCAATGTCTGTAAGTGTGTTGTCGAATTGCTAAAACCCATACTCGTACTTGGGCTGTCTAAATTATTTGACTCTATTCATGATAAACTCATAAATAATGCGGTTTGGTTTTTCCAGTGATTAATTCCAGTGATCCCTGCTATTCGCAAAAATTATTTACTTCGTTGTTTAATGAAAAAGACATTTGATTTCACTACCCCTGCACGCCACTCGACGAAGTATTCAAAAACTTCGCTAGGCTCGATTCATCAGTCCTGTTGTCTGTTTCTCCATATATGTACTCAAAAATTTCCCGATTGGTTTAACTTTATTGTGCGGTGGATGATGCGACTAAGAGGAAATCAATGAGCGGCAGATGGTTTTACTAACATCCCAGGCCAGATGCACTCACTCTAATCGTAGAGCTTCAGTCTCGTCTTGGATTTTATCCTCTGCTGTTGCTGGCACTACATTTTTAAGTAGTTTTTAGCTCTATAAGCGGTCATTGGTTTTATCCTTCAAGGTGTTGTTGTTTTGCTTCATTGAACTTCGATGAAAAATATTTCTAGAATACTTTTCAATTCAGATAAGAAAATCCCTGACCTTCACCCATATTTTTTCCAGTCTCCCTGATCGACATAAACTCGAGGAAAGCGTTTAAATCATCTGTAACAACCGACCAACAAGTTGTATCGAGGCAATCATTGTCTCAATCTGTACTGAACACATATCGACAAGCGGATGCTCCTCCTCCGCTGCAGGAATTGAACCAATTTCGGTAGGTAGTGAACACTAGGTGGTACTAGGGTGTAGTGGAAGGGCGCAATCGGAGGGGGGCTAAACCAAATATTTTACTGTTTCGAATACATTCTGAAAAAATAATTTTGAATATGAAATATCTAATACATTCTGAATCCGACCATGTTTTTGATGTAAGGCAGCATTTCAACGTTTTTTTAAGGAAAGATATCAAGAAGATATTTTTGAAGAACAATTTATGTTTATTTAGTGAAACTATGTTAATTTGTTGAGCAAAGAGAAATTTTTCTCTCGATTCTGCAATAAAAATGACATATTACATCCCTAGTAGTCAGCTTCATCCATCACTTTACTCTGAGAGACCTTGATTATGACCCTGAAATATTGTGGGACAGCTTGTTGACCACAGCGATGACACCAGGGTGGTAGAATCTAGGATTTCCTCAGGTGTCCGAAATGTTCGACATTTTCTTGGGGTGGAGGAAAGCTTCAAAATTATCAACGTGGTCATACGCAACCAGAAAATTTATTTTCTCGAGCATATGTCGCAGATGGCCTGTGTCTTATGATAGTGTAATCTGTCCGTGTCCCATGCTCGTAGTTGATTGCGCCGTTTCCCAGTAAGTGACAACGTTTCGTCAAGCACGGTTCACTGAGGAATCGTGCCGTTGAGGCACGGTCTATCAGTATCCCATGCTTGATGAAATTAATTTCTGTCTGGATTGGGTGGTTTGACGCTTGGAAAAAAATTTGGATTGAATGACCAACAGCGTCACTGGCCGAGGAGGAAGAAACTTTTTACCCAAACTTTGTTATAAAAAACAAATAGAGCAAATGTTGATAGTGAAAGCTTTGTTATTCATCCATTCAATTCGAAAACAATATTTGAATTTGATTCTAATTTTAAATGATTCTGTTTTGTTCGACCCTAATTCAAGTTGCTGTTTCTGATCGAATTTGGAGCGAAAAACCCTTTAATTATTCTGATATTCTATTTGCTTTCCAGCGACGATGGCAAGGACGGTCTCAAAATCTACACTGATCCAGACTATTTCTTTGATTTGTGGAGGGAAGCAATTCAGAAGGAAACGCGGGAAGCCAGGGAAAAAAGAAGGGAGCAGAGGAAAAAAGACAGGAAAGCAAACCCTGATCTCAGAAGTAAAGTTAAGGTAACGAATGTATTGGTAGAAATTCTGTTGAAACCTGATGCCATAGGTTACTGATAGGTATAACACTTTTATTCGAATTATTTGTTGCCCGTCCGATTCGGACGATTCAAAAACTAATTCCTGTGATTCAGTATGTTTCAAGAGAATGTTTTCCGATCATGAATGTCTTTCTATCGAACATGGACCACAGTTGGAAGGCGCCTTGAGTCTGGATATATCAACCGTTTGATCTTAACAAGATTTTTTTGACCGGTTTATGCAAAATCGCATTGGAAATTTTTGCTCGAGCCAGTTGGAAATATTTTCTGTACAAGGCCATGTTTTGTGAAGATCGAGCTACCAATGCAGATCGCTATCAAAAAAGCGACAAAATCAAGATGCCTGATTGAAGAATATTTTGTTCGATTCACAGAAAAAATAGGATAGAATTTAATTTTCATCCTGTGGGAGAGGAAAGTGGAGAATATGGTCTAACTATAATCCACCTTCTGTATAGGTACTATTTTGGAGCAATTATATGGACCATGGTGCGCCACTGTGTGTTAAACTTACTATTTCGATTTAACCATCCTTCGGAAGATTCGAACCTCTGTTAAATTTATTAGAGATGTGTAAAATAACACCTAACATCTTTATCTTTAAGCTAATCTATGTGAATATTGATTTGAAAGTTCCTATTCGTAGGTACTATACTAGCCAGCAATGTGAAGCGATTAATCTTTAATTCTCAATTCCTGCAGGTCCGACAAGCCGTCAACACTCGGAAACAACAGGCAGAACGTATGCGACACGGTGCTGAATTTATCGAACCAGCCTCAAAATCCTCGTCTGCGAGCGTACGCCGTAGTTCCACAGCTCGGAAGAGAGAGCAAGTTCCGCAGAAAGAATATCTTCCTCCACCAACAGATCAACAGGATATGAATCAACAATATCCATCGAGGTGAAAAACTAACTTCACCATTAGTTTTGAAATGATAGTTTTTTAAATTGATGCTGATGTTGATTCTTACATTATTTTTGCAAACTTCAGAGTTATCAATTACGGTACATTTTGTGTTAATTTTTTTTCTTTATTTTACAGCATGCCTCCACCACCACCACTGGATACCAGTATGGCACCATCTTCATACCCAGAACCCCCCATTCCCACTGATAATCTCGGTTTTGCTCCCCCACCACCACCTGAACCAATGCATTCCCCACCACCTCCCCCAATGATGGATAATTTTTCACCTCCCATGTCCAGCCCTCCCCCACCCCCCATGGTGAATGGGGAAATACCCCCACCTCCATCAATGCCAATGGGGGGTAATGCTCCTCCCCCTCCTCCTTTGGCCCCACCTCCCCCTATGGCGCCACCAGCCCCACCGGCACCTCCAGTCCTTGAACAAGGTGAGCACAGCAACTACTATATTTTTTACTGTGTTTTATCTATTTTTGTATTTGGTTGATAGATTTTGGTATATCAAAATCAGGGTTGCGGAATATTGGGAATTTCCATGGGAGTTAATTTACAATCGAGAACTTTGGGACTTTTATAGAACATCTCAATGAATTTTTTTTCTGTATTGTAGCTGTTGCCTGGCATTTAATATCATAAAACGAGGAACAAAGTTGATTGTAAACTGTACTCACAGTTTTCTTCAACCTACGTCCCCCAGACTACACTCCCATTGTCATAGATTCTGCATTTAATATTATCCTTCGTTGTAATGTAACATAGCAGAATATTTTTTTGAGAATGTGTTCAAAATTTAAAATATTGGGTTTTGACTGTTCCTGACTTCAAGAGTTTAAGGTGGAAATCTTTACTTTATCTGAGTCGCAAGTTTTTTAAAATCGTGACATATTCTGAATACCTTTTATACGAAACTTATAGATTTCTTTTAAGGATAGTCTTTATGATTTGTTTCAACATTTTATAAATAGATTAATATTTAAGCATTCGGGATGATCAGAAGCTGCTGATATTTTTCCCATTTTGCAGTGAAGTCATGGTTTTGGTCAGGGGAACGTGGACTGACTACTTATCCTTCTTCTGTGCCTTTGTGTTTGCGGATCCGTATGCAGTACATGCAAGGATACAGTAGCAAGAGTAACTATGACTAACTAGAGAGGTTCAAAGTCTTGCTTCACACAAATTTATTTTAAAATTTTTAAAATGCTTGTCTGGAGAAGTCTGACTTGGGTCAGATGAAACGTTACAGAAATGAAATTTATGTAAGTGTGAAGCAAGACTTTGAACCTCTCTAGTTAGTCATGATTACATAATTACTCTTGCTACTGTATTCTTGCATGTGCTGCATACGTATCCGTCAACACACAAATAAATCTGTGTAAGTGTGATGCAAGACTTCGAACCTCTCTAGAAAGTCATGATTGTTATAAAATTTTTCAACGTAAAATTGGCATTAATGTCATTATCATGATTTCACTGCAAAATGAAGCATTTGATGATAAAACGAAAATACCTGGATATAGGGAGGTGCAATTCAAAATAACTTACTATTCCAGAATTATATTGGAATAATCGAATCCAGAATATCGAATCGTATTCCTAAATACATGACAGCAAATAGAAATATCGCATCAAAATGTGCAATCGTACATGTGCAATGAGGGTTGAAGAACGAGTTGTCCAAACATATCATAAACATACTCTGGGTAGCACAGATTCAGAATGAGATTTATTTATGTTGATATATGAGAAAATGTTAAATGAAGAGTGATTTTGATGTGTCTCTAATTATTTGGCCCCATTGTAGAATCTAATCCTAATATTTCTATAGAATTGGAGGTTTGTATTCGGATAGTTTGCTAGTCCGGGTCAACCTGATAAGCTATTCGTTAACTTGTAAAATTCTTTAACACTTGTTTATTTTCCAGATACTGCCCCCAGTGGTCTCGCAGCTGCATTACAAGGAGTTTCATTGAAGAAATCCGAACCCCAGGAACCCGTACCAGTGGATGAGAGAAGTAATCTACTGGCTGCGATCAGGATCGGAATAAACTTGAAAAAGGTCAGTTTTTTCAAGTAATGATTTTTTTATTTCGACAGTCACAGCTAGTATGGTTTAATGCAATGTTTCTCAAACTTATTTCTGTTGTGACACATCTGAAGAAATTGATGAATTTGCTACGCACCTACACCTATGGGTGACAAAAAAAGCTTCTATTCCATAGCAGTGTTGATGACTTAGAGACTTTCTGTACAGTTCGGTGGCTGTCCGACACCCAAAAACATATATTTTAATCCTCCAGCAGGAATTATATCTTGAAATGTGCCCTGTTGCGATGTCTTCTTTTGATGAAATGTTGCCGCTCATTTATCGCTGTCTGTTATTCAAAAGAAAATGATACATCTTCTTAAAATTTATTTACTCGCCTAATTCTAACCATCATCATCCTTCGCAGGTTGAACAGAAGGAGAGAAGTGAAGCACTGCCAGCTAGTGGTGGAAACGACGTAGCTTCCATCCTTGCTCGAAGAATCGCCGTAGAATTCTCAGATTCTGAAGTTTCCGACTCGACAATTGCGTCAGATGATGAATGGGATTGAGTGTTGATCATGTATGGCTCGAGTGTAATATTTAAGACTATATCATACTTGGCCCGGATATAATTTCTTAGACATTACCGGTCGAACAATGTCTCTGCACTGAGATACATTTATTTTCAAATAAATCTGACTTAATTGCGAAAAACAATTAGAGAATTCTTGGAATGAGCAATTGCAGATTAGTTGGATGAAAACTTTGAAATAAAAAGTTGAATCGCAAGATGCTAAACTGGGGGGCGCACTGTTGCCACCTGCTAGGTTCATAGAGTTGATCTAATATGCTCGGCTGGTAAAAGCAAACAAAAAAGCATTTCGAAATTCTATTCAGAAAATCTTTTTCGGAGCATGCTCAGAAGAAGATTTCCGGAGTATAATTTCGAAATGTCGAAAATTTATTTTACGTTGGTTTCACTGGCTGTGTGTATTAGACCAGTACTATAGCTAACCAGGTTTTGCTTAAAACCGTTGTCGAATTGTATTAAATAAAGAAATCAGTGTTCTAATCTTCCAAAACCATTTGAATCACGGATTCAAAAGTAATGTCCCTGAGGGATAATTGTTTGAGCAATATATCATACAAGACCTGATTTTACAAAGCCAACATGGCCCGGGTAGAATTGTTATGTAATGTCCATATATACTGGGAGAGTTGACTATGTACGGGCTGACCTAATTAGATAAATTTTATGAAATCATCTTTTGTTATGTGTCACAGTGGGGCATGATTGACAAAATAAAATTTCTGTTTAGGGAAGATTGCCCACTCGTGCCATTATTGCCCAGTTAAAGTTCAGTTCTGTTCAGAATGTTTTCCGGGTGCAGTTTCTCTACTTCACTTTTTGCTATATTAGTTGCCCCATTTGGAGATTGCTACGCCTTGCTTAAAGTGACGCATTTTTGAGTTTCCAAGCGTTGTGATAGAGCATGTATTGTTCAGGCTCATATCAAGCAAATCATGTTAATATTCACGAAATCACGTGAATAAATCTGACGTAATTACATAAGGTCTACTGCAATTACAACCCAACTCTACCACTTTCCATGACTCCGGTTGGATCAGAACCGATTCCCAGACTGTACCATTCTATATCCAGATACAAACGACCTTTATTTCTAGGGTTTAATTATTATAATTATTATTTTTGCTTTATTCACTTTCTCATTCCTTTTCCTGCACTAACTGCTTATAATAATTATGTTCTTGGTCGAAGAAATCTTTGACTGGAATTTGCCAGTTTTTTAACCGTATCAATCAGAAATTTTATTGATATTGTGAAATTTCCTAAAGTGGTCTAAGAGTTTGTATTGTCGGCAGAATCTCAGCTGATCTGCTACTCAGACACCCAAAGGAAATAAGTTCCACCAGGAAGAAAATTATGAACTTGCCTAAATTTCACGATCAATCTCTTGTCAGAAGATTTAACTCACTTTTTGAATGGAAAAGGGTTCAAAATCATCAATAATGCTATGAAATAGCAGTGTTGATGGTTTCGAAGCTTCTCGTTCATCCAAGGAAAATCACTTGCAATGAGACCCAAAAAAAAAAAAAATACTGCCCCCAACCTATCAAAATCATGGATGATTGTGAATTCAATTTGTCATAAAAGGGAAGTTACTTTCATATGTTCTGTCCCACTTTACGACGCTGGAATAAATATTTGAAAGTTACGAGGATTTTGCTTTTTTAGGAAAAATTAACTCTGTAGATAATTTTGCAAGAGTGAATCAAATTCCCAAATAAATATTTTAATTTCATAGTAACAAATAATTGTATTTATATTATCATCATGCATGGTCTAAGTATGAACCATCTTTTAAAATATTGATGTATGGCTCATATTGGATCAAGCATGATCAAAATAACATTGCTAATATTAATGATCATATTGATTTGCTAGATTATTTCATCCAAGATATTTTATAACTCGCAAGACTGTTTTATTCTGCTGGGGGGGGGGGGGGGGGGTGGTATGCGTCTGCAGAGGCAATGCACTCGTTGTAGAAATACTATTTTGATCACAACAAATGAGTCATTATGGGAGACAGTACTTTATTGATTCGTGCATATCCAAAGTATGTTTGGATGGAACTTTTCAATTTCTGTGTTGATTTCAGAGCCTGGTTTGCACTATTGTGATGGGATGCAATGTTAGAGGTTGTGTGGTGGCAAAATCTCCCCTTATATCATTATGAGGATCTGTTTTAAGACTTTGTGGGATTCATGCTCACTGTGTATTCTTTCTTATCAAATTTACATCTAACAAAGTTCAAAGCAGTCGGTCACCATATGCAAAGAGCTACATATAAACCGGAAACTTCGCTCTGAGCGTTATATACAGGAGTGTGCCACTACAGTAGAGTGCAGTTTGTAGCGTCTGCCCTTGGTATGTTGAGACGGTTTAGCAAGAGGGAAATACATTTAGTGGAAAAAGGTGGAGACAGGAGATAAGTGGTTACCGGCTGTAATTTTGTACTCTCGTTTGGGCCTAGACGTGTTTCGACGCCGCCTTCCTGAAATTATTTGCTGCTCAATATCCCCATCTTGCGTTCCACGAAAATCATTATTTTTGTCGTGAGGTGGCCGGGTAAACGTGAAGTCGTTCAGCCGAATAAAAATAGGCGGAGTCAAGGAGTATTTGATTGGTGGAGAAGTATAGTGATTGACAGTTTATTTTTCAACGTGTCAGGAACCCACGTTTACGCGGTTTTGTTTTTCTTCTGACTGAGGAAGTTTAGAGTGAATCTGTGCAAAATATTCTGGCATTTCTAAGTCATTTAATGATCGCTTAGTTGCTCGGTTGAGAGAAAGGAAGAAATGAAATTAACAGTGTTTACAAATATATTTGGTTACGAGATTTATCTTGTGTCTTGCATTTCCATCCAGTGCAGAGCAGGGAGTGTTGAAGCAATGGGGAACCAGCAAGGTTATCGAGTGTAGTCCCAAGGCTGTGGGTTACAGTTAGGGTTGGGCAAAATCGAATTATTTGTAATTGGAATGGGAATCAGATGTTTTTTTCATATCAAATCTATGATTCTTTAAAATAACATATATGCTGTTTTTATTATTACTATTATTGTCTCCTTCTGTCTTCATGATAATTAAGAATTTCACAGTTAACGTTACAAATTGATTGCATTTTGTCTTAAAAATAAAAATTTTCGTTCTTGGACCGAGTCTGATTGAAAATACATTTAGTTTTTAAGCCTGTTTGACTCCACTCCACTTATTCGAATAATCTGTGCTTCGAATCGATTCCAATCATCGAATCACGCAGCCCTAGTTACAAAGCCTCGTCCAGGGGTACCTATACAGTATATCGCTCATTGAAGCCTTTTCTGTTCGGTGATCTTCAAATACTTCGTTGGCTTCGAATCCGCCGCATTTATTAGGTGTTACGTTCGGCAGCTATTGTTGGTTTCAACACTTGGCGGTCCGGGTCATTGCCTAGTTGCCTCTATGTGTTGAGGAAGGAAATTGAAAAATAATTGTATTTTTTTTTTGAAATTCTTTCTTCATCTGACCCCCTTTATCAGTCCATAGGAGGTCAATCATAAGGGCGATCAGTCGTACTATTATAAAGCTCTATTATGAGCGATTGGTCAATTTGTACCATGGAAGGGTCACGGTTGGTCAGTTCGTACCATGGAGGTGTCGTGGTTGGTCAGTTCGTACCATGGAAGGGTCGCGCTTGGTCAGTTCGTTCCATGGAAGGGTCGCGATTGGTCAGTTCGTACCATTCGAAGGGTCGCGATTGGTCAGTTCGTACCATGGAAGGGTCGCGATTGGTCAGTTCGTACCATGGAAGGGTCACGGTTGGTGAGTTCGTACCATGGAAGGGTCACGGTTGGTCAGTTCGTACCATGGAAGGGTCTCGATTGGTCAGTTCGTACCCCTGCCGAATTGTCACGGAAACTTACATTGCAACTTACACAGCAGTGCAGTATCAGCAAGAGGATCAAATAAAAATTTGTGAAAATATTCAAAATCCCGTAAATTTTGTAATCTGTGACTCAAAGTAATGTTCGTGGAAATGATCATCATAAACACGATAGTCATTCCATAGTTAGTATAGGTACTTTAGATCTGGTTCTTTCTCAGATTTGAACTAAAATATCTGCTCAACCGAGTCAGGATTGGTTTTTGTCCCCTCTGGGATAAATCAGCCATCTGCGTCTTTTCTCAGTAAATCCATTGCAAATTTTATCTGAGTACGGTACGAATTGACCTATGTGCTCTTTTTCAAGTACGAATTCACCCACCGAAAGCATACTAGTACAAATTGACTGGCAAACAATTATACACGAGAGGATTGACCTTGAGATTAGCCCATCTGTTCTCTCCTTCCAAGTCGGGAACTAATCGACCGAGATAAAGTTCCCATAAACGTTGTTTAATAATGTCCCATGATCTGGCAACGCTAAACTCTGCTCTAATGCCACATCGTTTAGCAATGAAAAAAAGATTTCTGATTCATTATTGTTGTAATTTTTTCAGATTTATTGTGCAATTATAATAGTGTCTGTTTCTAGCACTGTGACATCACAATGAAGCTTACAATACTCATGCTATCTTTAATCATTGTTTCTGTCATTGCGGAAAGCGAAGAGGGGAGATACCCAGGGGGAGTCTTCTGGCCTCCGTATCAAAGTCACCTACTTCAGTCAACGAAAGCACAAAGTAAGTATCAGGTGAAATTAACAAAAAGTTTCCCTCAGATTTTATTATTATCCGCATATACGGTCGTGTTTTCATGTCTTGAAGACCGGTCATCGTGCCATTCCACCCCCTCCCCCCCCAAAAAAATGTTAATTATCTTAAAATACCAATCAGAGAGGTAATTTCCTGGAGCTCTGTGCCTACAGCTTATGTGGATCGAAATGTTATTTCATGTGTCTAAGTGTGTAGATGCGAGATTATTTGATGAAACTTGAATCTGAGGTATTCATCGTGCGACCACAAGAAATTATTACGTAAATACAAATTTCGCCTCAAGTGCAGTCGAAATCCGAGGCAGCAGCTTAAAGAAGTCAACTAGTGACCTCTCAAATTGCAAAGATTAACTGCAAAATGTAACACCAGTGATTGCACTCCAACCAGAAAACACCCCAAACAGAACTGAACTATCGAATGGCTATTATGAAGTGTAATGAGTGATATCTACCCTGGGTGATGACAAAACCATCTACCAATCCAAAGTCAAAAAACTCACATTCCCATTTTTGCAAAAGACTTGTACTATCAACTCTAGCATTCCAGCATTTATTTATAAGAACTTTCATGCACAGATTTTTCAGGTACAGTATTGTAGAGAGGGTGTGTTCATCTATCAGAGCTGGGGTGCAAGGAGTCGTAAAAAAGAAGTGGTTGGAGTTCAGAGCAGATGAGTTGTAGTTTCCCGATCATAAATTTTATTTTGGCGAGCATGAGCCACAGATGGATCGTGTATCAACTGCGCGATCCAGCCCATATCAGGGCGACAGAATCCAGTTTGCAATAAAAACGACATATATATTTCATTATTCTGAAATACTGAATATATTTTCTAAAATCAAGAATTTTACTTTATCGAGTTTGTTCATTTTCGAATGGGTTCCAAATATCAGATTTGTTTCAGACATTTCTGTTGATGATTCTGAACCTTACAAACATGTCATTCTTCTAGCAAGAGATCATGAAATATCGCCCATTTGATAAATTTTTTTTAGATGTTATCCGGTTTTTGTGAGTAGCAGTGTAGCTTTCATTCTGCCAGTTCGGCCTTATAAAATTTTTGATCGATTAATTAGAATGGTGGTTTATCAAGATCATGGTTATGGTTCATATAAGGAAGTTAACATCAGTAATTAATTTTTTATCGTTCCAGTATCGGTATTGCTGCTGTGACCATTGTCTCTCACAGTCCTTCAACAGTGAATTCGAGCTTAATCTTTCAGGACAAAGATAGATTTGTCAAATTTTTTTCTTCGATAAATTCCCTTTATTTGACACTTTTTTGTTCCTATGAACGATTCACAATTGATTGGAATAATTTGTGCTTCGAATCACCGAATCGAATTGCCCAGCCTTACTTGTAGCGTCGTACTGAAGAATGGTTGTTGTAGATAATTGAAAGGCTGTCTGATGAAGCTAATTTAGGGAGTACTAGATGGTTATCTTGTAGCCCAGGGCAGATATCACTTATTGCACTTTTACTATATAGGATCAGCTCTGTATAGAATGTTTTCCACTTGGAATGCAGATGTTGTGGTGCTGGCTCTTTGCGACTCAAGTGGCCGTTGGTTTGTTCCTTGTTGCTTTTGGCCTTTCGGTGCGTTTCCAAATACTACTAGCCCTTGTTTGCTTATAGTGGTATATGGACCTTGCTCAGGATGGCCTATTGCTGAAATTCAATCAAATCTTAATAAATCTTTCATTCCTGTTTCCTCTTTCAGTCTCCAAACCTGCACCTGAATGGGAGGGAACAGCAATTGTGGACGGAGAAATCAAGACGATAAAATCTAGTGATTATTTGGGAAAATATCTCGTGTTTTTCTTCTATCCACTGGATTTGTGAGTGCTGTGTTATATTCTTATGTCCTTTTATTATTTCATTTTAGCCAACCAGGCTGTCAGAACGTCTACTCCGCCCATCAGACACCCGAAGAAAATGGCTGCCGTCAGAAGAAAAGTTTGCAAATGACAAAACTTCATAATCTGTGGCTAGAAAAAAGTCTGGCTCTACCCACACACAAAAAATAATATTTTTAAATTGTGTCCCTTAAGGTGTAATATGCATCTATAGTGTTTTTTATGCTCACGAAGTTTTAAAAAGCCCCCCATATCTCAGCCCCGTCAAGAGATAGAAAATTGCCGTTTTTCTTAAATTTCTTTTATGTCGAATGTTACATTTCAAATGTAAAGACTTAGGAACAACTGTGATAAATATCGTTTTATGGTATTTTTCAAACATCCATATAAAAACAAACCATTCGGGTTTTGGAGATATGGCTGGTCTTTTTGAAGTCCGGATATATAGGTGAATCAAACCTGAAAAATAATCAAAATTGGAAGAGGGTGGTATTTGGGCGGTTCACTTGGCAGGGAATGACCCATTTGTCATATTGGATATTAAAAATAGTAGAAGTCAAATTTATATTTTTTGCAATTCTAGCACATTTGTCTGTCCAACTGAAATCATCGCATTCTCCGATCGAGCTGAAGAATTCAGGAAAATCAATGCTGAGGTTGTTGCCTGCTCTGTTGATTCCCACTTCACTCATTTATCATGGTGAGTTTTGTTCTGTCAAAAAAACTTCGCACATGAAAAAATAATTGAAAATCTCCGCCGTTATATAACTGGGCGCAGATAGTTTAGTATGTGACTATCAAAGAATTTTTTATGTGTGATAAATGAAAAATGCTAATCCAACTTATCGTACTGGTACGAATAAGGGTATTTTAGACATGTGCGAAAAAAAATAGTGAATATGTGTACCGTACAGTACTGAAAAATTTTCGAAAGATGTGGTACTGATGTTTTGATACATGTATGAAAAAATTTTTGCTGGTTCGAAAGTGCAAGTAAAAATTTTTTACGTATCGTATCGTACTTCCACCCTTGATCCAGGTTGGACCACACCTTGGAGGTTTAGGTATAATGGAACATGTTTTCATTATTGGTTGATGTTTTGTAGTGGAGTTATTCTATTCAGTCGCTGTCAACCCTGCTCACCTGTGCTGACCATCGATGAATTTTTCCTTGCGGCTTCCTCAGCTGAATAGACAGACTTTTATTAAAATGAATTATTTCAATTTTGAATTATAAAAAAATTACTTATTTTTTCAGCACGATCAAAATCTGCTTCGTGAAAAGTAATGCTCAGAAGGTTGTAATTTTTACTATCTGGATGTCACTCTTCTTTGCTAAAAAAAACTAATTCTCCCAAACCAGACTGACAGAATGTTCCTGCTATGCTACTCGGACACCTGAAGAAAATTTAGCAAATGAGCAGAAATTTCAGGATAAATCTTTGCTTAAAAAGTAAAATGTCACTTTTGGGTAGAAGCAACCAAAGCGTAGAAGCAACATGAAACTGCAGAAAAAGATTCAATATCCTCAGATACTGCTATGAAATATCTCCTAACATACCTGCCTAATGAAAAACAACTTCTGCTGTCACAAACTCTATGTTATTAATCCAGGATCAACACAGAACGTAAGCAAGGAGGGCTTGGGAAGATTAACTTTCCGTTGTTGTCCGACCTCACACATAAGATATCGAGGGATTATGGTGTGCTGCTAGAAGATCTTGGACATACTTTAAGGTAACATATTTCCTCTACTAAGCTCTATGATGAATTCATATTTTTATTTTAACATGATTCAAGATCTGGAATAAATTGATTTTTCATATCAATGTTTTAAAATATTTTACTGTGGTGTTTATAAGGCAATTTTTCGCAAACAAACATCTAGATGAATTTTGTTGAGTAGTTAGTCCACGTCCTCCAGAGCAATAACTCAGGGTGTCTGAGTATCTAGCGAAAATTGACAATATGCATTTCATACATACACTGTGCGGCACAATCATGATATACACCGATGTTATGGACAATCCCATTATTTAAACAATAGTTTTTTCAGCGAAAACATTAACTAACTAACATGTAGTTCGGTTTCCGCTTAAGTGTCGCTTCCGTCTTTCCTTGGGAAAGAATTTTCAGTTTGAAAAACAATTCAGGATTCCACATCCTTCTGTTTCAGAGGTTTGTTCATCATTGACACGAAAGGAATCCTCAGGCAGATAACAATGAACGATCTCCCTGTCGGCCGATCTGTTGATGAAACTCTGCGTCTCGTTCAAGCGTTCCAGTACACTGATCAACACGGAGAAGTTTGTCCTGCAGGGTGGCAACCTGGAGCAGATACCGTAAGTCTTACTTTCATACGATTCGGAAAGATTCGATTCTGAATGTTTTGATTCGATATTGGATTAGAAACTAATTATAAAAATGGCAAAACTCTTATTTTGAGATGTCTTTAACCAGATTGTCAGGTGCAAGGTGACAAAATCTTGATTTTTTCGGGTTACGAGTTTCATAGCATTATTGATGGTTGTAAACTATTTTATACAGTTTGCCTACATCCAGACAATCTAAAAAAGACATTTCAAGCTTCTAGCCACAGATATATAGCATTGGAATATTGCCCATTTGCTAAATCTTTTTGATGAAACCTATTTTTTCGGGTTTCTGCGTACCCGGCATTCTGCCAGTCTGGTCTGGTGTTCCAGAATTCCGAATAAAAGTGATTTTGTTTTTCATTCGCTCTTTTACGGTTAAAACGTGATATATGACAGGGTTGCTCGGTTAGCTCAGTCGGTGCAGGGTTGGGAATACGCTTTGAGCAACGCATCCTGGGTTCGAATCTTGTGAGGGATGATTATATGCAAGAGGTTTGCTGGACGCCTCGCCGGTGCACGGTGAGCCATGTCCATGCTTAGGAAAAGAATAAATGTCAAGCCAAAACCTTCATTCCGATTCGGAACTGGTGTCCGCATAAGAGGTCGTGGTTCATCATATGATTAGGTCGTATTCTCGGCTTTCCTCTCCCACTCGTATTCTCAGCTTTCCTCTCCCCATGAAATCCTATCCTGTCCTGACATAAGTTTTGCATTTGCTGCATAGAAAATATGGTGTAGAAAAAAGAGTGTGTGCAGTGAATGTTATCTACCCTGGGAAATGATAAAACCATCTCGCACTTCTTTGTTCCCTTTTTTCAGCTGAACAAATATTTAGTATCAATTTCGTTCTTCTGAAATGGTCAAACATCTTATTTCTATGATGAATTTTGAACCCAGATCCCTGATCAATTTTTGTCTCTTACATTCCACAGATCATTCCGGACCCCAAAGAAAAGATGAAATACTTTGAGAAGAAAGAACTTTAAAGAATAACTGTTGAATATTTGGTGAAAAAAACATATTTTTTAGCAGTAAAGTATGCACAGACCAAACTTGACCAAAGTTGAATTTGTTCTCTAGGGTGTTTTTTTTGTTAGATTTTCATCGGTGAAGCATGTGCCAATGATATATTGCTCCCGGGTGGTGTTGTATCATTCGTTCACGCCTGGCTGATCATAATATTTTATATTTTGGAAGCAATAGAAATTAGAAACATAGTTTCGCTGCTTTTTCTCATGTCAATCAGGAAGTCAATATTGGTTGTTGAGATTGACTGCGGGCCTGACAAGACATGGCCCATCTGTGGCCCGGGTTTAATCAAACTCTAATTTAATCCTGATAGTTCATTGCTTTGATTGATAATGAAAAGCAACGACTTTAGATCGATGGATCGAGGTATTGAAGAGTACATATGCTTTGTTGAGCACGAGGGACTCATGGATCGTGGTACCGAGGTTCATCAGGGCCTCATTCTTGATAAAATTAAAGTTCTGACCGAAACAACCTAAAATAATAAATCACATCGACATTTTGACTTTCTAGCTTTCGTCATTTCCTTGTTTTTTTCTTTTAAATTCACTTATTTTTTTAACTGCTTGAGCAATCGCGATGATTTTATTTGCTACTAGTGGGAAAAAATATCAAAACTTGTCGAATACAGCCTTGCAGGTTCACAGGTCTCGCACAACTTCCCGTAAAACTCTCACCAAGCTATGGTGAAGTTTTAAAATATTCATTTCAAGGATGAGAGAATGATTACTTTTGCTAATTTAATTTGCTGTGTAATTCAACATTAATTTCATCTAATCTGGAATTCCGCAAATTGTAACGAATCTTTAAGCTTGAAATATGAAAGGTTCGCTTATGCTCTGTGCCACTGATGTGCTTGTTCTCACAAGAACAGAAACAAATCTGAACGAAAATATTTTGGTCGTTTTTTTCATCAAATTAAAATTTAAAATTTCATTCCATTTTGCAAGTTTTTGTTCCTCTGTCCAATTTGTGATTCGAATAGTGAAATTGTTTCGCCTGATCCTAGTCACGATGAAGAGGAATCAACAATCACTAACAAAAATATTTTTTGCGTTGCTATTTTTTTTATGGCATTGTTGGAAAATTGTACTTTTCTTGCTTTTTTTTGAACTGTCGGAATATCAAAATGCCCCACTTTGGTCACAGTTATTTGTACCCGGAGATGTAATTCCACAATGGCTCTTGGTTGACCAAAATTAAAAGACTTTTTATTTCTATTGCTTTCACTTTGTTCCTGACTTTTGCGAATTCTAAATAAAGTTCTTTTTTTCATTGTTACTTGACCAACATATTATTATTCAGATGTTTCATTCCACAGTAAATGATCCACAGTAGTGATGCAGTTTTATTTTTCTATTCTTTGGAGGGGCGGGAAGAGGGGGAGCAAAGAAGTCTTACCTGCTAAATTATACTTGGCTAAATTATGCGGACGCAATATTTTCTCGACTGGGTCGTTTGAATGGGAAAATATCTGCTATGTTTCGTTAAGATAGAGTATGATGAGGATGGGATTTCATTTTTATCCTGCGGGAGAGGAAAGCCGAGAATGCAGCTTAATCACATGCTGAGCCACGCTCTCTCGTTTGGATACCAGTTCCGAAATGGGGTTGAAGGTTTTGGCTTTGCATATTACTCAATTTTACCCTACGTGGGCCTGGTTGGCGAATGCCGTAAGACGTGCTCACTTGACCCACCGTGCACCAGTGAGGCGTCCAGCAGACCTCTCGCATATGGTCATCATCGCTCAAGGGATCCGAACCCTCGTCACAACGACCAGAGATGCGTAGCTTACAGCGTATTAAGCTAACCGGCACCCATCGTAAGACAAGTGAAGATAGGGTTGTTGCTAAAATTCAACATAAATGTTTCAACGTATCAGTTGTACGAAATTGATGCCTAAAAACTGTTTGCACACTTTGCAGAAAAACCCAAAGCGCTATGTATGACCAGCTAAAAAAGGAAACAACAGAGTGGTAGTTGGTTTTATCATCGCCCAAGGTTTTTAACGCTCACTGCACTTTACCATGATGGTTAAGTTCTGTATGAGACGTTTTTCGCTCAGAGTTCAGTTGCTGGCACTTCGAGTGGCCGTTGGCCGACTTCTTTTAAGCAGTGCCTTCAGCCTTGCGTAAAGCTTCTACACTGTAACAAAAAATTCAACAAAATCTTTAACAGTAATTTTACTCGGCGGTCTTGAAAAAAATTCAAAATTGACTTTTTAGGCCAAAATGAATCGGTGTTGATGGAACTCACCGCGAAGGTGCGGTCATAACTTGCTTAAACCTCATCACCATTTTTTTTTTAATTTTGGAAATATGCAATTACTGCAAATGACCAGTAAATTTAATGTACTTATTGTTACAATATATATAAAAATATACGCTGTTCTTGCAACGATTGTCGAAAACCTCCGGGTAGTTTCACAGACAGAATGTCGATCTTGATTCAATATTGGACGAGAATTTCGTCAGTTTGTCTGCTGATGTGGTTGGTCTCCAACATTTTGTTGATCAAAGAAGTTCTGTTCTATCATAATTAATATTGATTGACGTCTATGACGTTTGAATGGATATTTTATTACACATTGTCGATAGATACTGAGTGTTTGTTTACTCCAAACATCACTCTGTTTACGTCATAGATAGTTTTATCACTTCATTGCACAGCTGTGGAGTTATCTTGAAGAAAAACTTATCACATTTTTGCGATCGCCGTTCTTCATAAAGTGTCTTTGGGCGATGACCAGTATGTCGGAGCCTTTACGCTCTCTTTTATTTTTCTAACCCCTACACTTAATGAATGAATAACGCGGGTTCGAACCCCGACAAAGTCTGTTCAAGATCTCATTTTTGTGTAGTTTTTTTTATCTGCCTCAGGAGTAGTCCTTGTTTTTCACTTGGATAGAAAATAAAGAAATTTTTGAAGATTATTAAGATTTAGATGAAGTTACAAAACAATAACAAAAATTTCATGATCGCCGTTACTGAAAGGTTCTTCTCACTCAGAAATTTAGTCACAAATGGACGGTGCCCCGATGGTGCAAAACTTTTGTGCTATGGCATTCTCGTCGACCGAAAAATCGCAATACAGCCTTCTAAGTTCTCCAAATTGTAATTGCGAGTTTTTAAACTTCGTCCACTCGACTGATCTTTCTTAAGTGTAGATCTACATTGTGAATGTTATTTTTTAATACGATTGCCATTACGAGAAAGTCGAAATAAATCTATAAAACCCAATATTTTTTAATATTTCTTATTGGACATCACGCCCTGGAATCTCATTTAAAAACTTCATGTTGATTCACTCTAATGTGCCAATAAAATGTTAGTTTTCAGCTAAATTTCTTGTCCGTGGCGACCATAATGACGTCACATGTCTGATCACCAATTCCCTCCCTTTTTTGTCTTTTTAAATTAGCAACGGGCAATTTATATCGCTCAAAGGTCAACAAAATTGGATCCTTGAATCTTCGCTGACTGAAGGTAAACTTAACCGACTTGGTGGCGACTCCCAGAATAGACAACGTGATGCTAATTACGTCCCGAGCGCCCCTGGGAGTCGCAGTTCGTTTAATTGGTTTCCAACTTCGTAGGAAACCCAGGGCGGATTAATTTTTAATCAAATGTGTCGTCAGCACTGGGGAACTTATATAAGAGTAGAGGTGTTCATGTGATTTACCAAGTATGGGTCACTGATGGATCGCGCCCGAAGTCGCGATCCATCAGTGGCCCATGCTTGGCAAGTTATGAAAAATCGCAATGAACTTATGCATTATCAAATATGTCATCACAAACGCGAACTCAAGAAAAGAAAATTAACAAGCATGTTCTATCATGCTTGGGCGGCTGAAAAATCATTCTTGAACTGAAGCTTGTTTGCGGTGAGTTGAAATGAATTAATGTCTCATCAAATATATCATCTAAAGGAAATTTGTCTAATTAAACTTTGTCAAGCATGGTTCAATGCTATATCAGCGTCAACGTTTGACAAAATAAACTTTTATTGAGGAGTTTGAATATAAATTAATTTCATATTAAATATGTCGTCAGAAATACCGGAATTGTTTGACCGAGTACAGGTCGTCAATCGATACTTGTTGCTAAAATTCCAAACTATTTACCGTCTGAAAAGGTGATGCCAGACGTAGTCCTGGGCAATTCGATTCGGTGATTCGAATCGATTCGAAGAACAATTTATTCGAATCGATCGTGAATCGTTCCTAGGAACTAAAACTTGTTAAATGAACTAGGATTTTTATTTTTAACGACGAAATGTAATCGATTTTGGTCAAATTATTGCTCTTAGTGTGAATTGAAAATACACTCAGATACTATAAATTTCATCATTTTCACGATGGAGACAAGTTATAATAGAAAAAATCGGTTATTTGAAGCAGGATTGGTGATTCGATCCGATTCGAAAAAATATTCGAATTAGATTCGATTTTTAAATAATTCGGTTTTGCCCAGCCCTGGCCAGACCGAGACTAGTCGAACTTTAAAAATGGCTGAGGGACCAACGGGTAATTGCGATCTCGGTGGAGTTTGGGGATAAGGCCTAACAAAAATGTACGTGTGATCAGAATGTTTCTGAATGAACAACTCTCATTTTCCCCATTCAAGGAATCCCTCACTGCACACTAGTGACGGAAACCGTAGTTTTTTCTTCAACAAGGTAAATTGTATTTTCTTAAAACTAAGTGAAGTATTTTGAGAATTAACTCGGTGACCTCAGTAGTACTAAGTATAGCAGGTTAACTCAGTCACCCGGAATGTTTTCTGCTCTGGGCCTATTTACTGATCCTTCATCCCTTGTGGTCAAAGGTCAAAGTGCTCCAGTGATCTTTTCATAGAAAATACACGAATCCTCATTATAAGTAGAACTCTTTAATAAAGTTTTGACATTTACGGTAACAATACATCTTCTCCAACAAAAGATGCGATACGATGGACAGATATTCGAAAAACCCATCGAAGTATTGCTCCCCCGGTTTGGCTTCACTTCACAGCGTTATGTCACAGACAATTTCTATGCAGGATTGACGACTATATCATGTTTAATCTGATAGAAAAGGGAAGAAAAATCACTATTAAATGAGTAGCGGTCAGGATTGTGATGGTTGATAAATAATATTGGCGAATTAAGTGGAACAAACATAGCATGAAATGTTTTTGTTCAAGTGAACGAAAGTGTCAATTTTTACCTTCCTAAGATCCTCACTGCAACAGTTTCGGGTGTGCGATCCATTAGCGGGTGTTCGAGAGCCCGCACTGTAAAAAATAATGCAACAAAATCACTAGTCTTAGACAGTAATTTTTCTTGGCAGTATTGAGAAAAAATTAAAATTGACCTCTTTGGCCAAATATGGGGGGGTTGATTGAACGTTCCATAACATTCCATAACTGGCATGAATATCGTCAATGCGGCGTTTTTTAACTTTGGAAATACGCAATTACTGCAAATGACCAGTAAATTTACTGCACTTTCGTTACATTGCGGTTTACGAAGCGGGGAAGCGTGAGAAATACACTTCGAGTTACGTTTACTTCGAGTATGTGCACGTCCTGGTCTCGAATCATGTGTGGGTTGATTGTATGTGCGAGGATTGTGGACACTTCGCCAACGCACAGTGATTCACGTAACCGATGGTTACGGCTTCCTCCACCAACCATGTCTAAATACAGGAAAATATCTGCAGTTGCAGCTGTTACGAGGGCCAAATACAGAAAAAAATTCTGAATGGTTTCGCAGCAATAAAACCCCGACTTGGAAGTGGTGACTGCACGAGAAGTCGTAGTTCAACACATGATTACGTTTCCCTCCCTGGTTGGATAAAAACGAAATCCTCTCTTCGCTTAAATGTCTTTATCTCTGATTAACAACGCATAATTCACGTGAACATAACTGGTTATTGTTACCTTTGCACCTTTGCTCCGTCAAGAATATCTTCTTTCAACGTCAATTTTCCCCGGTCGTCGCCATCATAACAACTCCCCATTGATTCGAAACCTAGTGCAGCTGTTATGATGGTGCATTGGGAAGGCCAAGCTCGAAGTAAAAATATGCTGAGTCATGTTTTATTTAGCATCCCTTTGATTTCATCTAAATAAATATTTCTATTTTGTCAAACATGAGCCACAAATGAACCGCGCCTCCGCGGCGCGATCCCATGTCCGACATAAATTCACCTACTGGGATATGGGTCAGTTATAAAAACTCGACGGTAAAAACGAGACTGTCTCGATAGAGATAGATCCGTGCATGAAAATCCATAGAATTCTTGTCGGGACAAAGGCCAAGTATGGTCCACTGAAGCAACGAAGGCTTGGCAATTTTTTTTTCATATTTTAATTTTTTTATATACACTGTAACAAAAGTAACGTAAATTTACTGGTCATTTGCAGTAATTGCATGTTTCTAAAGTTTAAAGAGGCGATGAATTGATGAGATTTATGCCAATTGCGGGCACCTTCGCGGTGCGTTACATCAACACCCATATTTAGTCAAAAAAATCTAATTTAGATTTTTTTTTTACCGTCAAGTTAAATTTATTGTCAAAGACCAGTGATTTTGTTGCATTTTTTTGTTACAGTGCAAGTTTGCTCCAAGCAAGGCCGAAAGCAATGCATGAAAGAAGCCAACCAACGGCCACTCAAATAGCAAAGAGCTATTATAAGATGTAATACCAGCAACTGTACTCTAAACGAAAAACATCCAACACGAAACTGAACAGCCCTGATAAAGTGCAGTGAATGTAATGCTCTGGGTGAAGATAAAACCATCTACCACTTCTTTGCTTCGTTTTAGTCGCCCCTTAAAATCACCAGGAAACACGTCAGGGACTACATACCTACAGGACAGAATATCCCGCACATTTTCGACGCATCAAAGACAAAAGGCTCTAAATATACATGAGTCGTTCATACAAGATGGCTGCATATTGTAGGAGCGTGGAAATTTCATAGCTGGCGTCACAAAGGGAGGAGACGGAACTTCAGAGTAAAAATAATAGGTCAACTGGGTTTGTACATTTTTCTCAAATATCTCACCCGCATAAGCGCTCACTTCCCTTTCGATAGCTGGTCGCTCAGTGACTTATTTATTATCATAAAAAGTACGTTATCAGCGCGAACCTGCCAACTATGAGCCATAGATGAAGCAAATGTTTGCTTTGTTTACCCGTAAGTCATTTTATTCCAACCATAAGTAGATTTATTCGGCGCGATCTATCAACTTAACAAAAGATGATTCAACACAGATGGGACCGTGCGCCTCATAAAGTTACGCGAGTCCGGCAAACAATAATAATGTTTGGAAAGATTTATAACCTGGTTACAAGGTTTATGGTCCAAGCACTACACAAGAGGTCGCGGAGTGTTTCCCATGAGCGCATATATAAACTTATTCCCGTTGAATTTCTGATCTAGACCTGGTGGCGTATTGGGGAAGTCGAAAAGGGGAGGGGGTGGGGGAAGATGGATTTATGACATCGTATTGACCACCGCAGGTAAATAACTTGAATAGCAATTGGTGTCTTAGTCGACAATCGAGTTTAAGGAACATAAAATATACGCGACATTAAAGTGCAACTTCTTTTTTTTGAGGGGGGAGGGGGGGTGGGGGGGGTAAAATAAGACGAAGCAACCCAGAAAGGGTTAAATTTGTTCGGTTAATGAGAAGTCAAAGCCCAAATTTTTCTGAATATCTGAAAGAACTGATGAGATCCAGATTTCAGTGATTGTCTGTGCTTAAGAGTGTGTTAAAGGATATCCCGCAAGTTTTCTGTTCAGCGAGGAGGAAATGGGATGATTTTCAGTCTTCAAAATGTATTTATACTGGAGTCTGTTGGAAGAGTTGATCCATGAATGAAGAACATCTGTGGAAATCTAGTAGAAAACGGACTTGGTTATGTGTCGTAGTTGAGGATAAAAGTCCAGTTTTATTTCGCTTTTTTTTATTAAAAATTCGTCCAAAGCCAGGTTCAAAGTTTGCCCTGGCAACGCTTTCTATTTATGACTGAAGATTAACAAAATATCTCTGACTGGCTTGAGCAGCAAATTCGTTGATTTAAGTATTTTATCGAAAATTTCAATATATTAGGCCGATTTTGGTGAATCTTCCAGTACTTCTTGAATTTGAGTTTCAGTGGAAATTATTGATCACAGCGTAGGTCTCATTAGATGTTGATTCGATCCCGTTCATTACTGATTCAGCCAATGTTTCATGGATGTACGAATACCCTTCGCGGTCGCGCTCATTACTCCTACTCGAACAACTTTTTCCAAAATTCTCTGTTTAAATTTGATCTCTCACTTTTCAAGATTTGAAGAAAATGTTATCACTGATCAAGCACGTGAAGCTGATAATTAACTCTTTTAATGCTGGATAATACCCATGCCATGTATGACAGCAGCAAAATTTAGCGACAGCTTGAAATATGCCTGCGGCGTGAGAACAATAGGTTAAATCTTTATGCTTCGTCTATCATGGGCGATGGATAATGAGAGCTTGTAAATGCGCTGTATGTACCGCACATGCTTGGCCTAGCGTAAGTATACCGTCACAGTAAATTGAGAAATCTCGTAAACCGAGATATTGTAGGGAAGCTGTAATCTGGAATCTGTATATTATGAGCGATATTATGAGGCGGGTTGGGCGGGTTTCATGACGAAAGTCCGTGAGTATGTACGTGCTTAAGTTGAATATCTATGTAGGGTTTGGAGGAATATTTTGATTTATTTTTCGGAAAAAAAATTGAAATGCGCATTGTAATAAGGACAGATCACTAATGAATTTGAAGGGAAACGATTGAATATTTTAATAAAATATCTATCGCAATTACGACAACGCTCAGAGACGTGTGACAAGTAAAGCAGAATATATAGAAAGTTTCTCAGATAACACAGTTGAGAGCAGAGTACTCAATCGGAAAAAATCTCAATCTTTTCAATGAGTATGAGTCACTGATGGATCGCGTCGAATAGACGCGGTCCATCTGTGGCCATGCTTGACAAAATATAATATTGATTGGGCCAGAGGTAGGATGGGGAAAAGTACCAAATGATAAGCTTCGAACATTGGCAGCCCGATTTCTTTTTGGTTTCCATTTACTCAAGGAATGGCCGTTGATGGATCCCGCAAAGGTTCGGCCCATCTGAGGGTTTTCTGGGTCAAGAGAAAATTGACCCACTGCTAATTACGAGGTTTTGTGAAGTGTAGTTTACCTGCTCGGTATCATAATTGTTGGATTTTTATTTCATTGACGAATTGTGTCAAGGGATGAACCGCGGGTAGTCGGGCGAAAATTTTGCGCGTTTTGGTGATATTTTATTATGAAATTCAAATGTCTTAGGGCCTTATCTTATGATCTCTCATTCCTGTTTCGCCGCCAGTTGTCGGATGAAAAATACTTGTTTTCTGTATCTAATCTGCTCATCTATCTACATGGCAATTCATCTCACGTACATGTGATGTGTGTTGTTCGATCGAATTCAAACCACCGACCGCAGACCAGTCGATTTCATTTTAATTTAATCTCATTGAATTCAATCGGTAGGGAATTGTCAAATATTTGACTCCCAGACAATGTACGTGCACAGATCACAATCTCGAATGGTTTGTGGTATCCAGATATAAAGCATAGTTTTCCGATTGAAAATCAATTCTCTTTCACCAAGTGTCCCAATCGGAAATATTATTTTGTCAAGCATGAGCCACTGATGAATCGCGTCGTCGTTTAACAAAAGCTTATTATTCTGATTAGGGTGAGCCACATATGAGCTGCGCATCGTCTTGTTTGATTTCATTTTTATAGCCACTTCATAGAGTCGATCACGCTGTCCATGGTCCTGTAACAGCGGCCACTTATAGATGGACGGGGTTAAAATTACTGGAAAGATATGATCTTTTCCTGTTTGGCTTAGCCTGCCCAAGTTATTACACCCTGGGTTGAGTGGTGGACATGGATAAACGAGCCGGACCCACCGGGACTCGAACCCGAGATTTTTAACCTGCGAGGCCAACGAGACAGTAATTATCAACACCTTGAAGTCGCGATCCATTGGTGGTTGACAAATTAGTAACGGCATATATTAAGGTCGCGATTCCATGTCCACTACTCAACCAGAACCGGAAGGTTTATATGCCTCTTTAACAAATAACACTGTTCATCTATCAGTGCCAGCTGGTACAGAGCGGTGCTCGTATTTATACATTTCAATGAGCGCCCACGTAAATATCATACTCTTTGATGGTAAATTTAATTTCGTAAAAATTCATGCACTGATCAAACACGCTCATCAATGAGTTACAATACTTGACGAAACCTGACTTGGTTTCAAATTTTGACGGGGGCATAAACATTTATCGACTGAAAGCGATTATAGACCTTATCTGGAATTTCTAGAGGGGGTTCATTAACAGTGTTGGTCAGGGTGATTCCCTTCAAGAAGTAGCTTAAAAAATAAAATTAAAGTCATTTGCCAGTGGTATATCCATAGCTAATATCTGATATTACGAGGACTCTGAGCATTTATTCACATTGGATACAGTAATAAAACGACGCATCATATTAACTGCCATAGTTTGGGTTGGGTGGGTCATTTATTGTCCAGCCGTATAGTTGAAGTTATGATTAATGATCGCTTGTTTGCGAAGATGTCATGGAATGGACTGTTTGGACGCGGCAGATTTTATCTCGACGTCATAAAAGACCTTCGGCGAAAATATTAGGACAATCAGTTGTACTATTGATCTATCTGGCGGTGGCCAAACTTTTTGAACCAGAGTCAGTTTTTTTTACTTTCTGACAGGAGGGCCATTTGAAAGTATAACCAGAAATAAAGCGAACACTGAGCTCGGGAATACATTTAAATTGCAGCGTGGAAAATGATCATGGCTTCATATTTGCAAAATCATGAAAATATGGCGTCAAATAAACAAAAGGAACACTGATTCCATTCAAAGTAAGATGCGCTAATTTTAAATATCACAAACATCAGATGGACCAAATTAAAACGATTAGGTCTGTCAATCTATTCAAGAATTCAGAAATTTTTGGAAATTTTGTTCAAATTCAAATGAGGGCGCGAAAATTTTGTCTCCTAGGAAGCAGCTGTACTTAGTCAAACGTTTCAACACTGATTGATGCCACCGCAGGTGTCAGGTGTGGCCCATGCTTGAGAAAATAAATTGTCGGCGAAACTGTCTGGCGAAGATGGTCCAACTTCTGATTTTACCTTTAACAAATAAACATAACATTATCAAGCATGTGCCAAGGATGGAACGCGCCTCGGCGGCGCGATCCATCTTCGGCACATGTTTGATGCAACTTGTTTTCATAAAATCTAGTTTGAATGAAAACGTGCATCGATCATTGAGTATTGCTCACGTGTGTTGTGTATTAATAGTCAGGTTGGGAGTTTCCGGAGATTTATCACACGGATTTCGGTTGGATTGAAAAAATATTACGCGCACTGGATTAGTCAGTATAGGAAGCTTAGCTGGTGGAACAAGTTGAGGCTGGTTGGTTTTGGTAAAATCTGCAATAGGTATCGGGTGTATTCAGAATTCGAGATAGAAAGTCGAAATATTCCATGGGTCGGTTTTGTAGTAGTCCGATCCTATGTAGGGCTGGGCAATTCGATTCGGTGATTCGAATCGATTCGAAGCACAGATTATTCGAATTGATCGTGAATTGATCATGTATGAGACACGGATTGGCCATGGTTTAGGTATATTTACCATCAATCAGCGAATCCTGGGCAAGCGTTTTATTTTGTCAAGCATGAGCCACAGATTATTCGTAATCCATCTGTATTTCATACTTAACATGAACGACTTTTTTCGATGGGCAAATATTGTAAATATATCAACAGTCGATCATAAATAAATTCCTGTCGTTGCTAAAAATCGATTTTAATTTGATCAATCGAGTATATTTCTCGGAAAATACGTTTCTGTGCAAGTAATGATGCAGTCGGGCGCTCCATAATACATACACACAAAGTATGCGCAATTTATCCGTGGATCATGCCAGAAGAAAAAAAAAACAATATAAGATTGAGTAGGACTGGGCAAAACCGAATCAGTTGGAATTCGAATATGATTTGGATTTTTTTCAAATCGGATCGAATTAATAATTTTATGGAAATAGCAAATTGTACATCGAATCACCGAATCGAATCGCCCAGTCCTATAAGTAAATGAAGCCTTAAAACCTTGTGGAGATGAAGTAACGTTTAGATTTTATTTAGAGTATTTGCCAGTAATAGCCAACCACTGGTCCAGACATTCGAAAAGTCTGTGTAATTTGGATTAGGTAATAAATGACGTCATGCCTTACTTAACCATGCAATTACACAAATTTCAAAATAATTCAGAGTTTACAACGTATGATTAAGTACTGGTAGTCGCACGTAGTAGTCAGTTCGTTCATGCGGTCGAACTCTCCAATCAAAAGTGTTATTTTGTCGGACATGTTCCACAGATGGACGCGCCTCACGGGTTGATGCCTCATACGAAACATGCATGTTTGGCACAAATTGATTGACTTTTCCTTATAGCTTAAGTATATAATATAACCAGGCAATATCTTGAAGAATAAAGTTGATCTAAACGCGACGAGTTTATATTCATATTAAGTAATGAAATAAGCACCATCAGTGAACGCCAGCAAGGTACATCGTTTGGTTTGAGTAGTTGTGTTTATTTCGTCTAAACTCATTCAAAAATTTTTTTTCTCAAGAATGAGCCACAGATACACCGCGCCTCGTCGGCGCGTTCAATCTGTGATTCATACCTGACAAAAAAAGCTCAAGCGACTTATATTGACCGGGACATCCTTGTCAGTAAAAATGTCAAAACAATTTCAACGAGTGTAAGTTGAGGTCACAATACACGTAAGTTTAGTTTTTCCTTCGGTCGATCAGTGAAATGCTCTGCGTTACAATGTATTTTGTCAGTCAAAAAAGGTTTTCCTAAGCATGTTTTGTTGCGTATATGTCACAGATACAGCTGGGCAATTCGCTTCGATGATTCAAATCGATTCGAACCACAGATTTTTTCAATCAATCGTGAATCGGTCATAGGAATAAATCCATGCTAAATGAAGTGCATTTTTCCATTTTTAACGACAAAATGCAATCGATTTAGGTCAAATTTAACCAAAATCGGTTGTATTTTGTCGTTAAAATGAAAATACATTGCTTTTGAGTCAGTTCATGCTCATATTTGTAATTCGTAACTGTGAATTTCCTAATCATGGCGACTTTAATAGTAATTATTAAAAATGGGATATTTGTTAATTTATGAAATCAACGATTCGATCTGATAGAAAAAATTATTCGAATCAATTCGATTCGAATTTCAAATGATTCGGTTTGTACCCAGCCCTAGTCACAAATAGATCGTGTTGACAAAACGAGGTCATTTGTTTTTGACCGGGGTTGAAGCGTAGGCGCTGTGTTGGGTTCGACAGAACGTTTGATTGCGCAGTCAATTGAGAACGCAATAATCGATCGTGTCATCGAGGTTTGTCTCATTACTGTATCAAGCATGAACCACAGATGAACTGCATTCCATACCGCGTTCCATACCGCGTTCCATACTAAGAAAATAATGCTTCAACATTTGTTTATTATGATATAAAGCTTCAGAGATGTGCTACGACAAGAAACTTGTTTGAACAGCGCCCAAAAGGTGCGCTCCATCTGTGGCTCACGCTTATTTTGCAAAACCCAGCTTTTCCATTTGGAATTGTTTTCGCAAAATGGAATTGTCCGCTAACAATTGGTTCTAAGCATTCCATTACAAATGTCGAGTGCTACAATAAGGTTTCAAGTGAGCGAGCAAAACTATGCAGTAAAATTAAGTGGATCTACCGTATATAGGTCTACATTGATTTGTGTAATGTTTTGAACTGGCCGCGGGGTCAATATGTCACAATTAGGGCTGGGCATTTCGATTCGAAGCACAATTTATTTGAATCAATCATGAATCGTTCATAGGAACAAAAACTTGCTAAATAAACTAGAATTTCCGTTTTTAACGACAAAATGCAATCGACAAAATGCAAACGCTACAAACTATCAATTTCTTGATAACCATCATGGAGACAAGTTGTAATATTAAAAATGGGATATTTGGTATTCACATCGAATTTAGTGGTTCTATTCGATTCAAAAAAATTATTCGAATTCCCAATGATTCGTTTTTGCCCAGGCCTAGTCACCATCTGCCTTAAATGTAACAAATTGTACAGTAGGCATACTGATTCGTTGTAATTTAACGCGAATAAAATATTTTTTTTTATATTAATCAAGTTTGATAAAATATGTTAAAGCAAAAATTTGCTTTCCATTCGGAATTTTGTAGAAATTGTAGAGTTTTTTTCTCAAGTGTGTCTTGTCAAGCATGGGGCACAGATGGACCGAGTCCATGCAGGTGCTCCATCGATGACTCATGCTTAACAAATATCTCGGAGGGATCACTCGTTCATAAAATTATGACCCAAACAGATCATGTCTGATACGACGAGGTTGAACCTGGTTTCCATATCCAAATTTTCATTTTTTAAAGCACGCGATCTTGGCGGCGCGATCCATCAGTGATCCATGCTTAACAAGACACAATTAAGAAAAAAATTTTCGACCGTGTAATTAAGACTGAGTCAACTTTCACGTCAAGTATTAATTTACCAAGGTGACGTCACGGAAACCGAGAGTAGTTTCCTTCGAAATGTCAATAAAGAAGTTCAAGTATCTCCCGTTGATGATATTATTCATAGTTTTCGTTCCAAGTGGTTCATTCTGAGCAATGCTCCATCCACGCGGCCACTTATACAAATAGGTTTAATGTTATTCGACAGCCGTACCGATCGGGAATTTACTATCGTGGGACATTTTGTTAAATTTGAGTCACTGATGGATTGCGCCGTGTAGGCGCGGTCCATCTGTGACTCCTGTTTGACAAAATAAAATTTCTGATCTGGGTGAGCTCTACGGTTCGGTCGAGTCTACCCCAGTTTCAACCCAGTGTCCGAATCCACAACCTGCACACAGGTGTTTAAAATACTTCACATATCCAACTTAATCTGAAATTTCAAATGGGGATTTCGTAACTAATCTGCGACAAATCCCAGGTGTGCGGTCATGCGAGACAAAATAAAACCTCCTTTTCCGAGAATGAGTCGCGTACTATACAATGGTGGTGGTCGCCATTGAGGAGGTTAAAAGTACAATACCCACCTATGCTATATAGTAGTGATGCAAATAGATTGCGCTTCGAATCTATTAGATTTATCGAATTTATTTGTTCTTAGTCCCAAAAATATTCTTAATTAGAATAAATATAAGTCCAACTATTTATTGAAAGCAAACGATGTACATTGCCAACGTTTCTAATGATCACACGAACAAATATTTCAAAGCTGCTGTTTTTAAGTCTAATTATTGTTTTTCTTGAATTAAATCGTTGACATCTCGATCTAACGTTGCTTCGTGCGTAACGGAATAAATCCCGTATTTGTGACGTTATCAGCCGATCAGATTTTCTATTTTGCCAAGTATAAGCCGCAGATGGACCGCGCCTCGGTGGCGCGATCCATCAGTGGCCCAAGCTTAACGAAGCATGAAGAAAATATCCCCTGACTGGAACGCAATAAACAAAGTTGGTTGGCTTCACCGCATAATAGCGGCTTTCATTCGCTGTAGGCGGATATTTTGTGTTGCGCGATAGACCGTGTCTCCGATCTCAATCGACAAACATGGCCTCATTCAGTAATAAAGTGTTGGGCAAGCATGGACCGTTGATAACGAGGCGGTGTGAAACTATGGCTCATGCAACGCTAATAACATATATGTCGTTCTATCTTAAGAAAGTTCCCGTACAAATCCGGTCTTTTTTAAGCGAATAGGAGTTGCTATAGATCGAGAGGCTTCAGGGGTCTACCAAGCATACTCGAGTTATTATGCTCTGGGTGAAGTGGAGGGTATGTTTATATCAGCCAGTTTTACCTGGGTTCAGACAGAGTCATCATGATAGACCAGGGCAATAAGCATCGTGCACGCATATGATCGGAATACGCTGTTCCGTTCGAATGTAGCACCAAACGGTTCATCTAGGGATCGTCCTCGTGACAAGGTTTTTGATCGGAAAATCTTGTCAGAAGGTAAATCGCGGTTATCAGAAGTGCGGTATTCAGATTGCAACACAGCTATTCAGCGCTTTTTGAGTCATTGAGCGCATGATAAAAGATGTTGTTGATAGAAAAGTAATTTTTCGAAACTAATGAAATTCTATAGAAAACAATACAGGAAATACTCAAGACGATTTCAAAGATGACGCTTATGGGAATACTAGATTCAAACTCACCACAGTTATTGATATTAACGATGGAGATTAGTTTTTTTAGCCTGAAAGCTTTTTGCTCAAGGCTTGTGGTGCAAATTGAATATCATGAGCGGAGGTTTACAGAAGACTCTGCCAGTTCGACAGCGCCCGCAGAGGATTTTGTAATCATGGCGGTTGATGCGGATCGACCGACTGTAACAAAACTCCAAGTCAGAAATTTCTCACAAAGCATGGTTTGCTAAGTATGCATAGAATAAGCAGAGGCGCGGTTCATCAGTGTCTCATTCTTAGCAAAATAAAAGTTTTAATTGGAGTAGAGCGCTAGAATAGAAGGACTTAAATTTGCGGAGCAATGGTCACAGATGGACCGCGCCTCGGCGATTCTCGGCCTCCATGTGCGGTCAAATATGTTTTGGTGGCATTTTTCTTGCTGGAAAGGCAGCAGGGATTTTATTTTTTGTAAGCATGACTCATGAATAACAAGATATGACTCGGCAAATACTTTATAGATTTAGAATATTTATGACTGGAAAGGCGATGTGTACAACGATCTCTTATAACTATCGGTTTCTGTATATTTCGCAATGTCGGACAGGAAATACCTACTTATGAAGCGTGATTAGCCGAGCATGTGCCGTAGATGAATTATATATACTTCGGGGATATCCAATATCATTCATCCATTCTCAAATGTATTCTTGCTCATGATGCGCATATTACAATAATGACGTAAGAACCGCACTTTACGTCACATGCCGTAGGGACATTCTGTTAGTTTTTATTAGGTTCTTACGTTTTTCAAAATTTTTAGGCTGCTAGTTGATTAGCCTAAATATAGGCTAAACCCATTTTTGTATTTTATAGACAGAAAACTTATCTACACGCCCATTGTGAGCGAAAAGAATGAAATTTGACTTTCCAATCCAGGGTTTCCCAATCACAACTTTTTCCTCAAACAAGTTTTGTTAAGTATGGGTCACTGTTGGATCGCGTCGATGAGACGCGGTCCATCTGGGGCTCATGCTTGACAAAATATATATTTTTTTAATTCACTTGATATTGCAATTTTTTCAAGCGCTGACAAACAATTTAATATCGGTTAATATGAGCCATGTTCTCATTTCCTTGTGTGGTGTTTCACTTCCCGGGTCGTGACACATGACCTCTGACCTTGGAGTCTTATCACCACAACCACGCATGGATATCTCATCAACACCTGCACTGTGTAAATCTGTTATTTTAACTCGTGATATCGATGAAGAAATTATGATTTGTGTCGCAGTTGATCGATAGTGGGAGGCGGACAAGCAGGTTAAGTCTGTGTGAATTTGAGCTGCGTTCTGGTTTATTTTATGTTTTCTTGTTGAAAGGATTTAGAAAGAGTATTTGAAAGAAAGCTATAGGCCAGCGATCCTCAACTTTTTATGAGCTGGAACACCCCCCACTATAACTCTAAAAGGTTGTCTCCTTGAACGTTATATTAATTAATTAAAGTATTTAAGGTAAAAACCATGCGTTTTGCTTGCTTGCGATACTTACATTTACAAGAGTATTTCACCGTTTTTCCGTTTTTTTTTGTTGTCGATTATGTTTCCTCTTGATTCATCAATGGGACATACGTTGGAAGAGCCAATTTGGAAGCAGCTGATCTAGGATTTACCAATAAAAAATTCTGTTTCTTCTCGACTCACCAAAGCACATTCTTTGGCTGCTCGATCCATCAGTTGTCCATGCTTGACAAAACTTGCCATCCTGATCAGAAATTCTATTCCATCAAGCATGAGCCACAGATGGACCATGTATTATCGATGCAATCAATCAGTAACTCAGAATTAACAAATGATGTCGGGTCAATATTTTTGTGACTGGATCTCTCTGATTCTCATAGTTGGCATTTCTGTTGTATTCACAGAGGAATATAGAAACACCAGTCAAATCAAAATTGTTATTTTGTCAAGCATGGATCACAGATGTGCCGTGTTTTATCAACGCGATCCATAAGCGACTTATACTTAACAAAATGTGACAAAAATTTTCAGATTGCGTAAGGAAATATGGTAACTTGGTTGACGAAAGATGCGATAGCCGTGTCAGATATTTAAATCTGCCAAGCATGAGCCACTGACGGGCTGCGCCGTTCCGGCGCGATCCATAAGTGACTCATACTTAACGAAAGTTAGAATGTCTGCCTGGGTCAAATATTTCTCAGAAACCGTGATAATTAATTTACATAGATATCTGTGGTCATAGGTGATGTGAAATGACGTAGATATATAAACCAATATAGGTCAGGTTACAAATCTGTGCGCTTCAACAAATAATTGGTTTCAACCCACGTTTGCTTAGTTTGTGGAGAGAAATTGTGAACGATGGAAGTAAAATTTAGTGTGTTTATGGACGCTACAGTGACGTTACATTTCTTCTTACAGATCAGCTCGTCGTAAATTGACAATCTCAAACAGAAGAATATAAGCACCGAAGGGGCGTAACAAATTTCTGAGTCTATTTAGTAAAATAAAGCGAAACTTAAGTTGGGAAATATATTTTAATGATAGAATTTAGCCGTAAAAAGAGAAAGTCGCGCTGAAACCGCGCGAAAAATTTAAACTTTTTCGCTACTTCATCTCAATTTTTGATGAATCAGGGGGAGGCAAACACCCGCAAGTTTTAGGCCCTAAAATATATTCACGCCAGAGGTCCAAATTCTGAGCTTTTCCGAGCTCGATTTAAAATAAAAAGTTTTTGGCAACATTTTTGTCTGTGATGCCGATAATGACGTCATATTTTGTTCATCGGAATTTTCGATTTTGACCCCAACCCCCCTTTTTTAGAAGTTCTAAACACTCCACCTGGGTCAAAATACTTCTGACTGAATTCTTACTTTTAGTTCTATAAATATTTGTCGGGCAAAACCGTAAACACTTTTCCTGCCAATTCTAAGTGTTCGGGATTAAGTTGACCGTGTAAAGTGTTGACGTGTTTGATCTCCAAAAATATTCAGCGGAACGGTGGGAGGTATTTAGACAAGCAAATATTTTAATAAAAGTATGTTTTGTGCTGCACTATGATAAAATACAGTAAATTTACCATCAATTTGTAGTAATTTGTAGTGTTTGCGTATTTATGTGACTTTTTTGTAAGATCATTATCATTCTTATTATTTTTATTGATCTAAACGCTGAGCAAGGCTGGACGCTGCGCCTAAAAGGAATCAACTAACGACCACTTAAAAGCAAAGAGCTACTATGAGGTATATGATACCAGCAATTGCAGTATAAACGGAAAACATCCCAAACGGAACTGAAAGGCCATAATAAAGTGCAGTGAGTGGTATCTGTTCCGGGCGATAGCAAAACCATTTACCACGTCTTTGCTTCGTTCTAGTCTCCTCTACATGAGGACTATTCTAAAGCTGGTACCTACAGGGAGAATATGTATGCCAAGTATGGACTGTTCATGGACCGCGCTTCAGCCGACGCACTCCATCGACAATCGATAGTTGGCCGAACTGTGTCGAATATATAGTTTTACTTTAAGTAAATTTACCGTTAATAACTGAGATTTTAGTGCATTTTTCCTATGTTTTATGGAAAGTAGATTCCGCGCTGCGGTGCTTGGGTTTTCAACGAGCATTTTGTAGAGGAAAGTTTAGTATTAGAATTGTTTTTTTTTTTTGATGAAATTATTTTTAAAATAAAATTCCCTACTAAGGGCCAAATCCATGCTGACTGGCGTATTTTGTTTTATCCTTGAGTTACATTGCGCAGGACGCTCTGACTTCTTAATATGCCTAAATTTTTGACCAAGCCATGCAAGTTTTTGTTCCTATAAACGATTCGCGAATAATTTGTGCTTTGGATCGATTCGAATCAATGAATCAAATTGCCCAGCCCTAGTTGCGAGGTCTTTTTTCTGTCGCTGGGTAAAGCTGCTTTCCTTATTTCCGGGTTCCAGCCCGCCTGCGACTAATCGGTTAGTCATCCAGTCTGTTAACGATTTACGTCATTCTTTGCCATGTGAACCGGGTTTACACGGATTCATGATATTCAGAATTGGACAAGATATTCGGACTCAGACAAGCATGAGTCATACATGGACCGCATTTGAGCGGGCCATCCATCCGTGGCTCATGCTTGGTTTGTCAACTTGTAGAGAATAGTTTAGATTTGGTGTGTCGGAGTTCAGCACTTGTGAAATTAAATAAAAAACATTTTTAACGACAAAATGCAATCGATTTTGGTCAAATTCGCCCAAAATCGATTATATTTTGTTGTTAAAAATGAAAATTGTAGCTCCTGGAGTGTGATCAATGACACTATAAACTATAAATTTCTTGATTTTCACAACGAAGAAGTTGTAATAATAGTAAAAATTGGGATATTTGGTACTCACATCGAATTCGTGATTCCATCCGATTCGAAAATAATATTCGAATCAAATTCGAATTACAAGTGATTCGGTATTGCTCAGCCCTACTCTGCGGGGGCGATCCATCGAGTACTGACACTTGAGAATGGCTGGGATAGGGCTTTATGTTCATAATATTGAATCCGCAAGATCGAGTCTTAGATGCTCAGTTGGCGCATATGCTTAGCAAGGGGGAATCAAGTAGAAACTGAATAGTGATTCCACGTAAATCGGATAAATTTGGTCAAAGCATTTTTTGTTAAATATGATCTATTGATGGATTGAATCGATGAAACACGGTCCATCGGTGGCTCATGCTTGGCGAGATCGGGACTGCGATTGACTTCAATCATGACGTCACCGATATACCAGGAAATGACACCAACATAAATATATTCACCTACAAGAGTAGGAGCCTACGGTACGTTTTAGAATAGCACCATTTTTGAACATTATTTTTCGAAAGAAAATTTTGCTTGGTCTGAATTTTCGTTTTGTCCAGCATGAGCCAGATGGATCGCGCCGAGTACAAATATTTCTGACTTCCCTTCTTTCACTCATATATACGCTTATTTTATTCTTTTTTTTTATTCTTCGGGGAAGACGAAACAGCAGGTTTTGTTGCGTTATTTCTATCAGGTTATTGTCGTTCGAGTGAAAACCGTGAGGTCGAAACTGACGTGATTTCACTAGCTGCATTGAATACAGAAGGTCGATTCGTCAGAGGGGTTTCTATTGTTGCTTGTCCCTCGTTTATATTTAGTAGATCTGGGGTACTTCGATAGTTCCTGGCATCTTTTTACGAGTTCTCGAAGATCCCGTTTAGAGCGGATTTTTATAAAAGAGATTTTCGTCAATAAAACCCTTTAGGTGCGGGGTTTGGAACTGCTTTAACTACTTCCTGTGAGTGATAAGAGTAGATTAAATGGGAACAAGAAATGGGTGATTGTTCCTACCATTGCCCAGGGCATATACAACTCATTGCATTCTGCTATCGCGGTTCCAGTTCAGTTTGTAATGTATTGTGATTTGAGTGCGGATGTTCGTCAATCAAACCGAGTGCGTGGTGCGTGGCTTAGAATTGCCCTCCTTCCTGTGCGTAAATAAGAGGCGACTAAATGGAAGCAAAAAATGGGTACATTTTTCTACCATCGCCCAGGGCAGATACAACGGTATATATATATATATCCAGCGGTTCAGTTTTGTTTATGATGTTTTGAGTGCAGTTGCTGCAATAGTCGACAGCACCTACTTTTTCGGCGGAAAACATCTCGAATAGATTTGAACTTTTGAAGTGAAGTGCAATAGTATCTGCCCCTAAGCGATACCTATTTCTGAGTGAAATCTGTTTTATCAAGCACGGAGCAGTTGAACTGTTATGACAAGCATCGTTGTTTGAAATGCAGAGAAGGGAGAAAGGGGTGATCGCTCGATAACCGCGATGGTTCATTCTGATCGAAGTTGACAACGATTGACCTCCCGTAGCGTCGAGTTGTTGAAAAATATTTCCGTCAAAACAGAGAGGATCCGGGGTCAGAATAACACGATTGTGTAATAACACGGTGTGGATGTGTTGACTTCATGGTGAGGTTTGCAGTTGTAGAAATATTGAATGTGCTGTGTGCGATCAAGGTTTGAACAAGGTTTAATGTTTACTGGAAAATATATCGAAAATCCATCATTTCATCACGACAGGAAACAACCAAATTAAGTAGGATTATTTTTTTCATGACATTTCTTGAAGTAGATCACACTGACCAAAGCCCTGTAAAAGCGGCTTCTCATGGACGGACAAGGTTAGAATTGTTGGAAAAATATGATTTTTTTGTTCAGCTTAGCCTACCCAAGTTTTTACACCCTGGGTTGAGTGGTGGGCATGAATTGAATAGCCGGTCGGAACTCGAACGCGAGATTCGAATATTTTTCCTAATACCGCCGCTTTTTATAGTAGTTTATATAGTTCATCGTCATCTGTACCGAGTCCACCCACAGGAAAATGGGAAGTATTGCGAGCCAATACACCTTCAACCAATTCGGAACTCTCCCGTCGGATATAAATGAAATTCAACCCTATCCTGGCAGCGACTAATTAGTTGTTGAAATATGTTTTCAATCCACGGTAACAGTGGTGGTTGTGAGAACAACAAGTTGCTCAAAATAGTATCGGCTCAAAACAGATATTTACGAGGGATGTCAATAGCTGTCTCATTGGTTGTCACGACTTTGTCAGAAAATATTGTTCAGCGATCCATTTCATTCATTACAAACGTGTTGTGAGGAAAAATATTTCCTCCTTTAATTCTTCTGTAAGCAAGGTCAGAAGCAGCGCTTAAAATAAACTAGCCAACGGACTCTCATATTGCAAATAAATATCGCTAACCCTGTAGGTACAGGCTTTAGAATAGTTCCTAACGTATTTCTACGTCGCATCAAGCTTAGAAGTGGTAGGTGGTTTTACCATCGCCCAGGGAAGATACCCCTGCACTTTACTGTAGCGGTTAAGTTCCGTTTGGACTGCAGTTGCTGGTACAAAACCTTTTAGTACAGGTCTTAGCTGTTGAGTGGTTGAAAGTTGATTCCTTTTCGACGCTGCTTCCGGCCTTTCTCAGAGTGAATTTCAATATAAAAAGGGTGGTATCAGCAACAGCACGCTAAGCAAAAAACACTCCAAAAGAACTGTGCCGCTTTAGTATAGTGCAGAGAATAGTATCTGCCCCGGGTGACGGTACAAATATCTACCACTTTTTTGTTTCCTTCTTAGTCACCGATTACGACACGCAAGAAATATGTTTCCATAGTTTCGCGGGGTTGAAGTCTCTGCGGCGCGATCCATCAGACTAATTCGTTCATGACAAAACATGTCAAAATATTTACGACAGAAGACGAACTTGATATAAAAACAAGAATGTAACGAAATTGTTTTCAATGTTTCTATATGTGTTTGTCGCCGGCAGTGAAAGAGATGAGCGATGTAATTTTCTGGTTTATATTTTGGTCGTGAAATTCTATATAATACGCATATACCTGCTTCGCAATAAATTTATTTTGTTAGGCATGAGCCGCAGATGGACCTTGACGGCGATCTGTGACTCAATCTTAAACTTGTTTGAATAACATTTCCTACCTAAAGGCATAGTTGCACCATCGCACAGGGCAGATACTATTCACTACACTTCACTATTAAGGTTCAAATCTGTTCGGGGTGTTTTTTCGCCAAAAAACCAGTTGCTGTTACTATATTTTTAGTAGCTTTTTGCCATTAAGTGACCGTTAGTTGGTTCCTTTTCATCGCTACTTCCTGCCCTGCTCAGAGCAAACTTCAAGAAAAAAAGGAAAAGAAGAGTACACTGTGATAAAATCACAGTAAATTTACTGTTCATTTGCGGTAACTTTATAATTCCAAAATTAAAATCATGAATTTCATATTGCCAAGCATGAGCCACAGATGGAACGTTTCTCGGCGGCACGGTCCATCTGTGGCTTATACTTGACAAAACATGTTCGTTAAAAACGGTTTCTGTAATGATGATACTTTTTCATAATTTCTGTGCAATTTTCTCCCGTCTTAATCGTGTGATATATTTAGCTCCTCCAACAGCTGAGGTTCGCCCGACTATGATGAGATAAACCAGACCTCAGTATAGGAATGAGAGGCTAACAATAGCAATGAACTGTTCCGATGTAAAAGGACGACGACGATGCGTTCTGTTGCCTGGATTGGGACGAGGCAGTAGCGGCGCAGTGAGAAGGATTTTGTCGGGGCGTTTTTTTTGTGCAGGATGACTAGGGCTGGTTCATCATTGGTTCCACAGTGGATGGATGTTAATTGCATACTGTGAAATAATGTTCATTTCATTAATTTGGATTTGAACAAACCTCATAATATTTCAAAAGGAGATTCCCAATCACGATATAAGCCCAAGTACGTGGTCTGAGTTGAGAAAACAGCAATATTTGTTGACGGCAGATTATCTAAGCTATAACTTCACAGTCGATGGGTCTAATTGGCCGTGAAATCCGGCTAATGTTTCTGGTATAGAAAAATACCTAATATGTTTTAATGTCATGTTGGGGCATGCATGGTCCATCGATATGTGTTTTTGACAAAGCTCGGTTAATCTGCGGTTCATATGTGGTTCGTGCAAACAAAATGATATTTTTACCAGGCTACATAGCTCGGATATTTTTAGATAATTTCTCCAGCAATCATTGTATTATAGTTTTTATTCATTTCTAGTGAAGCAATAACATACAGGTCGTGTTGGAATTCAAGCTGCTTTGTTGAATGAGTCCGATATCAACAGCCAAAGCCCTGTCAGGAAATATCTGCCAAGCAAGTTTGTCGAGCATGCGCCATTGATGGCCTGAGAAGGCCGCGTTTGTGTGGGGAGGGCGATGGGCCATATATTTAAAAAAATATTATTTTTACGGGTTACATAGGTTAGATATTTTTAAATAACTTTGTATATTCGTTTACATTTACCACAAACCCAATCGAAAACTATCTGGCAAAACGGACTTTGTTTGTGTGGGTCACCGATGGACCGTGTCGACGAGGCGCGGTTCCATCTGTGGCTCATGCTTGACGGAGGGAAATTTCTGATTGAGAACGCTGCAATCGTGAGGTGAGATGACAAAGTGGATTTTATGTTGATATTTTAGTATAAAGTTGATGGTGAATCGCCAATGTCGATGATCGATCGAATGAGGAAATGTTTTCAAGCGCCTCAGAGATACAACGCGATATACGATAGCAAAAGTGTATCAACCGAAAACAAAAAGTATGAATAAATATTTCGTATATTTCAATTTGACAATTTATTTATCATTTTATTCATCTTCCGTCATCGGGTGGTGTTTACTACTCTTCACCCTGGTTGCGATGGCCCAGTGGTTATAATTTTGGCGTCGCAGGTAGAGCTGGGCAAAATCGAATCCGATTTGGATGATCTTTTCGAATATTTTCAATTGCACTCCTGTCCAAGAGCGAAAATTTTCAATTAACGACAAAATACAATCGGTTTTGGTCAAATTTGACCAAAATCGATTGCATTTTGTCGTTAAAATTGGACTGCATTTGGCGAGTTTTTGTTCCTATGGCCGAGTCACGATTGGTTCGAATAGTCTATGCTTCGAGTCGGTTCGAATCATTGAATTGAATTGCCCAGCCCTGGTCGCAGGTTAAATATCTCGGGCTCAAGTCTGACGAGGCCGGCTCGTTAATTCATGCCCACCACTCAACCCAGGGTGTAATAACTTTGGGCCGAACCGGGAAGTTCATAACTTTCTTATAAAACTAACCCTATTCGTATATAAGTGGCCGCTGGTAAAGGGTCTTGCTTGGGTTGATCAACTCAGGATGAGCGACTGTGAAAATATAGATATTTATCAAATTATCGATCTAAGAGATATGTTAAAAAAATCAATCAATGGGAAACCTAATCGTCAGCTTTTAAGATGCGCCAGGGATTTCTCGAGTCTGGATTAAAAAACGCTGCTCCTCGGTGTTGCGATACACCAGTAGCAGGTGTTGACGGAACGCCGTTTGGCCGGAATATTTTAACCGGTATGGAAGCAACTATGCCAGCGATAGTCAAAATATCCAACTACGCGCCCTCCCTACCTCAACGTATCATATCGTTTCATACTTACCATATATGTGCCCCAGATGGCCACGCATCGATGGTCTGATCCTCGGCGTATCATACCTGGCAAATCAAATAATCTCACAGATAGAATGGATTATTCCTCTCACAATATGGAAAGTAAACAGTAACCGACGCTTAAGTCAACAATGGTTTGTTGTCTGTAAACTCGTGGATCATTATTCCGTCATAGAATACTATGAAACTCGTTTGTGATCGAACACACGAGTGTTTGGATTTAAAATCCATTCTCTATTGTTCTCTCGCAACCTCATCATAATACATCAATGTGGTGTCACATAGGGATTGAACAATGTTGTAGTTTTAATCGGACGCCTGCGATGTGCTATTTACTGTTGAAAAATATTGCAAATCCAATAAGATTCTAAATATTAACCCTGCCAGAAATATTCAGATAACGCAGGTTTTGTAAATATGATCAACCGCCCAGGCGACGCCCAGGCACCGCCCATCTGTGAATCGTACTTGACATAATAGGATTTTCTGATATGGACAATGTGGGTCGTAATGAAAATCTGCGCATTCTTACTCCTTAAACAACAAAGTACTTATTCGCCGCAAAGAAAGCTTGCGGTTTATGTTCGACTATATAAATTTGGTTATTGGATATAAAGAGTTATTTATTTTTCTATTTCTACAGAAAATATTATTATTGGCCAAGGTTAAAGTGTGTGACGATTTTGACATTACGTCATTATGAGCTCTCGAGGACCTCAATGTTTTGGATGTGAAGTCTCTTTGGCGGGAAAGCAGTATCTTCTGCAGGTGAGATTATGACGTCTTTATTATCAAACAGTGTCGAAACCAGAATATATTTGCTGGGATTTCTTTTGCAAAGTTCGACCTTTCTTCGGCTAATACTGATTTATTATGATTTTCATAATAATTTTCATGTTGTGTTTTAATGTCAAGTTGTTCTATATCTGTAAAATTTCCGTCGAAAATCTGAAGTTTTTGACAGTGTCACTTGCGCTACCGGTTGATGTCGATGTAATTTGATGACGACACAATAGTTATCACCTCCAGGCTATTGTTATATCATAATTTACGATCTCATTACATATCTCATGTTAGTCCAGGTCTGATCTCCATTAAGCATTCGAAAGAAATAACTATGTAAATCCATTAAGCATTACATAAGTTTCTAAAAGTACGTGTCGGACAAAACCGCTTTGAATTCGGATTGATTGAATCAGCCATTCTGTATAAATAACAAATATCACGTTTTTACTATTGCAACTTGCTCCGTTATGAAAATCAAAGGAAGCTTGAATCGTGAATTGCTAATATCAGCATAAACAGACCTGGAATTATCCGTATTTTAAACGCAAAATGCCTTCAATTGTGGGCAAATTAGACGAGCTGTTTCTATGAACGGTTCGCGATTGATTTGAATAATTTCTGCTTCGGGTCGATACGGATCATTGGTTCAAATTACGAGCTCTACGTAATTGTCAAGCTTGGTTATATAATATCACTGTGAATGTCAATGCCTGTTTACTCTGGTTGTTGGTAATTCACTCAATACAAGACCGGAAGCTATGCGGCCTGGGCGTGATTTGTTATCGTTTGTGAATGTCAAAATACGCAAATATCCGTTTAGTTCAAGAGTGCTTAGCTCTATCGGAGAGGTTTTGAGTAGCAGCCATGAAAGAACACTCCTCGGCGGCGCGGTCCATCAGTGACTCTCCACCCAATTTGAATTTTTGAATTATATGCTATGGCCTGTCTGTAGATATACCGGGGAGCTTATACCCAACCTTCAGTCACGGACCTTTGTAGTGACGTGTACCTGTTCGTCTTGTAGCTATAAGCAAAATGTCGTGCTGGAGGCACGCTTGGTGATGGAATGGCCAAGCATCGAAAATTGCCATTCCAGGCAATACGATCGCGCTTAATCGACTGATCCATCGAACCCAACGTGATTTTACCCAATTATCTCTTAACGAGAATAACGCGCCACCGCAGAGCACTCACCAGTAGCCCAGATACCAGATAAAGCAAAGTTTCTGTTACGCTCATATCCAGTCAGAACTATTTGTCATACTTTGCCAAACATGAGTCACTGATGGATCGCGTCGCCGAGACGCGGGACATCTGTGGCTCATGCTTGACAAAATTAAATTTCTGATTGTGAAGTGTATCCCAGTCAGATACCTTTTGTTCAAGCAAGTTATGTTAAGATTAAGTAACTAACGGATCGTTCTGCCAAGGCACAGGCCATGCGTGGCTCATGCTTGAGGAAATAAAATTTCCGATTGGAAACAGTATCCCGTGCTCGATGTCGCAAAGTTTCTGATACGCCCATGCTCCTCATACTCATTAAAATACATCCTGGAAAATATTCCGACGAACCGCGAGCCTGCATGTCTAGTCCTATCCCAGCTAAGCCTGAGATCAAAGACTTTTTCAAGAGTTTGAGCGCTGATAATTCTGGATATTTTCGAACTTTAATCTGGGATTAAATAGGTGAAGTTTATGGGTCGTTAGTTCAATAATTTGTAGTTTAGAACGGAAGAAAATTATAGGACTTGAGCAGTTAAGAGATTAAACATATTCGCGAAAGCGTAATCAGGGTGTCATGCCCCCCTTCGTCGACCGAAAAAAATGCAAAACGACATTCCAAGTGGTTTGAAAGGTAGGAAATCGCAAAATTTTTCCCGCGCATTCGGCGTGCATTGGATATGGTATTTAGCCTATTTTAGACCCTGAAATTCCTTTCTAAAAATATTTGCGCCTTCGTCCCCATTTTGGTCATGTTTTAGAGTGATATACAACAAAAACGTCTGCAACTGCAATACGTCACTGCATGTACGATCTTGAAAAGCGTCGACTCTTTATCTCTGGGAACCAAGATAGACAATGTTTATTAAAGCGCGTTCTTCGAATATTTGTTAGGAACGGATTGCGCCACTAAAGCGTGGGCTATCAGTGGCCCATGCTCGATAAATTGATATATTTTGTTCAAAGTAACGCATGTGTATAAAATGTATAAGTTTGGAGCTTTCACAGGTTTCATTGACATAGTGGTCTCTGCTTCCAAACTACCTCACACATGGTCCAAGATTGTAATATAAAACAAAATCAATACATTACCGCGTTTATCGTTGCAAAATAATATTTTCATTAGGATTCGAGAAAGATGAAATCACATAAACACGAACAATCTCAACTATTCTCTAAAGTTCATCGCCCTCATTTCAATCTCATGTTTGCATATATTTGTGATTCCACCGCTTCCGATGACGTATGTATCGAGTTCTGAAAATTCTGACCAGTTCAAAACACAGACGTTCATCTGAATAATTTATGTTTGTCTGGATTTGAAATTCCCGAATATTTTAAAACTAGTTTTGTAATGAAATCGATTGATTTGTACAATGAATTTAATTTTCGAGTTACAAATTACAAATATTAGTTTAAATAGACTTAAAAACGCTGTATTTTCAATCACCTTCCGTCCATGAGCGAAATGTTTTTATTTTAACAACAAAATACAATCAGTTTTGTTCAAATTTGACCAATAGTCCCAGCGTATTCTCCCCGTTTCGTGATAGCCAACTAACATGAAGCTAAGAATCGGAAGATTGTTTTACCATCGCCCAAGGTAGAACCACTGAATCCTACCATAGCTGTTCATTTCCATTCGGGATGTTTTCCGCATAGATAGCAGTTGCATGTACTACAACTTGTAGGAGCTTTTTGCTATTATTAAGTGGCCGTTAATTGGTTCCTTTTAGGCACCGTTTCCGGTTTTGTTTTGGGTGAATTTCAATAAAAAACACAAAGTAAGCATCCTGTCTCAGTATAAAAAAGCATTCTTGATTGATCTAGCACTTCCTCCCGAACAGATATACCACAAAAGTCTGAGACTGTTTCGCGGTAGAAGCGATAAATTATTTACGAGTAAATGTCTGGCTGAGCGTTTATCTGGGAAACTGCGATGACTGCGTTTTAATTGAATATACAAATTATTATGAACCTGTTTTTCGACGTCTGCATTCCGTATTGAAAAACGGCACATACTTCCGATCAAAAGAATTTTTTTTATACAAATTCACTCTGAACAAGGCCGGAATCAGTGCCAGAATGGAACCAAATAACGGTGATTTAATACCAAAGAGCCACCACAAGATATAGTACCAGCGACTGCGCTCTAAGCGGAAAACATTCCAAATGGAACCGAACCGCAATTGTAAAATGTGGTGAGTGGCATCTGCCCTGGGCTATAGTAAAACCAACTACCCCTTCTTTGCTTTCTTTTAGTTGCCTCTTACCACACGTACGTTAGGACTATTCTAAATCCTGTACATACAGGGAGTAATATTAGTGGATGTCTTTGAATGTGCTGATCTAAGTCAGAAAATTTCTTTCCAGCTTTGTCAAGCATGAATTACTGATTGAACACGCCGCTGAGATGCGGTCCATCTGTGGCGCATACTTAACGAAGGAAAATTTCTCATTGGGATTCCGTTCTCGCAAGGAGGGGAATTCGGTTAAAAAGGGATAGAACATTTTATCTTTCAATCTATTCTGTTACTGAGTGTTAAGTATGAGTCACTGATTGATCGCGGCAAACGAACGCGATATCTGTGGCTCATGCTCAACAGAATTCAACTATTTGTTGGCAACATTTTCCCGCTCCGTGTAACAATGCACTTCATTGGTAAACGTTTCTCTTATCACGTAACAATCTATTTTCGCCCACATTATATCGTCATAATCTAGTTATAAACCACGAGTAATTCGTTTAAATTTTGAGAAAAAAGGTAAAAACTTAAATCCGGTCAAATTTGGGAGAAATATTTTGAAATTTGTTTTGCAGGTAAATCCGATGAGTTCACGGTCGTTCGTATTAGGCTTGTAAACAATTCAGTCTGTTAACTTGAATTTACCTGTAAAGTCTGGAATTACAATTCGTACCATGGTACTATGGTGTCAAGAATGATTGTGTTAAATGTATGTTTGATTAAGCATGGGTCATGGATAGTTTATTGGCTGCTTATGCCTGAGCCAAGCATGAGCAGTCAATAAATCATCGGTGCATCATGCTGGGAAAGCATTATTTAGCAGAATCTTATTGATTACCATGAAACCGTGGTTGAAGCTTCTTATATAAAACTTTTTCTTCGTCGTCTGAGGTCTGAGCTGAGTAAGCAAAGCATCTCAATCAGGAGAATTTGTCCACGTTTAGTTTTTTCAAGCATGAACGACTGATGGATCGCACCCACAAAGCGCGGTCCATCTGTGGTTCATGGTTGACAAAACGAACTTTATGTTCGTGATTTAAGCGTCTCTGCTTATCACGAAGGGCTTGGTCAACCACACAGTAATCCAATTAAAAACATCTTCGCTTAATTGGTGAATCCAGTCAACCTGTTGACGTGAAAGCCTTCTTAACCCGCGTATATTCGAGTTGTTCCAGCAAAGAAAACTCAGCCTGGGCAAATTTCGTGAGGTATGGGTGGGTCACTGGTGCATCGCGCCATCAAGGACTCTTCTTATGCTTTTAGCGGAAGCCTGTATTGAGTTCCTCTATATCTACTAAAATGGGATAAAAATTATTTTTGCGCCGCCTTTTTTCTAGAAAGGTCCAAGATAGAATCCAACATTTGAGATATTCATTTCAAAGTTTTTTAACTAACATATAAAGATAAAAAAGAAAAGGAAATTGTCAAAAACATTAATATTTCAATATATTTTCTGAATAAATTCAACCAACATTTTTAAATTTGTTGATTTCGAATCGATGAAAAAAATTTTAAATCCAATAACTCAGGAATCCTAATTCGAATAATGTGAACAGACCTAATAATATCATCCTCTAGACAACCAGCTTACGTTTCTTGGCGATTTAATTTCGAATGACACAGGCCATGAATTTTTGCGCAGAAGATTAATTGATAGGTACAGAAATCCCATTTTTGTTTAGGACGCTGAGATGTCAAGGGCCTTTCGTAATCGCTACTCCTATGTGCAGTCCACGATACCTCGCCAAAGCATATTATTCCACGCCTGAGTCCCTGGGATTTATAACTATTTCTTAGAAAATATCTGGGAAGGAAAATAGCCATTTCTCTCCCACAAATAACTTTTTATTAGGACTCAGTCGGTCGAAGAGCGATTATTTTGTACGGAAAGCGGATGGTTCACCTTTTCACCTTCAACCGTGCTCATTCAACAACGTACTTCGCGGCTAGCTGTAACACACAATATAAACACAGCCGCTATTAAGGTTCGGGGGCGGCCGATAGGTTCACGGATAAGTTATAGCAATTATTAATTCGGAAGCTAAAAAAATCTTTGTCGATACCGTGTGAAACCTGGATATTTGGCAGAGAACACAGCGATTTGTGGTAATCTACATAAAATAGGAAACTGAACGATGCGTGTGCCGTAGAAGATCAGTAATAGTGCGCTGCGTTCCATCCTTGATCGACGCGTGGCCAATCATTCTTTGGCGAAGTTCTTTAACGACCTCAGTCTGGTAACGTCATCGTTTCCCATCTGTGGTATTCAATGTGATAGGAAGGAAATCGTAGCTCGGTTCGTTCGGGTCAGGAATGTGATTTTGCCAAGCATTGCGAGTCTTACCGCTACTGGACCGTGATGCCGAATATATATATGATTTAACCTCGACATAATTTAGGGGGGGCTGTTCCGCCAGAAATGCAATTTCGCTAAACGTGAATCGGAGATGGGCATTGCCTCAGCAGCGCGATCAATCCGAAAATGCGGAACTCAACGAAATTTGTTTTGTAATCTGATATTCCATGCTGGTGTTTGACGTTATTGCAACATAACTTTCCAAGGAAAACAAGATGAAGACATTGCAAATATACGGTTTTCGATCAAATATGACCCAATCAGAACTTTTAATTTGCCAAGCATGGGCCACAGATGGACCGCGTCTTGTCGACGCGAACCATCAGTACCCAAACTTAACTAAAAATGCTTAGTTTTTTTTTTTCCTTACTGAAGAGCTTTAGAGTTGGAAGGCATAATAGAAAAAAGATAGAAAGAAATTTGAAACTTTCTCGAAATAAAACTTTTAAGAAATTTAGACTTCTATGTTGCAACAAATATTCACGTCAATTCCGTCCTTTGATTTACAAAAAAATAAAAGTGAAAAATCATCCGTGACGTCATAATTCATTACCAAAAACCCACTTTCTTCCATTTTCAACGAACTCTGGTACGTGGTGGCACTTCACACAAAGTTCATAATATGAGCGTGATATAATCCCCCCAGAAGTTTGTAACAATTTACCAAACAACCGAACAAAGCTGCAGTCATATGTTTTAACGATCGATCTACTAATTATTCGACGTTCTATGATAACGCTTGTTCATAGTGGGTTGACTTCTTATCAGGGTGGATTACTGAGGCGAGAACGTGAATATAACGGATGTTATTTTGTAACTATTTGTTAAACTTGGCTCTGGAATTTATATTTCCTCAAGCATGAACCACGGATAGACTGAGCATCAGTGGTACGATCCATCAATGACTCGCACTAAGTAAAAATGCGAATGCGCACAGATAATCAATTGTTATTTTACGAAAATTTGAACATGGATAGATGGATATATTTATTTCGACCTTCCCATCGTGACAATAGCATTGAAAAAAACATATTTACATTGTATTTGACATTCTTTCATTATATTTAGTTCAACTGCCCCATCCGAGATTTTATTTCGTCAAGCATGAGCCACTGATGGACCATCAGCCTTGGCAGTGCGATCCATCAGTGGTTCATACTTGGCAAAACTTGTTTGAGCAATAAGCAATAAATTTCTGACGGAGTTTGCTCCGGAGTTTTATTTTGTAAGGCATGAGCCACAGATAAACCGCGCCTCGGTGACTCGATCTGCGCCTTCCATCAATGATTTTTTCTCCGGAATTTACTCTGAGCAAGGCCGGCAGCGGTGTCTAAAAGAAACCAAATAACGGCCACTTAATAGCAAGGAAGCTACTACAAAATATAGTACCTGCGACTGCACTCAATGCAGAAAACATTCCAAATTGAAGTGAAACGCTATGGTACAATGCAGTGAGTGGTATTTGTACTTGACTAGCAAAGGAAAGCAGTTTGTTCTTTGTGCGGGGGAGCGGGATTTACATTCTGTTACGTTTTTTGCCACTAATTGCCTTTTCTACTTTTTTTTTTGCTTTATATCATTCCACTCATTCCAATGTAAGACAATAAAAAATAACTAAATAGAAACACGATAAATATTTTGACAAAATATATCAATGTTTATTATTCTCGCCAACGAACAACACTCAACCAATCTGTTCTTCCTTTCAGGATTCGAACAAATATTGCGTCACGTGCTTCGAATCCTACTACTGCAATCCCTGCAACACTTGTGGGAAAACTATTGGGACCGATTGTCGGGTGAGTAGATCGTGTTTGTTGAAGTATCTACACTGTAAGAAAAAATGCAACAAAATCACTGGTCTTTGGCAGTAATTTTCCTTGGCGGTATTGAAAAACATTCAAATTTGACTTTCACAGCCAAATACGGGATGTTGATGGAATGTACCGCAAAAGTGTGGTTCATCAACTGCCCATAATTGGCATAAATCTCATCAACATGCATTTTTTTAACTTTGGGAGTATGAAATTACTGCAAATGACCTGTAAATTTACTGTACTTTTGTTACAGTGTATATTGTAACAAGAATGCAGTAGACCACCGTCCTGATAGAAATTGATGGTAATGAATACGTGTAATTAGGGCTGGGCAAAACTGAATCATTTGGAATCCGAATCTGATTCGAATAATTTTTTCGAATCGGATCGAATCGTTGATTCCCTAAAAAGAACCATTATCCCATTATTACTATTTTAGCCTCCATTGTGATGATTCGAAAATATACAGGTACAAATTACAAATATTAGCATAAACTGACTTGAAAGCGATGTATTTTCATTTTAACGACAAAATGTGAGCGATTTTGGTGAAATTTGAAATGAAAATGGAAAATTCACTTCATTCAGCATGCATGCTTTTGTTCCTATGACCGATTCACGATTGATTCGAATAATCTGTACTTCGAATCACCAAATCGAACTGTCCAGCCCCATTTATCCTCAATCTTATATATATGACATGTTATTCTGTCGCCTGAACGTTGTGAAATACTCTCTTTTGATAGGATGTGACGTACAAGGATCTTCACTACCACGAGCTGTGTTTCACCTGCTCTGTTTGTGACAGCCCTCTAGCGGATACAAGTTTTACGAACAGAGACGGGAAGTTCGTCTGCGTCACCTGCTATGATGACAAGTTCGCGCCGAAGTGCCACGAGTGCGGAAAAAAATTCAAAGCAGGCGAGTTGCACTTTTGATCCGAAAATATTTGATTTGAGGATGATTTAAATAATCAAATCATAACGCTATAATGTGTACTGCGGACGCAAAATTTATGAAGGAAATAGACATACGAAAAACCGTGCCGAAAGCGAAATAATTGCGAAACTAAACAAAACTTTAGTGAAACAGTTTGTGTCTGGCCTACTTTGAAACAAGAAAAGTTGAACAAGTTTATACTAACAGATAATGTAATTTAGAATTTTTTTGCATTTTTCGATTTACTTGATCGTGGAGATGTAACTCTCCCGTTCTCAAGCGGTATACGCGCATACCCAACCAGATGTTCGGTTTTGTCGAGCATGAACCACAGATTGACCGCCGCTGACGTGTGCAGCTGTAATTAAATAATTAGATAAATTTTCAAAACCTCCTACACTGCAACAAAGGTACATTAAATTTACTGGTCATTCGCTGTAATTGCATATTTCCAAATTTAAAAAACGCCATGTTGATGAGAAGTTAATTTTGAATATTTTTCTATACCGCCATGTAAAATCACTTCCGAAGACGAGTGAGTTTGTAGCATTTGTTGTTACAGTATACGCAGATTTTTGTATGATCTATCCTTAAATACAATATAAATGTTCATCTTAAGCAAATTTTGTTGTCCATAATGGCATCTTAGTCAGGGCTTGGCAAAACCGAATCATTCAGAATTCAAATCTGATTCGGATAATTTTTTCGAATCGGATCGAATCGTTGATTTCATAAAAATAACAAATATCCCATTTTTACTATTGCTATTATAGTCTCCATTATGATGATTAGAAAATATACAGTTACTAATATTGGCATAAACTGACCTAAAAGCGATGTATTTTCATTTTAAAGACAAGATACAACCGATTTTGGTCAAATTTGACCAAAATCGATTGCATTTGTCGTTAAAAATGAAAAAGTGCACCTTATTTAGTATGCTTCTGTTCCTATGGCCGATTCATAATTGATCCGTATAATATGTACTACGAATCATTGAAATCGCCCAGCACTAGTCATAATTCAATGACGACACTTTTTCAAATCTGTGGGTCTCTCGCTATATTCAAGGCTTTAAAGACGACACCTACCTATACTTCTCTAGGAACCCGTCGCATGGAGTACGGTGGTTTGCAATACCACGAAGCCTGCTTCAGATGCGCTACCTGTGGCCGATCCATTGGGACTAAGAGTTTTGTCAAGAGAGACGGAGGAGTGCATTGCGAGAACTGCTTCGAGTCCAATATCGCGAGTAAATGCGTCAAATGTTCGAAGGTGAGTTGACCCGAATTCCGGAAACATTAGAAAATATTGCGTTTTATTAGGTATTTCGAGACGGGTTTTCTTCAACTGTGCAACGTGGTTTGGAAAAAAATTAATATTCTGCTTGTAAAGGAGGCAAGACTGGAAGCAGTTCTTAAAATAACTGACCACTGGGCGAGCAATGAGCTGATACTGAATGTAGTACCAGCAACAACAGCGTAGAACGACCCAAACAAAACTGAACTACACTAAAGTGCATGGACTAGCATCCCTCATGGGTGGCGGTAAAGTCGCCCATCCTAGTGCGTTTCAAACTTTCATCCTAGAGCAACAAAACCTCCAAAATTTTGATGAAACGTACAAAATACGATTCTAATATGAAAAAATAAAGTTTTGCCAGGTTAATAAGTTCAGAAATCATTTCATCATCATCATCAGGATGAAGCGATTCCAAAATCTTGAGTAAGGATTTTGCGCTGCCATTAGGGCTGGGCAAAACCGAATCATTTGGAATTCGAATCTGATTCGAATAATTTTTTCGAATCGAATGACTAATTTCATGTAAATAACAAATATCCCATTATTATTATTCCAACTTGTCTTCATTGTGAAAATCAAGACATTTATAGTTTTTTTCTCAATTCACACTCCATATCCAAGAGCAACAATTTTCATTTTTTTTTTCATTTTTAACGACAAAATATAATCGATTTTGGTCAAATTTTACCATCATCGCTTATATTTTTTATCGATAAAAATGAAAATTCCCACTTCGTTCGGCAAGTTTTTGTTTTTGTTTGAATCGATTCGAATAATCGAATCGAATTGCCCAGCCTTAGCTGTCACTTGACAACCTTCTTCCGTACACATTTCAGCCAATCAAGACGAGCGGTGTGACGTACAGAGAGGAAGCATATCACGGAAAGTGCTTCATCTGTGCCGGGTGTGACGTATGTCTGGCAAACGAAAAATTTACATCTCATGAGGATCAGCCGTTCTGCTTGAAATGTCACGTGGACAAGTTCTCTAAGAAATGTTATAGATGCCAGAAGGCGATCACAGGTATTTGTTCATTTTTTTTATTGGAATTCACTCTGAGCAAGGCCGGAAGCAGAGCCTGAAAAAGCCAACTAACGGCCACTCAATAGCAAAAAGTGCAGTGAGTGGTATCTGCCCTGGGCGATGGTAAAACCATCTACCACTTCTTTGCTTTCTTTTAGTCACCTATTACTAGTTTTTTTACAATTAATTTTGATATTCGAATAATTTTAAATATATTTTGAAATACCTTCGGTTATTTGACAGAAAATTATGATTTCAGCCAAATTTATCGTTTTTCGTAATATTGAAATGATTTAAACTCTGATAAAACTTTATAACGCCCAGCTATCATATAAAGGCATCGGCAGTATCTATAAAAATACCGAATCCGTATTTGACGTTGATTATTTCGGACGCGCAGGCGGCGTCTAATTCCGAAGGAGCTTAAATCCAGTCCCAGGTGACAACGCTGCGTCGGAATTTATATGGACCTGTGACGTCATTCAATTAAATATCAGAGAGTTCGTCTGTCGACGAGATTGCAAGATGAAGATTAACCTTTTCAACGGGCAAATTAACCCTGAATTATCAAACCAATCTTCCCCACTTTTCATTGATAATCATCCATTGCAATTATCAAGTGTTCGCCACCAGGGTTCTTCATAGTTTCTGGCGATTTTGCTAAAGTGGTGGAATAAAAACGATGTTTTGCTAACGTTCCGAACATTTATTCAGGTATCCTTCATCAGGGCTATACCCATACCCTGATGAAGTATATATGAATAAATGTTCGAAACGTTGGAAAAACATCGTTTTCATTTCCCCGGTGGAGACAAATAGTCGATTCGGAGCAAAGTTAGACGCGGCATCTGAACGAACCAACCAGCATATAAACAGGACATTACCAATGAAGGAATAATTCGACGTGAACGTTTTTGTGTCAAAGTGTCTTTTTTCTTACAATTATGATCTGTTAATGAGAGGTTGAAGAATAAAATATAAATTTCGGGGCCATGTGAGCACAAAATGTTTTATAGACTGGAAGCGAAATGACTTCTTGATAAAGTTGCGAGATTCCGGATCAGTGAAAGTCATACTTTCGTCCCCGGAATGTCAATAGCTCAATGTGCTGGAGTCGATCACCCTCCGTGAGGACATTGAAGTACAAACTCGTATGTATGGGCTTGAGAATCCCTGTACCGTATTTCGTGAAGGGCAACAAATAGGAAACAAACAACTGGTGGATAGTTTTCATTATCGCCCAGGGCAGATACCACTCAATTGCATTTAATTGTAATGTTTCTGTCCTATCTGGGATGTTTATCACTACTAATGCTGTTGTTGTTTCCACAACTCTCTGTTATTCGAGCGGTTGTTAGTTGTTTCCTATTAGGCGCTGCTCCCCGAGCTTTGCCTTCACCGAATTTTAATAAAATGAAGCGCTTTTGCGCAGAAGTAAAAGTATTGACCAGCGTTACAGGTAAATACGATTCAACATATTGTTATCGGTGACAAAACAGCATACCGTGTCTACTATTCCGCTAAAGAACTTTCTAGTTTCGTCAAACGAAGCGCTGCAATCCCACGGGATCAACAAATGTTGTCGTTTTATATATACACTGTGACGTCATGTAATTGGAAAACCATCAAGTAAAATTTATTCTCACTCAACGCTCGATCAACGATCCGACCAATCTGTTATTAATGTCGATTGGAATGCAGATTAGTTTATCATTGAACGAAGACCAACAGATTTACCTTCCGAGGTTCAAATATTAATGACTTTGAATAAAAACTCTGGGACTTGAATAACTATAATTTGCTTCTCATGAATATAACATTTGTAAAAAAAATTGTAAGTTCCGGCTGTTTTTCTAGATAAGGCGGTTATTGGCGACCCGGATCCCATCTCCTTCCCAAAGTTACCGTTATTAAAATACTCTTATCTCATCTCGAGCGCTTTCTGGTCAGGAATTAGTCTTGTTAATGATGAACTTCTCTCCTGTGCACCGAGTGCATGGAGTATTTCGGTAACGGGAAAAGTGATAAGTAAAGTAATAAAAGTAAAGTTTTGTCAAAGTTCGCTTGAACTTCTGAGGCTGCGGCTACCATGCGGTATTGATCGCAATATGAAACTCATTGCGTTTTCCTAAGGTCGTTTGACGTAGTCGGACTCTTTGTCTGAAACGCCTGTGCGTTCACCCTTGCTATGCGTGAGTCACGCACGAGTTTGTGTCGAACACATTCCCGGGAGGAAGCGAAATATCCCACAGGAACTTTGCGTTCGGTTTATTTCAACTCTGTTACCTCGTGGAGTGAAACGTCGATCCGTATATAGTAAGATTCCGCAACTTAGCGTAGGTTACGTTGTTTAGTTTAGTTAGTTTCAAGTTAGCGATGCACCATGGCTGGGGCTGGGCAATTCGAGTCGGTGATTCCAATCGAAGCACAGATTATTCGAATCCATCGTGAATCGGTCATAAGAACAAAACTTGCTTAATGAAGTAGAATTTTTCATTTTTACCGAAAAGATTTGAACAAAATCAGCTGTAACTTGTAGTTAAATAATAAAAAAAAAACATCACTTTTAAATCTGCCCAGTGTCTATATGCTAACATTTGTAAGTCGCAAACATAATTTTCGTAATTTTCATCATGGAAAGAATGATAATAATGGTAAAATGAAATATTTGTTATTTTTATGGAATTGGTGATTCGTTCCTATTCGATAAAATTATCCGAATCAGACCCGAATTCCAGATGATTCGGTTTTGCCAGCCCTAACCATAGCGCATGCATTTCTTCTCGTGTCGCAACTGAACGGTTTGGTACGCGAGCTGAGGGAGAATGCTCATATCCTTACTAAGCTATGCGCTTTCTCTGATCCAATTTTCTTTTTGCTGAGTCCCATATTGAACTGCCGTACTGATAAAGTATGGCCACAATCAGTAATTTCATGCAGCACTCTGGAGTCTCGTTCTTCTTGCAGGTCTCGGTGGAGGAAAGATGATCTCGTTCGAAGACCTTGGTTGGCACGTTGACTGTTTCACCTGCCGCACATGCACCACTCCACTGGAAGGACAAGGTTTCGTCATGCTAGAAGATGACACTTTCTGCGCTGGTTGCGCTGACGCAATCGAAGTCAACTAATGACGTCATACATCCCTCAATCAGAAAAAGTAGCGTAGGATTATATTGTCAAGTACGAGCCACTGATGAATCGCACAGGACTCGTGGTTGCCAATGCATTTTCTGATTGAGGCAGCACATGCCGAATAAAACTGTTGATGTACTTTGTGACATTTCAAATACTTTGTAACAATGACGCCATCTACACTTCCGACATCATCAGACAGCAAAAGGGAAGACAATAACACATTTTTTGTTTCCACAAAATTTTTTTCATTAAGTCATTTGCTTACGTCAATATTACCACAAAGCGCACTTGTGCAGCGTAAATTTATTCTGCCGCACATTATGTTTGGCCAAGCATATCACACGCTTATTTCGTTCGTTTTAATAAAAACCTGCGCTTATTGTACATTTCTTATTTTGCTTTTTGTTTAATTTTTGCTTCTCTATTGTTCACGTCATGGGAGCCGATAACAAACGTTTGGATGGGGATTAGGGCTGGGCAATTCGATTTGGTGATTCGAAGCACAGATTATTCGAATTTGACGTGAATTGGTCAAATTTGACCAAAATCGATTGCATTTTGTCGTTGAAAACTGAAAATTTTCGCTCTTGAACATGGAGTGTAACTGAAATATATTACTTTCAAGTCTGTTAAAGCTAATATTTGTATTTCGTAACTATAAATTTCTCAATTATCATAATGGAGACGATAACAGTGATAGTGAAAATTGGATATTTGTTATTTTTATGGAATTAGTGATTCGGTACGATTCGGAAAAATTATTCGAATGAAATTTGAATTCCAAATGATTCGATTTTGCCCAGCCCTATTGGCCCAGGACTAATTCTAAGAAAAATTTGTAGATTCTGCGCTGTCTGTTCTGTTCATTTTTAAAGGCAAAATGCAATCGATTTTGGTCAATTTTGACCAAAATCGATTCTATTTTGTCACTAAAATATGAAAATTGTTGCTCTTGAACATATAGTGTGAATTGAAAATATACTTTAATTTATAAATTTCTTGATTTTCACATTGAAGCCAAGTTTGTAATAGTGATAATGAAATATTTGTTATTTACATGAAATTAGTGACCCGATTCGATTCGATTCGAGAAAATTATTCGAATTTCAAATGATTCGGTTTTGCCCCGAAAGTACGGAGCCCAGAAAATAGTTTGCGGTCCATCACTAACGCACGCACAACAAATCAACCTTCAAGATAAGAATTCCTCTCACCGTTGTTGTTTAACCAGATCGGGTTTTATTGTGGAATCGTTATTCACTTTTAAATGTATAACTTTACCGCTTGGTTCATTTTTTGTATTGTTATTGTTTATACGATGGCGTCACTTGTGCTATGACGTAATCATCACGTAAATTATATTATTTTCCTTCATCATTTTATGACAATAAAACAACGGTTATGAATTTCTTGGTAATTAGTTTTATCATAGTTTATAGTTATCATCCAGCATGCGAAAGTGTGGTATATTTGAGAAAAATGAATGATGTTATTTGTGTTCCCATAGCATATGAAGAACAACATGCTGATCTTTCTCTTGACGTTGTAAAACTGAAGTCTGGTTCTGCATTATTTGATCGTAACTGGTTGTCGAAACCTAATCTGAATTGGCACGATATTAAACACGTTTCTAAAGACAAAAGAGATTCTGAATTACAAAAACTGCTTAAAGAGACGAAAGTATTCGAACCTGGCATTGGTACTTGTAGTAGCCAAACTGCATATAAAATTATTCGCTGTACGCCGTAAGTCTAAATGCTGCTTCTCCCTTTATTGACTCGCCATTCACTCAAGGTCATCACACTTGATCAAAAGGCTTATATGGTTTTATTATAGAAGTTCCCAACGTAAACCAACGTAAGGGGACAAGACAGGATTGTCGTTAAGTCAAATACACTCAGGATTCAACAAAGCTGGCAGCTCACGTCAAGACGGGCAATCCCTGGTCGGTTAATTGTAACTGTAATTGCTGCTGCTGTTTCAGAACGTTTGGACTATACTCTAAACGCAAAACAGAGTTAGAGAATATCCTAAATACTTATATTTCACAAACTCTAGCGCACCAGATCATTACAAATTTCGGCATAACACCTACCGCTCATTGCAAGGTAAACAACGCTAATGCGACACGACCTCCCGCATCTCGGCATATAACACCGAGAAAACGTAAATTCAATTAATTGGGTAATAATTGCTTCGATACGATGGGCAATAAAGGTGATGATTCTAGTCTGCGGAAAACTGCCAGCATTTTTTTGATTTATATATTTTGTCCTCTACATCCCGACCCCTGAAAATAGGAAATATTTTTATCATGCGCACAATGGCATAAGGAGAAAATTTAGCTGCAAACACCTACACAACACTGTGTGAAAAACTAATTTCATAAGTAAAATATACAATATCAATCACAATATCAATATTCACAATTGAGAAATAATACAAGACAGTTCTACTTATACCGAGCTCTCAAGCAAACAAAACTTGCGAACATCCCGAACGTATAAGGAGTCTTTGGTTTGCACTTTTGCGCACAATTCTGAGGCTGTCTGGGTACACTTCTTCAACAGCTGCAAGAGGCCAGTGACCCCTTTTGGTATTTCTCATCATCATCAACACAATATCACCTTCGCCTAGATTTCTTTCTGGCTTGATCCACTGCCGCCGCAATTGCAATTGTGGTAGGTACTCCTTCACGAAACGTGACCAAAATTTATCTGCTAGAACTTGAATTTTTCTCCAAGACTTTCTGTATCCACCAGCTTCCATAAATTCTTTAAGGGAGAAACTAGCATCACACTTTCCCGAAAGAAGTATATTTGGCGCTAGAGACGAAAGATCATCAGAGCAGTCTCCGACTGTTGTCAAGAGTCGTCTGTTTAGAATTCTAGACACCTCTGAAAACAAAGTAAGAAAACCATTATCGTCTAATAGACGCTCACCAACCAAGGCACCCATTCTGAATGCCAGTTATTATCATTATGAACGAATAATCCGTTCCCAAGCACCACCTACATGGCTTGCTTCCGCAGTGTTAAAGTGCCAACCAATTCCGTCATGTAACAAGTGTACCGGAATCGATGCTGTGCGTCACCAAGTTACAACTATCTATCTGATTCATCAATACACGTCTTTGTTACTTCGCATTAGTTATATTTGAATACCTTATTATTATATATATATGATGAATATATTTGAATACTGAGAGCACTGAGCACTCTTGTAAACCAGGGGTCGTGAGTTCGATCCTCACTGGTGGCTTAAAAGCCCTCCTACTGGGGTTCTTTGAAAGCGTCCTTCCTAAAATGACGTTGAGACATGGCTTTAAAAACGGAGTTTATGGTAAAATAAACACAACACGACGAACCATGCTTGTGTCTTGTTTAAATCGCCGAACATGACATCTTTTGCAAGTGTACGGCACATCAAGTGGAGGTAGCAATTTTTTACAATTCTCTCACGACAAGAGTATGAAACTTGGCCGTTGTATCACTATCATGACGAGTGGCTGCAATTGTGTTTCAAACGTTGTTGAGATTGGTTCACTTTTTGCTTTGTTTCTATTTAGCTTGTCCAGTTTTGATATAATTTGGGTTAATTAGGACCTTTTAGTAAACACTTGTTAGAGTTCACGGCTTGAGATGCTGGGGCACCAGACAGGTGCTCTTTTGGGAATACGACGAGGATGGGATTCGAACCCACGCGTGCAGAGCACAATGGATTAGCCACGCTACCCCGCACCCGCGAAGGTATTAACACTAGTTGCAATTCGCTAATCACAAAAATATAATATGAATCTTTTGCGCACACGATGAAACTTTAGGATGGAGATGCCGGGGATCGAACACAGGGCCTCACACATGCAAAGCGTGCGCTCTACCACTGAGCTACATCCCCTCTAGCGCCCACATGCAAAATGACTGTTTGAATCACACAAACACAACCATCATAACACAAGTATATAAAAATATACTCGAGAAATATCGATGTCATCGTGAAAAGATCACCTTGTAATCGAAGCCATGTGAACTGAAATAACAGATGAAAGAATTTTTCGACGGGAATAATGTTTGCATGATACTGACTCACTCACACGTTATTTGTGTGAGGCAAAGAGTCGGCATGGTGCTACAAAAAAGACCATCTATAAATGTGTTACGTTGTCGGCAGGATTCGAACCTGCGCGGGCAGAGCCCAACAGATTTCTAGTCTGTCGCCTTAACCACTCGGCCACGACAACTTGTCAATTTCGTAAATCGTCGTTACAATGTAAAGTTTGAGAAATAGGTCGATGTTTAAATTTTGTCAGAAATATTTCTGCAATGTGATTTTCAGTATTTCATTTGTGGTAATATTTTCCTATTTCCACTTGCCTTTTCCATTATTATGCTTGTGAGAAGTGAATATATTATCTTATTCCAGAGCGCAGTAAGTGGGAGCAAGAAAACTTCACCAGTCAGCATCAGTGATCAGCCTTAGGTACGGGAGGTTTATGTTAATACTGATAATTGTGAAGAAGTATATACCATTCCATGCTATAATTTATGGAACAGATAGTGGCAAGAGAAGGGTGGAAATTCTCACGTATAGAGTCATATGAGCGTTATTGTCTGCCGCTATAGCTCAGTGGTTAGAGCGCTGGTCTTGTGAACCCGGGGTCGTGAGTTCGATCCTCACTGGGGTTCTTTGAAAGTGTCTTTCCTAAAATGACGTTTAGACATGTGTTTTTAAACGGAGTTTATAATAAAATAAACACAAAACGACGAACCATGCTTGTGTCTTATTTAAATCGCCGAACATGACATCTTTTGCAAGTGTACGGCACATCAAGTGAAGGTAGCAATTTTTCAGAATTCTCTCACGACAAGAGTATGAAACTTGGCCATTGTATCACTATCATGACAAATGGCTGCAATTGTGTTTCAAACGTTGTTGAGATTGGTTCACTTTTTGCTTTGTTTCTATTTAGTTTGTCCAGTTTTGATATAATTTGGGTTAATTAGGATCGTTTAGTAAACACTTGTTAGAGTTCACGGCTTGAGACGCTGGGGCGCCAGACATGCGAAACTGGTGCTCTTTTGGGAATACGACGAAGATGGGATTCGAACCCACACGTGCAGAGCACAATGGATTAGCAGTCCATCGCCTTAACCACTCGGCCACCTCGTCGGTCGTTCGCGCCGTGCGAAGCGTTTTTGACGCGACAACTGTACTGCAAAGCAATGACATGGTTCTAGGAAACTAAACATGTCATTGTTGATAATCGCTTCACTTTGACGTAAAGTTTTCCGACTGAGGCATTGACTTGTGTGTACGGTAACGAGCAAAACAGCAATACACGTCTTTGTTACTTCGCATTAGTTATATTTGAATAACTTCACAGCGCAACCGTACGCAACGGAACAAGGACAATCCGTTAGCTCAGGTATTAAAGCGTACGATTACGTTGGAAATCGTAAAAAAGCGCATGTCAAGCGGTGCACTGATTTGAAACGCAACCTACGCAAGCGCGTATCGTGGCCTTAAAAAGAAGAATTAGCAACCTCAAAAATCCGAATGCCTCGACACCGGTTGAACCGCGGACGTTCAGATATATTCAGTATGACTCCCTCCCAACCGAGCAATCGAGGCAGAGAATATAGAAGCGGGGCTGTACCTAGTATTTACCTACCCTCAGTTGCGGTGGAGGACAGTTAGTGAGTTGGGAATTTTCTGTGTGGTAATGGGGCGTGCCTCAGATGGTGGAGCGCGTAAGTTACAAGTATCTATCTGATTCATCACCGTCGCACTTCGATTTTTTCTTAAACAATGTGATAAACATACGCACACGCAAAGCCAATGACCTTTGAATTGCAGTAAAAAAGAGAAGTGGGTTGAAAAAGTCATGCGCTGGCAGCGGTGGGATTCGAACCCACGCCATCGAAATGACTGGTGCCTTAAACCAGCGCCTTAGACCGCTCGGCCACGCTACCCTGCACCCGCAAGGGCATTAACACTAGTTGAAATTCGATAATCACAGAAATATAATATGAATCTTTTGCGCACACGATAAAACTTTGAGGATGGAGATGCCGGGGGTCGAACCCGGGGCCTCACACATGCAAAGCGTGCGCTCTACCACTGAGCTACATCCCCTCTAGCGCCTACATGCAAAATGACTGTTTGAATCACACAAACACAACCATCATAACACAAGTATTAAAAAATATACTCGAGAAATATCGATGTCATCGTGAAAAGATCACCTTGTAATCGAAGCCATGTGAACTGAAATAACATTAGATGGAAGAATTTTTCGACGAGAATAATGTTGGCATGATACTGACTCACTCACACGTTATTTATGTGAGGCAAAGAGTCGGCATAATGCTACAAAAAAGGCCACCTATATATGCGTTACGTTGTCGGCAGGATTCGAACCTGCGCGGGCAGAGCCCAACAGATTTCTAGTCTGTCGCCTTAACCACTCGGCCACGACAACTTGTCAATTTCAGAAATCGTCGTTACAATGTAAAGTTTGAGAAATAGGTCGATGTTTAAATTTTGTCAGAAATATTTCTGCAATGTGATTTTCAGTATTTCATTTGTGGTAATATTTTCCTATTTCCACTTGCCTTTTTCATTATTATGCTTGTGAGAAGTGAATATATTATTTTATTCCAGAGCGCAGTAAGTGGGAGCAAGAAAACTTCACCAGTCAGCATCAGTGATCAGCCTTAGGTACGGGAGGTTTATGTGAATACTGATAATTGTGAAGAAGTATATACCATTCCATGCTATAATTTATGGAACAGATAGTGGCAAGAGAAGGGTGGAAATTTTCACGTATAGAGTCATACGAGCTATTGTCTGCCGCTATAGCTCAGTAGTTAGAGCACTGGTCTTGTAAACCTGGGGTCGTGAGTTCGATCCTCACTGGTGGCTTAAAAGCCCTCCTACTGGGGTTCTTTGAAAGTGTCTTTCCTAAAATGACGTTTAGACATGGCTTTTCAAACGGAGTTTCTAATAAAATAAACACAACCCGACGAACCATGCTTGTGTCTTATTTAAATCGCCGAACATGACATCTTTTGCAAGTGTACGGCACATCAAATGAAGGTAGCAATTTTTTAGAATTCTCTCACGACAAGAGTATGAAACTTGGCCGTTGTATCACTATCATGACGAATTGCTGCAATTGTGTTTTAAACGTTGTTGAGATTGGTTCACTTTTTGCTTTGTTTCTATTTAGTTTGTCCAGTTTTGATATAATTTGGGTTTGTTATGAGAATTATGTTTGGCCAAGCAAGACATTGTGTTACACCTCATTATTATTTATCATCATTGTGATGTTATTGTTCTAAGTGATCACTGATTATAGTCAAGCTTATTATGGTCTGTTGCTTTGTCGATACGAAGGCATTTAGTCTTGAGTAGTGTGGTCATAGCATCAGGTTTTCTAGCTTGTCTGTACTCGGAGTGTTATATTATCTTTATTGTATTGTTTTTAGTTTAGGCCTTGTTTTGTAGTTTCTTAAAGCCGTATATTCGGTTAATATAAATTGACATTAATACATGTTCGGGACTTGATGTTTCATAACAATTTAAGAAACTACATATTATGGATACTTCAATGAAGCCATCAAGACTAGATCTGGATTTGACTTCACCCAGTGCTGCCAAGGAGTGGAAACACTGGCGTAGAACCTTCGAGAATTACATTGAAGATTTGCAAGCAAAACTCACAGAAGGTCAAGTTGATAAGCTCAAGAGATTGATTAATTCTGTGTCTCATAATGTTTATGAGTACATAGAGGAGGCTGATACGTACGATGCAGCTATGAATGTTTTACAAAATCTATTTGTCAAGACACCGAATGAAATTTTCGCTCGTCATTTATTAGCTACAACGAACCAACTGCCTGGCCAATCTTTGGACGAATTCTTGCAGAAACTCCGCATCCTAAGCAAAGATTGCAATTTCAAAGATGTATCTGCTGCCAAATATCGGGACGAACTTGTACGAGATGCCTTTATTAATGGCATATTATCTAACAATATCAGACAGAGATTGTTGGAAAATAAAGAGCTTACACTTGACTTGGCATTCACACAAGCGTCATCACTCGATCTCGCTCAGAGGAATTCATCAAAATACGAACTGACACGGAATGAGATAAGAGATTCTGCAATGGCCATTCAATCAGATAATCCAAAGAAAAATTCCGTATGTTCAGACCGCCTTGATAAAGTCGTTGGATATGTAAATACTGAACGAAAATGTATATTTTGTGGATATTCTTCTCATAATCGTCGAATGTGTCCTGCTAGGAATGCAAATTGCTACAAGTGCGATAAAAAAGGTCACTTTGCTAAAGTTTGTCGAGCTAAGATTATGGCCAGTTCCACAACAGTGAGCGCGTCAATTTCTCCACAAATCTATGCTATGCGACCAGCACCGCAATGCCTGTCTTCTGCAATGATTCCTGTAACCATATCTGGTCAATCTGTAACTGCTTTAATCGACACTGGTAGTTCTATTTCCTTCATCAACGAACAATTAGCAAGTCGTCTGAGAATAAAAATTCAACACTCACGGGAAAATGTGTCTATGGCAGTACAGCATCTGCAAGGCACAACTATCGGCCATTGTGTTGGTGAAATAACGATTGGCGAGAGAACTTATTCAAACGTTTCACTGAAAGTTTTCAAAGGTTTATGTTGTGAACTGTTATTGGGGCAAGACTTTCAAAAGAAGCACGAGCGGGTGATATTTCACTTTGATGGAAAACTTCAGGAACTCGAAGTGCGAGCTAATTTAGATATGTGTGGTTTGATGACAGCCAACTACACAGCACCTTCGTTGTTTTCAAATTTGAAGCGCGATTGTCGTCCAATAGCAGTGAAATCTCGTCGTTATGGTGCTGTAGATAAGGAATTCGTTGCCAAAGAAATATCTCGCATGCACGAAGAGGGGATTATCAGACCAAGTTCATCCCCCTGGAGGGCGCAACCGCTAGTTGTGAAAGACCCATTCTCTACAAAACGTCGTATGTGCATTGACTATTCTCAAACGATAAACATCTATACTGAACTCGACGCTTATCCGTTACCACGGATAGATGACATGATCAACGATCTCGCAGCATATTCTTGGTTCTCAACTTACGATCTTAAGTCGGCATATCATCAAATTAAAATCAGTGAAAAGGACAAATTGTATACAGCATTTGAAGGTGATGGAAAACTCTGGGAGTTCAACAGAATTCCATTTGGGGTGACGAACGGAGTTCCTGCGTTCCAGCGAGTAATGGATGAAATCGTAGATGATTGCAAATTGAAGGATACTTTTCCATACCTCGACAATGTGACAGTTGCAGGTCGCACGAAGGAGGAACACGACTTCAATGTGAAGAAATTCCTCGAGGTCGTAAAGTTGAAAAACTTCGACTCTAAACGAGACCAAAACTGTTTCTGCTGTTCAGAAGATTAATGTCCTGGGATACACTGTAGGAAATGGCTGTGTAGCTCCAGATCCTGATCGACTTGCTCCTCTGCGGAACCTCTTGCCTCCGTCTAATAGTCGCTCTTTACAGCGTGTTATTGGACTATTTGCCTATTACTCAAAATGGATTGGAAATTTCGCCGATAAGATGAGACGTCTTCGTAAAGCCAAAACTTTTCCTTTGGACAGTGCTACGGTGCGAGATTTTGAAGTACTGAAATTAGAAATTGAAAATGCAACGCTAAGTTCGATTGATGAACATGTACCCTTTGTTGTGGAGTGTGACGCCTCCGATATTGCAATATCAGCAACACTCAATCAGGGTGGTCGCCCAGTGGCATTCTGGTCTCGTGTTTTACAGAAAAGTGAAAGATTCTATCCTGCTGTGGAAAAAGAAGCGACAGCGATAATAGAGGCTGTTCGTAAATGGAGTCATCTTCTGGCAAGACGCCCTTTCACTATTGTTACCGATCAACGATCAGTATCGTTCATGTTGGACAATCGAAGACGGACAAAAATAAAGAATAACAAGATCCAGTGTTGGAGGTTAGAACTTGCATCGTTGAGCTACGAAATCAAGTATCGACCCGGTAAACAAAATGTTGGTCCCGACACATTCACCCGTGCTACATGCGCAACTACAGTACAGTATCATGCAGAGACTTGTCGCCGTGTCCGAATACAGAATCTAATCTTGATCGTGTCGTTCAAAAGGACAATAATACTCCAGAAATTGGAAGTGCAGTAAATCAGCTCAATTTAGATAAACAACCAGTTCTAGAAGAAACACGTAATGGTGTGGTTAAACAGGAAAACCCTGTTGAAATGGACTCTGATATAACAGACTCACTTGGCCCTCGCCGCTCTACTCGATCCAATATTGGAATTCCACCCGATAGATATGGTATTGATATGTCAAGCTTATTATGGTCTGTTGCTTTGTCGATACGAAGGCATTTAGTCTTGAGTAGTGTGGTCATAGCATCAGGTTTTCTAGCTTGTCTGTACTCTGAGTGTAATATTATCTTTATTGTATTGTTTTTAGTTTAGGCCTTGTTTTGTAGTTTCTTAAAGCCGTATATTCGGTTAATATAAATTGACACTAATACATGTTCGGGACTTGATGTTTCATAACAGGGTTAATTAGGTCTTTTTAGTAAACACTTGTTGAGTTCACGGCTTGAGACGCTGGGGCACCAGACATGCGAAACTGGTGCTCTTTTGGGAATACGGCGAGGACGGGATTCGAACCCACGCGTGCAGAGCACAATGGATTAGCAGTCCATCGCCTTAACCACTCGGCCACCTCGTCGGTCGTTCGCGCCGCGCGAAGCGTTTTTGACGCGACAACTGTACTGCAAAGCAATGACATGGTTCTAGGAAACTAAACATGTCATTGTTGATAATCGCTTCGCTTTGTCGTAAAGTTTTCCGACTGAGGCATTGACTTGTGTGTTCGGTAACGAGCAAAACAGCAATACAAGTCTTTCTTACTTCGCATTAGTTAGTTATTTGAATAACTTCACAGCGCAACCGTACGCAACGGAACAAGGACAATCCGTTAGCTCAGGTATTACAGCTTACGATTATGTTGGAAATCGTAAAAAAGCGCATGTCAAGCGGTGCACTGATTTGAAACGCAACCTACGCAAGCGCGTATCGTGGCCTTAAAAAGAAGAATTAGCAACCTCAAAAATCCGAATTCCTCGACACCGGTTGAAACGCGGACGTTCAGATATATTCAGTATGACTCCCTCCCAGCCGAGCAATCGAGGCAGAGAATATAGAAGCGGGGCTGTACCTAGTATTTACCTACCCTCAGTTGCGGTGGAGGACAGTTAGTGAGTTGGGAATTTTCTGTGTGGTAATGGGGCGTGCCTCAGATGGTGGAGCGCGTTTTTAGCATGTGCGAAGTACCGGAATCGATGCTGTGCGTCACCAAGTTACAAGTATCTATCTGATTCATCACCGTCGCACTTCGATTTTTTCTTAAACAATGTGATAAACATACGCACACGCAAAGCCAATGACCTTTGAATTGCAGTAAAAAAGAGAAGTGGGTTGAAAAAGTTATGCGCTGGCAGCGGTGGGATTCGAACCCACGCCATCGAAATGACTGGTGCCTTAAACCAGCGCCTTAGACCGCTCGGCCACGCTACCCCGCACCCGCGAAGCATTAACACTAGTTGAAATTCGCTAATCACAAAAATATAATATGAATCTTTTGCGCACACGATAAAACTTTAGGATGGAGATGCCGGGGATCGAACCCGGGGCCTCACACATGCAAAGCGTGCGCTCTACCACTGAGCTACATCCCCTCTAGCGCCTACATGCAAAATGACTGTTTGAATCACACAAACACAACCATCATAACACAAGTATATAAAAATATACTCGAGAAATATCGATGTCATCGTGAAAAGATCACATTGTAATCGAAGCCATATGAACTGAAATAACATTAGATGGAAGGATTTTTCGACGGGAATAATGTTTGCATGATACTGACTCACTCACACGTTATTTGTGTGAGGCAAAGAGTCGGCATGGTGCTACAAAAAGACCACCTATAAATGTGTTACGTTGTCGGCAGGATTCGAACCTGCGCGGGCAGAGCCCAACAGATTTCTAGTCTGTCGCCTTAACCACTCGGCCACGACAACTTGTCAATTTCTGAAATCGTCGTTACAATGTAAAGTTTTAGAAATAGGTCGATGTTTAAATTTTGTCAGAAATATTTCTGCAATGTGATTTTCAGTATTTCATTTGTGGTAATATTTTCCTATTTCCACTTGCCTTTTTCATTATTATGCTTGTGAGAAGTGAATATATTATTTTATTCCAGAGCGCAGTAAGTGGGAGCAAGAAAACTTCACCAGTCAGCATCAGTGATCAGCCTTAGGTACGGAAGGTTTATGTGAATACTGATAATTGTGAAGAAGTATATACCATTCCATGCTATAATTTATGGAACAGATAGTGGCAAGAGAAAGGTGAAAATTTTCACGTATAGAGTCATACGAGCGCTATTGTCTGCCGCCATAGCTCAGTGGTTAGAGCACTGGTCTTGTAAACCAGGGGTCGTGAGTTCGATCCTCACTGGTGGCTTAAAAGCCCTCCTACTGGGGTTCTTTGAAAGTGTCTTTTCTAAAATGACGTTTAGACATGGCTTTTCAAACGGAGTTTATAATAAAATAAACACAACCCGACGAACCATGCTTGTGTCTTATTTAAATCGCCGAACATGACATCTTTTGCAAGTGTACGGCACATCAAATGAATTTAGCAATTTTTTAGAATTCTCTCACGACAAGAGTAGGAAACTTGGCCGTTGTATCACTATCATGACGAATGGCTGCAATTTTGTTTCAAACGTTGTTGAGATTGGTTCACTTTTTGCTTTGTTTCTATTTAGTTTGTCCAGTTTTGATATAATTTGGGTTAATTAGGTGCTTTTAGTAAACACTTGTTAGAGTTCACGGCTTGAGACGCTGGGGCACCAGACATGCGAAACTGGTGCTCTTTTGGGAATACGACGAGGACGGGATTCGAACCCACGCGTGCAGAGCACAATGGATTAGCAGTCCATCGCCTTAACCACTCGGCCACCTCGTCGGTCGTTCGCGCCGCGCGAAGCGTTTTTGACGCGACAACTGTACTGCAAAGCAATGACATGGTTCTAGGAAACTAAACATGTCATTGTTGATAATCGCTTCGCTTTGACGTAAAGTTTTCCGACTGAGGCATTGACTTGTGTGTTCGGTAACGAGCAAAACAGCAATACAAGTCTTTCTTACTTCGCATTAGTTAGTTATTTGAATAACTTCACAGCGCAACCGTACGCAACGGAACAAGGACAATCCGTTAGCTCAGGTATTACAGCTTACGATTATGTTGGAAATCGTAAAAAAGCGCATGTCAAGCGGTGCACTGATTTGAAACGCAACCTACGCAAGCGCGTATCGTGGCCTTAAAAAGAAGAATTAGCAACCTCAAAAATCCGAATGCCTCGACACCGGTTGAACCGCGGACGTTCAGATATATTCAGTATGACTCCCTCCCAACCGAGCAATCGAGGCAGAGAATATAGAAGCGGGGCTGTACCTAGTATTTACCTACCCTCAGTTGCGGTGGAGGACAGTTAGTGAGTTGGGAATTTTCTGTGTGGTAATGGGGCGAGCCTCAGATGGTGGAGCGCGTTTTTAGCATGTGCGAAGTACCGGAATCGATGCTGTGCGTCACCAAGTTACAAGTATCTATCTGATTCATCACCGTCGCACTTCGATTTTTTCTTAAACAATGTGATAAACATACGCACACGCAAAGCCAATGACCTTTGAATTGCAGTAAAAAAGAGAAGTGGGTTGAAAAAGTTATGCGCTGGCAGCGGTGGGATTCGAACCCACGCCATCGAAATGACTGGTGCCTTAAACCAGCGCCTTAGACCGCTCGGCCACGCTACCCCGCACCCGCGGAGGCATTAACAATACTTGCAATTCGCTAATCACAAAAATATAATATGAATCTTTTGCGCACACGATAAAACTTTAGGATGGAGATGCCGGGGATCGAACCCGGGGCCTCACACATGCAAAGCGTGCACTCTACCACTGAGCTACATCCTCTCTAGCGCCTACATTCAAAATGACTGTTTGAATCACACAAACACAACCATCATAACACAAGTATATAAAAATATACTCGAGAAATATCGATGTCATCGTGAAAAGATCACCTTGTAATCGAAGCCATGTGAACTGAAATAACATTAGATGAAAGAATTTTTCGACGGGAATAATGTTTGCATGATACTGACTCACTCACACGTTATTTGTGTGAGGCAAAGAGTCGGCATGGTGCTACAAAAAAGACCACCTATAAATGTGTTACGTTGTCGGCAGGATTCGAACCTGCGCGGGCAGAGCCCAACAGATTTCTAGTCTGTCGCCTTAACCACTCGGCCACGACAACTTGTCAATTTCGGAAATCGTCGTTACAATGTAAAGTTTGAGAAATAGGTCGATGTTTAAATTTTGTCAGAAATATTTCTGCAATGTGATTTTCAGTATTTCATTTGTGGTAATATTTTTCCTATTTCCACTTGCCTTTTTCATTATTATGCTTGTGAGAAGTGAATATATTATTTTATTCCAGAGCGCAGTAAGTGGGAGCAAGAAAACTTCACCAGTCAGCATCAGTGATCAGCCTTAGGTACGGGAGGTTTATGTGAATACTGATAATTGTGAAGAAGTATATACCATTCCATGCTATAATTTATGGAACAGATAGTGGCAAGAGAAGGGTGAAAATTTTCACGTATAGAGTCATACGAGCGCTATTGTCTGCCGCCATAGCTCAGTGGTTAGAGCACTGGTCTTGTAAACCAGGGGTCGTGAGTTCGATCCTCACTGGTGGCTTAAAAGCCCTCCTACCGGGGTTCTTTGAAAGTGTCTTTCCTAAAATGACGTTGAGACATGGCTTTTCAAACGGATTTTATAATAAAATAATCACAACCCGACGAACCATGCTTGTGTCTTGTTTAAATCGCCGAACATGACATCTTTTGCAAGTGTACGGCACATCAAATGAACGTAGCAATTTTTTAGAATTCTCTCACGACAAGAGTATGAAACTTGGCCGTTGTATCACTATCATGACGAATGGCTGCAATTGTGTTTCAAACGTTGTTGAGATTGGTTCACTTTTTGCTTTGTTTCTATTTAGTTTGTCCAGTTTTGATATAATTTGGGTTAATTAGGTCCTTTTAGTAAACACTTGTTAGAGTTCACGGCTTGAGACGCTGGGGCACCAGACATGCGAAACTGGTGCTCTTTTGGGAATACGACGAGGACGGGATTCGAACCCACGCGTGCAGAGCACAATGGATTAGCAGTCCATCGCCTTAACCACTCGGCCACCTCGTCGGTCGTTCGCGCCGTGCGAAGCGTTTTTGACGCGACAACTGTACTGCAAAGCAATGACATGGTTCTAGGAAACTAAACATGTCATTGTTGATAATCGCTTCGCTTTGACGTAAAGTTTTACGACTGAGGCATTGACTTGTGTGTTCGGTAACGAGCAAAACAGCAATACACGTCTTTGTTACTTCGCATTAGTTAGTTATTTGAATAGCTTCACAGCGCAACCGTACGCAACGGAACAAGGACAATCCGTTAGCTCAGGTATTACAGCTTACGATTATGTTGGAAATCGTAAAAAAGCGCATGTCAAGCGGTGCACTGATTTGAAACGCAACCTACGCAAGCGCGTATCGTGGTCTTAAAAAGAAGAATTAGCAACCTCAAAAATACGAATGCCTCGACACCGGTTGAACCGCGGACGTTCAGATATATTCAGTATGACTCCCTCCCAACCGAGCAATCGAGGCAGAGAATATAGAAGCGGGGCTGTACCTAGTATTTACCTACCCTCAGTTGCGGTGGAGGACAGTTAGTGAGTTGGGAATTTTCTGTGTGGTAATGGGGCGTGCCTCAGATGGTGGAGCGCGTTTTAGAACCGGAATCGATGCTGTGCGTCACCATGTTACAAGTATCTATCTGATTCATCACCGTCGCACTTCGATTTTTTCTTAAATAATGTGATAAACTTACGCACACGCAAAGCCAATGACCTTCGAATTGCAATAAAAAAGAGAAGTGGGTTGAAAAAGTTATGCGCTGGCAACGGTGGGATTCGAACCCACGCCATCGAAATGACTGGTGCTTTAAACCAGCGCCTTGACGTAATGCCCCGCGGAGGCATTAACAATACTTGCAATTCGCTAATCACAAAAATATAATATGAATCTTTTGCGCACACGATAAAACTTTAGGATGGAGATGCCGGGGATCGAACCCGGGGCCTCACACATGCAAAGCGTGCACTCTACCACTGAGCTACATCCTCTCTAGCGCCTACATTCAAAATGACTGTTTGAATCACACAAACACAACCATCATAACACAAGTATATAAAAATATACTCGAGAAATATCGATGTCATCGTGAAAAGATCACCTTGTAATCGAAGCCATGTGAACTGAAATAACATTAGATGAAAGAATTTTTCGACGGGAATAATGTTTGCATGATACTGACTCACTCACACGTTATTTGTGTGAGGCAAAGAGTCGGCATGGTGCTACAAAAAAGACCACCTATAAATGCGTTACGTTGTCGGCAGGATTCGAACCTGCGCGGGCATAGCCCAACCGATTTCTAGTCTGTCGCCTTAACCACTCGGCCACGACAACTTGTCAATTTCGGGAATCGTCGTTACAATGTAAAGTTTGAGAAATAGGTCGATGTTTAAATTTTGTCAGAAATATTTCTGCAATGTGATTTTCAGTATTTCATTTGTGGTAATATTTTCCTATTTCCACTTGCCCTTTTCATTATTATGCTTGTGAGAAGTGAATATATTCTTTTATTCCAGAACGCAGTAAGTGGGAGCAAGAAAACTTCACCAGTCAGCATCAGTGAGCAGCCTTAGGTACGGAAGGTTTATGTGAATACTGATAATTGTGAAGAAGTATATACCATTCCATGCTATTATTTATGGAACAGATAGTGGCAAGAGAAGAGTGAAAATTTTCACGTATAGAGTCATACGAGCGCTATTGTCTGCCGCCATAGCTCAGTGGTTAGAGCACTGGTCTTGTAAACCAGGGGTCGTGAGTTCGATCCTCACTGGTGGCTTAAAAGCCCTCCTACTGGGGTTCTTTGAAAGTGTCTTTTCTAAAATGACGTTTAGACATGGCTTTTCAAACGGAGTTTATAATAAAATAAACACAACCCGACGAACCATGCTTGTGTCTTATCTAAATCGCCGAACATGACATCTTTTGCAAGTGTACGGCACATCAAATGAAGGTAGCAATTTTTTAGAATTCTCTCACGACAAGAGTATGAAACTTGGACTGTAACACTATCATGACGAATGGCTGCAATTGTGTTTCAAACGTTGTTGAGATTGGTTCACTTTTTGCTTTGTTTCTATTTAGTTTGTCCAGTTTTGATATAATTTGGGTTAATTAGGTCCTTTTAGTAAACACTTGTTAGAGTTCACGGCTTGAGATGCTGGGCCACCAGACATGCGAAACTGGTGCTCTTTTGGGAATACGACGAGGACGGGATTCGAACCCACGCGTGCAGAGCACAATGGATTAGCAGTCCATCGCCTTAACCACTCGGCCACCTCGTCGGTCGTTCGCGCCGTGCGAAGCGTTTTTGACGCGACAACTGTACTGCAAAGCAATGACATGGTTCTAGGAAACTAAACATGTCATTGTTGATAATCGCTTCGCTTTGACGTAAAGTTTTCCGACTGAGGCATTGACTTGTGTGTTCGGTAACGAGCAAAACAGCAATACACGTCTTTGTTACTTCGCATTAGTTATATTTGAATAACTTCAAAGCACAACCGTACGCAACGGAACATGGATAATCCGTTAGCTCAGGTATTAAAGCTTACGATTACGTTGGAAATCGTAAAAAAGCGCATGTCAAGCGGTGCACTGATTTGGAACGCAACCTACGCAAGCGCGTATCGTGGTCTTAAAAAGAAGAATTAGCAACCTCAAAAATACGAATGCCTCGACACCGGTTGAACCGCGGACGTTCAGATATATTCAGTATGACTCCCTCCCAACCGAGCAATCGAGGCAGAGAATATAGAAGCGGGGCTGTACCTAGTATTTACCTACCCTCAGTTGCGGTGGAGGACAGTTAGTGAGTTGGGAATTTTCTGTGTGGTAATGGGGCGAGCCTCAGATGGTGGAGCGCGTTTTTAGCATGTGCGAAGTACCGGAATCGATGCTGTGCGTCACCAAGTTACAAGTATCTATCTGATTCATCACCGTCGCACTTCGATTTTTTCTTAAACAATGTGATAAACATACGAACACGCAAAGCCAATGACCTTTGAATTGCAGTAAAAATAAGAGGTGGGTTGAAAAAGTTATGCGTTGGCAGCGGTGGGATTCGAACCCACGCCATCGAAATGACTGGTGCCTTGAACCAGGGCCTTAGACCGCTCGGCAACGCTACCCTGCACCCGCGAAGCATTAACACTAGTTGAAATTCGCTAATCACAAAAATATAATAGGAATCTTTTGCGCACACGATAAAATTTTAGGATGGAGATGCCGGGGATCGAACCCGGGGCCTCACACATGCAAAGCGTGCGCTCTACCACTGAGCTACATCCCCTCTAGCGCCGACATGCAAAATGACTGTTTCAATCACACAAACACAACCATCATAACACAAGTATATAAAAATATACTCGAGAAATATCGATGTCATCGTGAAAAGATCACCTTGTAATCGAAGCCATGTGAACTGAAATAACATTAGATGGAAGGATTTTTCGACGGGAATAATGTTTGCATGATACTGACTCACTCACACGTTATTTGTGTGAGGCAAAGAGTCGGCATGGTGCTACAAAAAAGACCACCTATATATGCGTTACGTTGTCGGCAGGATTCGAACCTGCGCGGCCAGAGCCCAACAGATTTCAAGTCTGTCGCCTTAACCACTCGGCCACGACAACTTGTCAATTTCGGAAATCGTCGTTACAATGTAAAGTTTGAGAAATAGGTCGATGTTTAAATTTTGTCAGAAATATTTCTGCAATGTGATTTTCAGTATTTCATTTGTGGTAATATTTTCCTATTTCCACTTGCCCTTTTCATTATTATGCTTGTGAGAAGTGAATATATTCTTTTATTCCAGAACGCAGTAAGTGGGAGCAAGAAAACTTCACCAGTCAGCATCAGTGAGCAGCCTTAGGTACGGAAGGTTTATGTGAATACTGATAATTGTGAAGAAGTATATACCATTCCATGCTATTATTTATGGAACAGATAGTGGCAAGAGAAGAGTGAAAATTTTCACGTATAGAGTCATACGAGCGCTATTGTCTGCCGCCATAGCTCAGTGGTTAGAGCACTGGTCTTGTAAACCAGGGGTCGTGAGTTCGATCCTCACTGGTGGCTTAAAAGCCCTCCTACCGGGGTTCTTTGAAAGTGTCTTTCCTAAAATGACGTTGAGACATGGCTTTTCAAACGGATTTTATAATAAAATAATCACAACCCGACGAACCATGCTTGTGTCTTGTTTAAATCGCCGAACATGACATCTTTTGCAAGTGTACGGCACATCAAATGAAGGTAGCAATTTTTTAGGATTCTCTCACGAAAAGAGTATGACACTTGGACTGTAACACTATCATGACGAATGGCTGCAATTGTGTTTCAAACGTTGTTGAGATTGGTTCACTTTTTGCTTTGTTTCTATTTAGTTTGTCCAGTTTTGATATAATTTGGGTTAATTAGGTCCTTTTAGTAAACACTTGTTAGAGTTCACGGCTTGAGATGCTGGGCCACCAGACATGCGAAACTGGTGCTCTTTTGGGAATACGACGAGGACGGGATTCGAACCCACGCGTGCAGAGCACAATGGATTAGCAGTCCATCGCCTTAACCACTCGGCCACCTCGTCGGTCGTTCGCGCCGTGCGAAGCGTTTTTGAGCCGACAACTGTACTGCAAAGCAATGACATGGTTCTAGGAAACTAAACATGTCATTGTTGATAATCGCTTCGCTTTGACGTAAAGTTTTCCGACTGAGGCATTGACTTGTGTGTTCGGTAACGAGCAAAACAGCAATACACGTCTTTGTTACTTCGCATTAGTTATATTTGAATAACTTCAAAGCACAACCGTACGCAACGGAACATGGATAATCCGTTAGCTCAGGTATTAAAGCTTACGATTACGTTGGAAATCGTAAAAAAGCGCATGTCAAGCGGTGCACTGATTTGGAACGCAACCTACGCAAGCGCGTATCGTGGTCTTAAAAAGAAGAATTAGCAACCTCAAAAATACGAATGCCTCGACACCGGTTGAACCGCGGACGTTCAGATATATTCAGTATGACTCCCTCCCAACCGAGCAATCGAGGCAGAGAATAGAGAAGCGGGGCTGTACCTAGTATTTACCTACCCTCAGTTGCGGTGGAGGACAGCTAGTGAGTTGGGAATTTTCTGTGTGGTAATGGGGCGTGCCTCAGATGGTGGAGCGCGTTTTTAGCATGTGCGAAGTACCGGAATCGATGCTGTGCGTCACCAAGTTACAAGTATCTATCTGATTCATCACCGTCGCACTTCGATTTTTTCTTAAATAATGTGATAAACTTACGCACACGCAAAGCCAATGACCTTTGAATTGCAGTTAAAAAGAGAAGTGGGTTGAAAAAGTTATGCGCTGGCAGCGGTGGGATTCGAACCCACGCCATCGAAATGACTGGTGCCTTAAACCAGCGCCTTAGACCGCTCGGCAACGCTACCCCGCACCCGCGAAGCATTAACACTAGTTGAAATTCGCTAATCACAAAAATATAATAGGAATCTTTTGCGCACACGATAAAATTTTAGGATGGAGATGCCGGGGATCGAACCCGGGGCCTCACACATGCAAAGCGTGCGCTCTACCACTGAGCTACATCCCCTCTAGCGCCGACATGCAAAATGACTGTTTCAATCACACAAACACAACCATCATAACACAAGTATATAAAAATATACTCGAGAAATATCGATGTCATCGTGAAAAGATCACCTTGTAATTGAAGCCATGTGAACTGAAATAACATTAGATGGAAGGATTTTTCGACGGGAATAATGTTGGCATGATACTGACTCACTCACACGTTATTTGTGTGAGGCAAAGAGTCGGCATGGTGCTACAAAAAAGACCACCTATAAATGTGTTACGTTGTCGGCAGGATTCGAACCTGCGCGGCCAGAGCCCAACAGATTTCAAGTCTGTCGCCTTAACCACTCGGCCACGACAACTTGTCAATTTCGGAAATCGTCGTTACAATGTAAAGTTTGAGAAATAGGTCGATGTTTAAATTTTGTCAGAAATATTTCTGCAATGTGATTTTCAGTATTTCATTTGTGGTAATATTTTCCTATTTCCACTTGCCTTTTTCATTATTATGCTTGTGAGAAGTGAATATATTATTTTATTCCAGAGCGCAGTAAGTGGGAGCAAGAAAACTTCACCAGTTAGCATCAGTGATCAGCCTTAGGTACGGGAGGTTTATGTGAATACTGATAATTGTGAAGAAGTATATACCATTCCATGCTATAATTTATGGAACAGATAGTGGCAAGAGAAGGGTGAAAATTTTCACGTATAGAGTCATACGAGCGCAATTGCCTGCCGCCATAGCTCAGTGGTTAGAGCACTGGTCTTGTAAACCAGGGGTCGTGAGTTCGATCCTCACTGGTGGCTTAAAAGCCCTCCTACCGGGGTTCTTTGAAAGTGTCTTTCCTAAAATTACGTTGAGACATGGCTTTTCAAACGGATTTTATAATAAAATAATCACAACCCGACGAACCATGCTTGTGTCTTGTTTAAATCGCCGAACATGACATCTTTTGCAAGTGTACGGCACATCAAATGAAGGTAGCAATTTTTTAGGATTCTCTCACGAAAAGAGTATGACACTTGGACTGTAACACTATCATGACGAATGGCTGCAATTGTGTTTCAAACGTTGTTGAGATTGGTTCACTTTTTGCTTTGTTTCTATTTAGTTTGTCCAGTTTTGATATAATTTGGGTTAATTAGGTCCTTTTAGTAAACACTTGTTAGAGTTCACGGCTTGAGACGCTGGGGCACCAGACATGCGAAACTGGTGCTCTTTTGGGAATACGACGAGGACGGGATTCGAACCCACGCGTGCAGAGCACAATGGATTAGCAGTCCATCGCCTTAACCACTCGGCCACCTCGTCGGTCGTTCGCGCCGTGCGAAGCGTTTTTGAGGCGACAACTGTACTGCAAAGCAATGACATGGTTCTAGGAAACTAAACATGTCATTGTTGATAATCGCTTCGCTTTGACGTAAAGTTTTACGACTGAGGCATTGACTTGTGTGTTCGGAAACGAGCAAAACAGCAATACACGTCTTTGTTACTTCGCATTAGTTATATATCTGAATAACTTCAAAGCTCAACCGTACGCAACGGAACATGGATAATCCGTTAGCTCAGGTATAAAAGCGTACGATTACGTTGGAAATCGTAAAAAAGCGCATGTCAAGCGGTGCACTGATTTGAAACGCAACCTACGCAAGCGCGTATCGTGGCCTCAAAAAGAAGAATTAGCAACCTCAAAAATCCGAATGCCTCGACACCGGTTGAACCGCGGACGTTCAGATATATTCAGTATGACTCCCTCCCAACCGAGCAATCGAGGCAGAGAATAGAGAAGCGGGGCTGTACCTAGTATTTACCTACCCTCAGTTGCGGTGGAGGACAGCTAGTGAGTTGGGAATTTTCTGTGTGGTAATGGGGCGTGCCTCAGATGGTGGAGCGCGTTTTTAGCATGTGCGAAGTACCGGAATCGATGCTGTGCGTCACCAAGTTACAAGTATCTATCTGATTCATCACCGTCGCACTTCGATTTTTTCTTAAATAATGTGATAAACTTACGCACACGCAAAGCCAATGACCTTTGAATTGCAGTTAAAAAGAGAAGTGGGTTGAAAAAGTTATGCGCTGGCAGCGGTGGGATTCGAACCCACGCCATCGAAATGACTGGTGCCTTAAACCAGCGCCTTAGACCGCTCGGCCACGCTACCCCGCACACGCGAAGGCATTAACAATACTTGCGATTCGCTAATCACAAAAATATAATGAATCTTTTGCGCACACGATAAAACTTTAGGATGGAGATGCCGGGGATCGAACCCGGGGCCTCACACATGCAAAGCGTGCGCTCTACCACTGAGCTACATCCTCTCTAGCGCCTACATTCAAAATGACTGTTTGAATCACACAAACACAACCATCATAACACAAGTATATAAAAATATACTCGAGAAATATCGATGTCATCGTGAAAAGATCACCTTGTAATCGAAGCCATGTGAACTGAAATAACATTAGATGAAAGAATTTTTCGACGGGAATAATGTTTGCATGATACTGACTCACTCACACGTTATTTGTGTGAGGCAAAGAGTCAGCATGGTGCTACAAAAAAGACCACCTATAAATGTGTTACGTTGTCGGCAGGATTCGAACCTGCGCGGGCAGAGCCCAACAGATTTCTAGTCTGTCGCCTTAACCACTCGGCCACGACAACTTGTCAATTTCGGAAATCGTCGTTACAATGTAAAGTTTGAGAAATAGGTCGATGTTTAAATTTTGTCAGAAATATTTCTGCAATGTGATTTTCAGTATTTCATTTGTGGTAATATTTTCCTATTTCCACTTGCCTTTTTCATTATTATGCTTGTGAGAAGTGAATATATTATTTTATTCCAGAGCGCAGTAAGTGGGAGCAAGAAAACTTCACCAGTCAGCATCAGTGATCAGCCTTAGGTACGGGAGGTTTATGTGAATACTGATAATTGTGAAGAAGTATATACCATTCCATGCTATAATTTATGGAACAGATAGTGGCAAGAGAAGGGTGAAAATTTTCACGTATAGAGTCATACGAGCGCAATTGCCTGCCGCCATAGCTCAGTGGTTAGAGCACTGGTCTTGTAAACCAGGGGTCGTGAGTTCGATCCTCACTGGTGGCTTAAAAGCCCTCCTACCGGGGTTCTTTGAAAGTGTCTTTCCTAAAATTACGTTGAGACATGGCTTTTCAAACGGATTTTATAATAAAATAATCACAACCCGACGAACCATGCTTGTGTCTTGTTTAAATCGCCGAACATGACATCTTTTGCAAGTGTGCGGCACATCAAATGAAGGTAGCAATTTTTTAGAATTCTCTCACGACAAGAGTATGAGACTTGGACTGTAACACTATCATGACGAATGGCTGCAATTGTGTTTCAAACGTTGTTGAGATTGGTTCACTTTTTGCTTTGTTTCTATTTAGTTTGTCCAGATTTGATATAATTTGGGTTAATTTAGACCTTTCAGTAAACACTTGTTAGAGTTCACGGCTTGAGACGCTGGGGCACCAGACATGCGAAACTGGTGCTCTTTTGGGAATACGACGAGGACGGGATTCGAACCCACGCGTGCAGAGCACAATGGATTAGCAGTCCATCGCCTTAACCACTCGGCCACCTCGTCAGTCGTTCGCGCCGTGCGAAGCGTTTTTGAGGCGACAACTGTACTGCAAAGCAATGACATGGTTCTAGGAAACTAAACATGTCATTGTTGATAATCGCTTCGCTTTGACGTAAAGTTTTACGACTGAGGCATTGACTTGTGTGTTCGGAAACGAGCAAAACAGCAATACACGTCTTTGTTACTTCGCATTAGTTATATATCTGAATAACTTCAAAGCTCAACCGTACGCAACGGAACATGGATAATCCGTTAGCTCAGGTATAAAAGCGTACGATTACGTTGGAAATCGTAAAAAAGCGCATGTCAAGCGGTGCACTGATTTGGAACGCAACCTACGCAAGCGCGTATTGTGGCCTTAAAAAGAAGAATTAGCAACCTCAAAAATCCGAATGCCTCGACACCGGTTGAACCGCGGACGTTCAGATATATTCAGTATGACTCCCTCCCAACCGAGCAATCGATGCAGAGAATATAGAAGCGGGGCTGTACCTAGTATTTACCTACCCGCAGTTGCGGTGGAGGACAGTTAGTGAGTTGGGAATTTTCTGTGTGGTAATGGGGCGTGCCTCAGATGGTGGAGCGCGTTTTTAGCATGTGTGAAGTACCGGAATCGATGCTGTGCGTCACCAAGTTACAAGTATCTATCTGATTCATCACCGTCGCACTTCGATTTTTTCTTAAATAATGTGATAAACTTACGCACACGCAAAGCCAATGACCTTTGAATTGCAGTTAAAAAGAGAAGTGGGTTGAAAAAGTTATGCGCTGGCAGCGGTGGGATTCGAACCCACGCCATCGAAATGACTGGTGCCTTAAACCAGCGCCTTAGACCGCTCGGCCACGCTACCCCGCACACGCGAAGGCATTAACAATACTTGCGATTCGCTAATCACAAAAATATAATGAATCTTTTGCGCACACGATAAAACTTTAGGATGGAGATGCCGGGGATCGAACCCGGGGCCTCACACATGCAAAGCGTGCGCTCTACCACTGAGCTACATCCTCTCTAGCGCCTACATTCAAAATGACTGTTTGAATCACACAAACACAACCATCATAACACAAGTATATAAAAATATACTCGAGAAATATCGATGTCATCGTGAAAAGATCACCTTGTAATCGAAGCCATGTGAACTGAAATAACATTAGATGAAAGAATTTTTCGACGGGAATAATGTTTGCATGATACTGACTCACTCACACGTTATTTGTGTGAGGCAAAGAGTCAGCATGGTGCTACAAAAAAGACCACCTATAAATGTGTTACGTTGTCGGCAGGATTCGAACCTGCGCGGGCAGAGCCCAACAGATTTCTAGTCTGTCGCCTTAACCACTCGGCCACGACAACTTGTCAATTTCGGAAATCGTCGTTACAATGTAAAGTTTGAGAAATAGGTCGATGTTTAAATTTTGTCAGAAATATTTCTGCAATGTGATTTTCAGTATTTCATTTGTGGTAATATTTTCCTATTTCCACTTGCCTTTTTCATTATTATGCTTGTGAGAAGTGAATATATTATTTTATTCCAGAGCGCAGTAAGTGGGAGCAAGAAAACTTCACCAGTCAGCATCAGTGATCAGCCTTAGGTACGGGAGGTTTATGTGAATACTGATAATTGTGAAGAAGTATATACCATTCCATGCTATAATTTATGGAACAGATAGTGGCAAGAGAAGGGTGAAAATTTTCACGTATAGAGTCATACGAGCGCTATTGTCTGCCGCCATAGCTCAGTGGTTAGAGCACTGGTCTTGTAAACCAGGGGTCGTGAGTTCGATCCTCACTGGTGGCTTAAAAGCCCTCCTACTGGGGTTCTTTGAAAGTGTCTTTTCTAAAATGACGTTTAGACATGGCTTTTCAAACGGAGTTTATAATAAAATAAACACAACCCGACGAACCATGCTTGTGTCTTATCTAAATCGCCGAACATGACATCTTTTGCAAGTGTACGGCACATCAAATGAAGGTAGCAATTTTTTAGAATTCTCTCACGACAAGAGTATGAGACTTGGACTGTAACACTATCATGACGAATGGCTGCAATTGTGTTTCAAACGTTGTTGAGATTGGTTCACTTTTTGCTTTGTTTCTATTTAGTTTGTCCAGTTTTGATATAATTTGGGTTAATTTAGACCTTTCAGTAAACACTTGTTAGAGTTCACGGCTTGAGACGCTGGGGCACCAGACATGCGAAACTGGTGCTCTTTTGGGAATACGACGAGGACGGGATTCGAACCCACGCGTGCAGAGCACAATGGATTAGCAGTCCATCGCCTTAACCACTCGGCCACCTCGTCAGTCGTTCGCGCCGTGCGAAGCGTTTTTGAGGCGACAACTGTACTGCAAAGCAATGACATGGTTCTAGGAAACTAAACATGTCATTGTTGATAATCGCTTCGCTTTGACGTAAAGTTTTACGACTGAGGCATTGACTTGTGTGTTCGGTAACGAGCAAAACAGCAATACACGTCTTTGTTACTTCGCATTAGTTATATTTGAATAACTTCACAGCGCAACCGTACGCAACGGAACAAGGACAATCCGTTAGCCCAGGTATTAAAGCTTACGATTATGTTGGAAATCGTAAAAAAGCGCGTGTCAAGCGGTGCACTGATTGGAAACGCAACCTACGCAAGCGCGTATCGTGGCCTTAAAAAGAAGAATTAGCAACCTCAAAAATCCGAATGCCTCGACACCGGTTGAACCGCGGAACTTCAGATATATTCAGTATGACTCCCTCCCAACCGAGCAATCGAGGCAGAGAATATAGAAGCGGGGCTGTACCTAGTATTTACCTACCCTCAGTTGCGGTGGAGGACAGTTAGTGAGTTGGGAATTTTCTGTGTGGTAATGGGGCGTGCCTCAGATGGTGGAGCGCGTTTTTAGCATGTGCGAAGTACCGGAATCGATGCTGTGCGTCACCAAGTTACAAGTATCTATCTGATTCATCACCGTCGCACTTCGATTTTTTTTTAAACAATGTGATAAACATACGAACACGCAAAGCCAATGAATGACCTTTGAATTGCAGTAAAAATAAGAGGTGGGTTGAAAAAGTTATGCGTTGGCAGCGGTGGGATTCGAACCCGCGGCATCGAAATGACTGGTGCCTTAAACCAGCGCCTTAGACCGCTCGGCCACGCTACCCTGCACCCGCGAAGGCATTAACACTAGTTGAAATTCGCTAATCACAAAAATATAATATGAATCTTTTGCGCACACGATAAAACTTTAGGATGGAGATGCCGGGGATCGAACCCGGGGCCTCACACATGCAAAGCGTGCGCTCTACCACTGAGCTACATCCCCTCTAGCGCCTACATGCAAAATGACTGTTTGAATCACACAAACACAACCATCATAACACAAGTATAAAGCAATGACATATATAAAAATATACTCGAGAAATATCGATGTCGCTTAGTTGAAGTTGAAAGTTTTCGACTGAGGCAACGTGTGTTCGCCACGAGAAAACAGCAATAATCTTTGTTACTTCGCATTAGTTATATTTGAATAGCTTCACAGCGCAACCGTACGCAACGGAACAAGGACAATCCGTTAGCTCAGGTATTAAAGCTTACGATTACACGTTGGAAATCGTAAAAAAGCGCATGTCAAGCGGTGCACTGATTTGAAACGCAACCTACGCAAGCGCGTATCGTGGCCTTAAAAAGAAGAATTAGCAACCTCAAAAACCCGAATGCCTCGACACCGGTTGAACCGCGGACGTTCAGATATATTCAGTATGACTCCCTTCCAACCGAGCAATCGAGGCAGAGAATATAGAAGCGGGGCTGTACCTAGTATTTACCTACCCTCAGTTGCGGTGGAGGACAGTTAGTGAGTTGGGAATTTTCTGTGTGGTAATGGGGCGTCGTTCAGATGGTGGAGCGCGTTTTTAGCATGTGCGTAGTACCGGAATCGATGCTGTGCGTCACCAAGTTACAAGTATCTATCTGATTCATCACCGTCGCACTTCGATTTTTTCTTAGACAATGTGATAAACATACGCACACGCAAAGCCAATGACCTTTGAATTGCAGTAAAAAAGAGAAGTGGGTTGAAAAAGTCATGCGCTGGCAGCGGTGGGATTCGAACCCACGCCATCGAAATGACTGGTGCCTTAAACCAGCGCCTTAGACCGCTCGGCCACGCTACCCTGCACCCGCGAAGGCATTAACACTAGTTGAAATTCGCTAATCACAAAAATATAATATGAATCTTTTGCGCACACGATAAAACTTTAGGATGGAGATGCCGGGGATCGAACCCGGGGCCTCACACATGCAAAGCGTGCACTCTACCACTGAGCTACATCCTCTCTAGCGCCTACATTCAAAATGACTGTTTGAATCACACAAACACAACCATCATAACACAAGTATATAAAAATATACTCGAGAAATATCGATGTCATCGTGAAAAGATCACCTTGTAATCGAAGCCATGTGAACTGAAATAACATTAGATGAAAGAATTTTTCGACGGGAATAATGTTTGCATGATACTGACTCACTCACACGTTATTTTTGTGTGAGGCAAAGAGTCAGCATGGTGCTACAAAAAAAGACCACCTATAAATGTGTTACGTTGTCGGCAGGATTCGAACCTGCGCGGGCAGAGCCCAACAGATTTCTAGTCTGTCGCCTTAACCACTCGGCCACGACAACTTGTCAATTTCGGGAATCGTCGTTACAATGTAAAATTTGAGAAATAGGTCGATGTTTAAATTTTGTCTGAAATATTTCTGCAATGTGATTTTCAGTATTTCATTTGTGGTAATATTTTCCTATTTCCACTTGCCTTTTTCATTATTATGCTTGTGAGAAGTGAATATATTATCTTATTCCAGAGCGCAGTAAGTGGGAGTAAGAAAACTTCACCAGTCAGCATCAGTGATCAGCCTTAGTTACGGAAGGTTTATGTGAATACTGATAATTGTGAAGAAGTATATACCATTCCATGCTATTATTTATGGAACAGATAGTGGCAAGAGAAGGGTGAAAATTTTCACGTATAGAGTCATACGAGCGCTATTGTCTGCCGCCATAGCTCAGTGGTTAGAGCACTGGTCTTGTAAACCAGGGGTCGTGAGTTCGATCCTCACTGGTGGCTTAAAAGCCCTCCTACTGGGGTTCTTTGAAAGTGTCTTTCCTAAAATGACGTTGAGACATGGCTTTTCAAACGGATTTTATAATAAAATAATCACAACCCGACGAACCATGCTTGTGTCTTGTTTAAATCGCCGAACATGACATCTTTTGCAAGTGTACGGCACATCAAATGAAGGTAGCAATTTTTTAGAATTCTCTCACGACAAGAGTATGAAACTTGGCCGTTGTATCACTATCATGACGAATGGCTGCAATTGTGTTTCAAACGTTGTTGAGATTGGTTCACTTTTTGCTTTGTTTCTATTTAGTTTGTCCATTTTTGATATAATTTGGGTTAATTTAGACCTTTCAGTAAACACTTGTTAGAGTTCATGGCTTGAGACGCTGGGGCACCAGACATGCGAAACTGGTGCTCTTTTGGGAACACGACGAGGATGGGATTCGAACCCACGCGTGCAGAGCACAATGGATTAGCAGTCCATCGCCTTAACCACTCGGCCACCTCGTCGGTCGTTCGCGCCGTGAGAAGTGTTTTTGAGGCGACAACTGAACTGCAAAGCAATGACATGGTTCTAGGAAACTAAACATGTCATTGTTGATAATCGCTTCGCTTTGACGTAAAGTTTTACGACTGAGGCATTGACTTGTGTGTTCGGTAACGAGCAAAACAGCAATACACGTCTTTGTTACTTCGCATTAGTTATATTTGAATAACTTCACAGCGCAACCGTACGCAACGGAACAAGGACAATCCGTTAGCTCAGGTATTAAAGCTTACGATTACGTTGGAAATCGTAAAAAAGCGCATGTCAAGCGGTGCACTGATTTGAAACGCAACCTACGCAAGCGCGTATCGTGGCCTCAAAAAGAAGAATTAGCAACCTCAAAAATCCGAATGCCTCGACACCGGTTGAACCGCGGACGTTCAGATATATTCAGTATGACTCCCTCCCAACCGAGCAATCGAGGCAGAGAATATAGAAGCGGGGCTGTACCTAGTATTTACCTACCCTCAGTTGCGGTGGAGGACAGCTAGTGAGTTGGGAATTTTCTGTGTGGTAATGGGGCGTGCCTCAGATGGTGGAGCGCGTTTTTAGCATGTGCGAAGTACCGGAATCGATGCTGTGCGTCACCAAGTTACAAGTATCTATCTGATTCATCACCGTCGCACTTCGATTTTTTCATAAATAATGTGATAAACTTACGCACACGCAAAGCCAATGACCTTTGAATTGCAGTTAAAAAGAGAAGTGGGTTGAAAAAGTTATGCGCTGGCAGCGGTGGGATTCGAACCCACGCCATCGAAATGACTGGTGCCTTAAACCAGCGCCTTAGACCGCTCGGCCACGCTACCCCGCACACGCGAAGGCATTAACAATACTTGCAATTCGCTAATCACAAAAATATAATAGGAATCTTTTGCGCACACGATAAAATTTTAGGATGGAGATGCCGGGGATCGAACCCGGGGCCTCACACATGCAAAGCGTGCGCTCTACCACTGAGCTACATCCCCTCTAGCGCCTACATGCAAAATGACTGTTTCAATCACACAAACACAACCATCATAACACAAGTATATAAAAATATACTCGAGAAATATCGATGTCATCGTGAAAAGATGACCTTGTAATCGAAGCCATGTGAACTGAAATAACATTAGATGGAAGGATTTTTCGACGGGAATAATGTTTGCATGATACTGACTCACTCACACGTTATTTGTGTGAGGCAAAGAGTCGGCATGGTGCTACAAAAAAGACCACCTATATAAGCGTTACGTTGTCGGCAGGATTCGAACCTGCGCGGGCAGAGCCCAACAGATTTCTAGTCTGTCGCCTTAACCACTCGGCCACGACAACTTGTCAATTTCGGGAATCGTCGTTACAATGTAAAATTTGAGAAATAGGTCGATGTTTAAATTTTGTCTGAAATATTTCTGCAATGTGATTTTCAGTATTTCATTTGTGGTAATATTTTCCTATTTCCACTTGCCTTTTTCATTATTATGCTTGTGAGAAGTGAATATATTATCTTATTCCAGAGCGCAGTAAGTGGGAGCAAGAAAACTTCACCAGTCAGCATCAGTGATCAGCCTTAGGTACGGGAGGTTTATGTGAATACTGATAATTGTGAAGAAGTATATACCATTCCATGCTATTATTTATGGAACAGATAGTGGCAAGAGAAGGGTGAAAATTTTCACGTATAGAGTCATACGAGCGCTATTGTCTGCCGCTATAGCTCAGTAGTTAGAGCACTGGTCTTGTAAACCTGGGGTCGTGAGTTCGATCCTCACTGGTGGCTTAAAAGCCCTCCTACTGGGGTTCTTTGAAAGTGTCTTTTCTAAAATGACGTTTAGACATGGCTTTTCAAACGGAGTTTATAATAAAATAAACACAACCCGACGAACCATGCTTGTGTCTTATTTAAATCGCCGAACATGACATCTTTTGCAAGTGTACGGCACATCAAATGAAGGTAGCAATTTTTTAGAATTCTCTCACGACAAGAGTATGAAACTTGGCCGTTGTATCACTATCATGACGAATTGCTGCAATTGTGTTTCAAACGTTGTTGAGATTGGTTCACTTTTTGCTTTGTTTCTATTTAGTTTGTCCAGTTTTGATATAATTTGGGTTTGTTATGAGAATTATGTTTGGCCAAGCAAGACATTGTGTTACACCTCATTATTATTTATCATCATTGTGATGTTATTGTTCTAAGTGATCACTGATTATAGTCAAGCTTATTATGGTCTGTTGCTTTGTCGATACGAAGGCATTTAGTCTTGAGTAGTGTGGTCATAGCATCAGGTTTTCTAGCTTGTCTGTACTCGGAGTGTTATATTATCTTTATTGTATTGTTTTTAGTTTAGGCCTTGTTTTGTAGTTTCTTAAAGCCGTATATTCGGTTAATATAAATTGACATTAATACATGTTCGGGACTTGATGTTTCATAACAATTTAAGAAACTACATATTATGGATACTTCAATGAAGCCATCAAGACTAGATCTGGATTTGACTTCACCCAGTGCTGCCAAGGAGTGGAAACACTGGCGTAGAACCTTCGAGAATTACATTGAAGATTTGCAAGCAAAACTCACAGAAGGTCAAGTTGATAAGCTCAAGAGATTGATTAATTCTGTGTCTCATAATGTTTATGAGTACATAGAGGAGGCTGATACGTACGATGCAGCTATGAATGTTTTACAAAATCTATTTGTCAAGACACCGAATGAAATTTTCGCTCGTCATTTATTAGCTACAACGAACCAACTGCCTGGCCAATCTTTGGACGAATTCTTGCAGAAACTCCGCATCCTAAGCAAAGATTGCAATTTCAAAGATGTATCTGCTGCCAAATATCGGGACGAACTTGTACGAGATGCCTTTATTAATGGCATATTATCTAACAATATCAGACAGAGATTGTTGGAAAATAAAGAGCTTACACTTGACTTGGCATTCACACAAGCGTCATCACTCGATCTCGCTCAGAGGAATTCATCAAAATACGAACTGACACGGAATGAGATAAGAGATTCTGCAATGGCCATTCAATCAGATAATCCAAAGAAAAATTCCGTATGTTCAGACCGCCTTGATAAAGTCGTTGGATATGTAAATACTGAACGAAAATGTATATTTTGTGGATATTCTTCTCATAATCGTCGAATGTGTCCTGCTAGGAATGCAAATTGCTACAAGTGCGATAAAAAAGGTCACTTTGCTAAAGTTTGTCGAGCTAAGATTATGGCCAGTTCCACAACAGTGAGCGCGTCAATTTCTCCACAAATCTATGCTATGCGACCAGCACCGCAATGCCTGTCTTCTGCAATGATTCCTGTAACCATATCTGGTCAATCTGTAACTGCTTTAATCGACACTGGTAGTTCTATTTCCTTCATCAACGAACAATTAGCAAGTCGTCTGAGAATAAAAATTCAACACTCACAGGAAAATGTGTCTATGGCAGTACAGCATCTGCAAGGCACAACTATCGGCCATTGTGTTGGTGAAATAACGATTGGCGAGAGAACTTATTCAAACGTTTCACTGAAAGTTTTCAAAGGTTTATGTTGTGAACTGTTATTGGGGCAAGACTTTCAAAAGAAGCACGAGCGGGTGATATTTCACTTTGATGGAAAACTTCAGGAACTCGAAGTGCGAGCTAATTTAGATATGTGTGGTTTGATGACAGCCAACTACACAGCACCTTCGTTGTTTTTTCAAATTTGAAGCGCGATTGTCGTCCAATAGCAGTGAAATCTCGTCGTTATGGTGCTGTAGATAAGGAATTCGTTGCCAAAGAAAATATCTCGCATGCACGAAGAGGGGATTATCAGACCAAGTTCATCCCCCTGGAGGGCGCAACCGCTAGTTGTGAAAGACCCATTCTCTACAAAACGTCGTATGTGCATTGACTATTCTCAAACGATAAACATCTATACTGAACTCGACGCTTATCCGTTACCACGGATAGATGACATGATCAACGATCTCGCAGCATATTCTTGGTTCTCAACTTACGATCTTAAGTCGGCATATCATCAAATTAAAATCAGTGAAAAGGACAAATTGTATACAGCATTTGAAGGTGATGGAAAACTCTGGGAGTTCAACAGAATTCCATTTGGGGTGACGAACGGAGTTCCTGCGTTCCAGCGAGTAATGGATGAAATCGTAGATGATTGCAAATTGAAGGATACTTTTCCATACCTCGACAATGTGACAGTTGCAGGTCGCACGAAGGAGGAACACGACTTCAATGTGAAGAAATTCCTCGAGGTCGTAAAGTTGAAAAACTTCGACTCTAAACGAGACCAAAAACTGTTTTTCTGCTGTTCAGAAGATTAATGTCCTGGGATACACTGTAGGAAATGGCTGTGTAGCTCCAGATCCTGATCGACTTGCTCCTCTGCGGAACCTCTTGCCTCCGTCTAATAGTCGCTCTTTACAGCGTGTTATTGGACTATTTGCCTATTACTCAAAATGGATTGGAAATTTCGCCGATAAGATGAGACGTCTTCGTAAAGCCAAAACTTTTCCTTTGGACAGTGCTACGGTGCGAGATTTTGAAGTACTGAAATTAGAAATTGAAAATGCAACGCTAAGTTCGATTGATGAACATGTACCCTTTGTTGTGGAGTGTGACGCCTCCGATATTGCAATATCAGCAACACTCAATCAGGGTGGTCGCCCAGTGGCATTCTGGTCTCGTGTTTTACAGAAAAGTGAAAGATTCTATCCTGCTGTGGAAAAAGAAGCGACAGCGATAATAGAGGCTGTTCGTAAATGGAGTCATCTTCTGGCAAGACGCCCTTTCACTATTGTTACCGATCAACGATCAGTATCGTTCATGTTGGACAATCGAAGACGGACAAAAGTAAAGAATAACAAGATCCAGTGTTGGAGGTTAGAACTTGCATCGTTGAGCTACAAAATCAAGTATCGACCCGGTAAACAAAATGTTGGTCCCGACACATTCACCCGTGCTACATGCGCATGCAGAGACTTGTCGCCGTGTCCAAATACAGAATCTAATCTTGATCGTGTCGTTCAAAAGGACAATAATACTCCAGAAATTGGAAGTGCAGTAAATCAGCTCAATTTAGATAAACAACCAGTTCTAGAAGAAACACGTAATGGTGTGGTTAAACAGGAAAACTCTGTTGAAATGGACTCTGATATAACAGACTCACTTGGCCCTCGCCGCTCTACTCGATCCAATATCGGAATTCCACCCGATAGATATGGTATTGATATGTCAAGCTTATTATGGTCTGTTGCTTTGTCGATACGAAGGCATTTAGTCTTGAGTAGTGTGGTCATAGCATCAGGTTTTCTAGCTTGTCTGTACTCTGAGTGTAATATTATCTTTATTGTATTGTTTTTAGTTTAGACCTTGTTTTGTAGTTTCTTAAAGCCGTATATTCGGTTAATATAAATTGACATTAATACATGTTCGGGACTTGATGTTTCATAACAGGGTTAATTAGGTCTTTTTAGTAAACACTTGTTGAGTTCACGGCTTGAGACGCTGGGGCACCAGACATGCGAAACTGGTGCTCTTTTGGGAATACGGCGAGGACGGGATTCGAACCCACGCGTGCAGAGCACAATGGATTAGCAGTCCATCGCCTTAACCACTCGACCACCTCGTCGGTCGTTCGCGCCGTGCGAAGCGTTTTTGACGCGACAACTGTACTGCAAAGCAATGACATGGTTTTAGGAAACTAAACATGTCATTGTTGATAATCGCTTCGCTTTGACGTAAAGTTTTCCGACTGAGGCATTGACTTGTGTGTTCGGTAACGAGCAAAAACAGCAAT
>OZ023146.1:24258396-24273640 GCA_963675895.2 Styela plicata | reverse complement strand
GTATATTTTTATATACTTGTGTTTTATGAATGGTTTGTGTTTGTTGTGATTCGCAAAAACAACAGTCATTTTAATGTAGGCGCTAAAGGGGATGTAGCTCAGTGGTAGAGCGCACGCTTTGCATGTGTGAGGCCCCGGGTTCGATCCCCGGCATCTCCCCGGCATCCCCAACCCCAACCCCAACGGCGCGAACGACCGACGAGGTGGCCGAGTGCTTAAGGCGATGGACTGCTAATCCATTGTGCTCTGCACGCGTGGGTTCGAATTCCATCCTCGTCGTGTTCCCAAAAGAGCACCAGTTTCGCCTGTCTGGTGCCCCAGCGTCTCAAGCCGTGAACTCTAACAAGTGTTTACTAAAAGGACCTAATTAACCCAAATTATATCAAAACTGGACAAACTAAATAGAAACAAAGCAAAAAGTGAACCAATCTCAACAACGTTTGAAACACAATTGCAGCCATTCGTCGTGATAGTGTTACAGTCCAAGTTTCATACTCTTGTCGTGAGAGAATTCTAAAAAATTGCTACCTTCATTTGATGTGCCGTACACTTGCAAAAGATGTCATGTTCGGCGATTTAAACAAGACACAAGCATGGTTCGTCGGGTTGTGATTATTTTATTATAAAATCCGTTTGAAAAGCCATGTCTTAACGTCATTTTAGGAAAGACACTTTCAAAGAACCCCGGTAGGAGGGCTTTTAAGCCACCAGTGAGGATCGAACTCACGACCCCTGGCTTACAAGACCGGTGCTCTAACCACTGAGCTATGGCGGCAGACAATAGCGCTCGTATGACTCTATACGTGAAAATTTTCACCCTTCGCTTGCCACTCTCTGTTCCATAAATTATAGCATGGAATGATATATACTTCTTCACAATTATCAGTATTCACATAAACCTCCCGTACCTAAGGCTGATCACTGATGCTGACTGGTGAAGTTTTCTTGCTCCGACTTACTGCGCTCTGGAATAAAATAATATATTCACTTCTCACAAACATAATAATTAAAAAGGCAAGTGGAAATAGGAAAATATTACCACAAATGAAATACTGAAAATCACATTGCAGAAATATTTCTGACAAAATTTAAACATCGACCTATTTCTCAAACTTTACATTGTAACGACGAGTTCCGAAGTTGACAAGTTGTCGTGGCCGAGTGGTTAAGGCGACAGACTAGAAATCTGTTGGGCTCTGCCCGCGCAGGTTCGAATCCTGCCGACAACGTAACACATTTATAGGTGGTCTTTTTGTAGCACCATGCAGACTCTTTGCCTCACACAAATAACGTGTGAGTGAGTCAGTATCATGCAAACATTATTCCCGTCGAAAAATCCTTCCATCTAATGTTATTTCAGTTCACATGGCTTCGATTACAAGGTGGTCTTTTCACGATGACATCGATATTTCTCGAGTATATTTTTATATACTTGTGTTATGATGGTTGTGTTTGTGTGATTCAAACAGTCATTTTGAATGTAGGCGCTAAAGGGGATGTAGCTCAGTGGTAGAGCGCACGCTTTGCATGTGTGAGGCCCCGGGTTCGATCCCCGGCATCTCCATCCTAAAGTTTTATCGTGTGCGCAAAAGATTCATATTATATTTTTGTGATTAGCGAATTGCAAGTATTGTTAATGCCTCCGCGGGTGCGGGGTAGCGTGGCCGAGCGGTCTAAGGCGCTGGTTTAAGGCACCAGTCATTTCGATGGCGTGGGTTCGAATCCCACCGCTGCCAGCGCATAACTTTTTCAACCCACTTCTCTTTTTAATTGCAATTCGAAGGTCATTGGCTTTGCGTGTGCGTAAGTTTATCACATTATTTAAGAAAAAATCGAAGTGCGACGGTGATGAATCAGATAGATACTTGTAACATGGTGACGCACAGCATCGATTCCGGTTCTAAAACGCGCTCCACCATCTGAGGCACGCCCCATTACCACACAGAAAATTCCCAACTCACTAACTGTCCTCCACCGCAACTGAGGGTAGGTAAATACTAGGTACAGCCCCGCTTCTATATTCTCTGCATCGATTGCTCGGTTGGGAGGGAGTCATACTGAATATATCTGAACGTCCGCGGTTCAACCGGTGTCGAGGCATTCGGATTTTTGAGGTTGCTAATTCTTCTTTTTAAGGCCACGATACGCGCTTGCGTAGGTTGCGTTCCAAATCAGTGCACCGCTTGACATGCGCTTTTTTACGATTTCCAACGTAATCGTACGCTTTTATACCTGAGCTAACGGATTATCCATGTTCCGTTGCGTACGGTTGTGCTTTGAAGTTATTCAAATATAACTAATATGAAGTAACAAAGACGTGTATTGCTGTTTTGCTCGTTACCGAACACACAAGTCAATGCCTCAGTCGGAAAACTTTACGTCAAAGCGAAGCGATTATCAACAATGACATGTTTAATTTCCTAGAACCATGTCATTGCTTTGCAGTACAGTTGTCGCCTCAAAAACGCTTCGCACGGCGCGAACGACCGACGAGGTGGCCGAGTGGTTAAGGCGATGGACTGCTAATCCATTGTGCTCTGCACGCGTGGGTTCGAATCCCGTCCTCGTCGTATTCACAAAAGAGCACCAGTTTCGCATGTCTGGTGCCCCAGCGTCTCAAGCCGTGAACTCTAACAAGTGTTTACTAAAAGGACCTAATTAACCCAAATTATATCAAAACTGGACAAACTAAATAGAAACAAAGCAAAAAGTGAACCAATCTCAACAACGTTTGAAACACAATTGCAGCCATTCGTCATGATAGTGTTACTCTCCTACCGGGAGGGCTTTTAAGCCACCAGTGAGGATCGAACTCACGACCCCTGGTTTACAAGACCAGTGCTCTAACCATTGAGCTATGGCGGCAGGCAATTGCGCTCGTATGACTCTATACGTGAAAATTTTCACCCTTCTCTTGCCACTATCTGTTCCATAAATTATAGCATGGAATGGTATATACTTCTTCACAATAATCAGTGTTCACATAAACCTCCCGTACCTAAGGCTGATCACTGATGCTGACTGGTGAAATTTTCTTGCTCCCACTTACTGCGCTCTGGAATAAAATGATATATTCACTTCTCACAAGCATAATAATGAAAAAGGCAAGTGGAAATAGGAAAATATTACCACAAATGAAATACTGAAAATCACATTGCAGAAATATTTCTGACAAAATTTAAACATCGACCTATTTCTCAAACTTTACATTGTAACGACGAGTTCCGAAGTTGACAAGTTGTCGTGGCCGAGTGGTTAAGGCGACAGACTAGAAATCTGTTGGGCTCTGCCCGCGCAGGTTCGAATCCTGCCGACAACGTAACACATTTATAGGTGGTCTTTTTGTAGCACCATGCAGACTCTTTGCCTCACACAAATAACGTGTGAGTGAGTCAGTATCATGCAAACATTATTCCCGTCGAAAAATCCTTCCATCTAATGTTATTTCAGTTCACATGGCTTCGATTACAAGGTGGTCTTTTCACGATGACATCGATATTTCTCGAGTATATTTTTATATACTTGGGTTATGATGGTTGCGTTTGTGTGATTCAAACAGTCATTTTGCATGTTGGCACTAGAGGGGATGTAGCTCAGTGGTAGAGCGCCCGCTTTGCATGTGTGAGGCACCGGGTTCGATCCCCGGCATCTCCATCCGAAAGTTTTATCGTGTGCGCAATAGATTCATATTATATTTTTGTGATTAGCGAATTTCAACTAGTGTTAATGCCTTCGCGGGAGCAGGGTAGCGTGGCCGAGCGGTCTAAGGCGCTGGTTTAAGGCACCAGTCATTTCGATGGCGTGGGTTCGAATCCCACCGCTGCCAGCGCATAACTTTTTCAACCCACTTCTCTTTTTAATTGCAATTCGAAGGTCATTGGCTTTGCGTGTGCGTAAGTTTATCACATTATTTAAGAAAAAATCGAAGTGCGACGGTGATGAATCAGATAGATACTTGTAACATGGTGACGCACAGCATCGATTCCGGTTCTAAAACGCGCTCCACCATCTGAGGCACGCCCCATTACCACACAGAAAATTCCCAACTCACTAACTGTCCTCCACCGCAACTGAGGGTAGGTAAATACTAGGTACAGCCCCGCTTCTATATTCTCTGCCTCGATTGCTCGGTTGGGAGGGAGTCATACTGAATATATCTGAACGTCCGCGGTTCAACCGGTGTCGAGGAATTCGGATTTTTGAGGTTGCTAATTCTTCTTTTTAAGGCCACGATACGCGCTTGCGTAGGTTGCGTTTCAAATCAGTGCACCGCTTGACATGCGCCTTTTTACGATTTCCAACGTGTAATCGTAAGCTTTAATACCTGAGCTAACGGATTGTCCTTGTTCCGTTGCGTACGGTTGCGCTGTGAAGCTATTCAAATATAACTAATGCGAAGTAACAAAGACGTGTATTGCTGTTTTGCTCGTTACCGTACACACAAGTCAATGCCTCAGTCGTAAAACTTTACGTCAAAGCGAAGCGATTATCAACAATGACATGTTTAGTTTCCTAGAACCATGTCATTGCTTTGCAGTACAGTTGTCGGCTCAAAAACGCTTCGCACGGCGCGAACGACCGACGAGGTGGCCGAGTGGTTAAGGCGATGGACTGCTAATCCATTGTGCTCTGCACGCGTGGGTTCGAATCCCGTCCTCGTCGTATTCCCAAAAGAGCACCAGTTTCGCATGTCTGGTGCCCCAGCGTCTCAAGCCGTGAACTCTAACAAGTGTTTACTAAAAGGACCTAATTAACCCAAATTATATCAAAACTGGACAAACTAAATAGAAACAAAGCAAAAAGTGAACCAATCTCAACAACGTTTGAAACACAATTGCAGCCATTCGTCATGATAGTGTTACAGTCCAAGTTTCATACTCTTGTCGTGAGAGAATTCTAAAAAATTGCTACCTTCATTTGATGTGCCGTACACTTGCAAAAGATGTCATGTTCGGCGATTTAAACAAGACACAAGCATGGTTCGTCGGGTTGTGATTATTTTATTATAAAATCCGTTTGAAAAGCCATGTCTTAACGTCATTTTAGGAAAGACACTTTCAAAGAACCCCGGTAGGAGGGCTTTTAAGCCACCAGTGAGGATCGAACTCACGACCCCTGGCTTACAAGACCGGTGCTCTAACCACTGAGCTATGGCGGCAGACAATAGCGCTCGTATGACTCTATACGTGAAAATTTTCACCCTTCTCTTGCCACTATCTGTTCCATAAATTATAGCATGGAATGGTATATACTTCTTCACAATTATCAGTATTCACATAAACCTCCCGTACCTAAGGCTGATCACTGATGCTGACTGGTGAAATTTTCTTGCTCCCACTTACTGCGCTCTGGAATAAAATAATATATTCACTTCTCACAAGCATAATAATGAAAAAGGCAAGTGGAAATAGGAAAATATTACCACAAATGAAATACTGAAAATCACATTGCAGAAATATTTCTGACAAAATTTAAACATCGACCTATTTCTAAAACTTTACATTGTAACGACGATTTCAGAAATTGACAAGTTGTCGTGGCCGAGTGGTTAAGGCGACAGACTAGAAATCTGTTGGGCTCTGCCCGCGCAGGTTCGAATCCTGCCGACAACGTAACACATTTATAGGTGGTCTTTTTGTAGCACCATGCAGACTCTTTGCCTCACACAAATAACGTGTGAGTGAGTCAGTATCATGCAAACATTATTCCCGTCGAAAAATCCTTCCATCTAATGTTATTTCAGTTCACATGGCTTCGATTACAAGGTGGTCTTTTCACGATGACATCGATATTTCTCGAGTATATTTTTATATACTTGGGTTATGATGGTTGCGTTTGTGTGATTCAAACAGTCATTTTGCATGTTGGCACTAGAGGGGATGTAGCTCAGTGGTAGAGCGCACGCTTTGCATGTGTGAGGCCCCGGGTTCGATCCCCGGCATCTCCATCCGAAAGTTTTATCGTGTGCGCAATAGATTCATATTATATTTTTGTGATTAGCGAATTTCAACTAGTGTTAATGCCTTCGCGGGAGCAGGGTAGCGTGGCCGAGCGGTCTAAGGCGCTGGTTTAAGGCACCAGTCATTTCGATGGCGTGGGTTCGAATCCCACCGCTGCCAGCGCAAAACTTTTTCAACCCACTTCTCTTTTTTACTGCAATTCAAAGGTCATTGGCTTTGCGTGTGCGTATGTTTATCACATTGTTTAAGAAAAAATCGAAGTGCGACGGTGATGAATGAGATAGATATTTGTAACTTGGTGACGCACAGCATCGATTCCGGTACTTCACACATGCTAAAAACGCGCTCCACCATCTGAGGCACGCCCCATTACCACACAGAAAATTCCCAACTCACTAACTGTCCTCCACCGCAACTGAGGGTAGGTAAATACTAGGTACAGCCCCGCTTCTATATTCTCTGCCTCGATTGCTCGGTTGGGAGGGAGTCATACTGAATATATCTGAACGTCCGCGGTTCAACCGATGTCGAGGAATTCGGATTTTTGAGGTTGCTAATTCTTCTTTTTAAGGCCACGATACGCGCTTGCGTAGGTTGCGTTTCAAATCAGTGCACCGCTTGACATGCGCCTTTTTACGATTTCCAACGTGTAATCGTAAGCTTTAATACCTGAGCTAACGGATTGTCCTTGTTCCGTTGCGTACGGTTGCGCTGTGAAGCTATTCAAATATAACTAATGCGAAGTAACAAAGACGTGTATTGCTGTTTTGCTTGTTACCGTACACACAAGTCAATGCCTCAGTCGTAAAACTTTACGTCAAAGCGAAGCGATTATCAACAATGACATGTTTAGTTTCCTAGAACCATGTCATTGCTTTGCAGTACAGTTGTCGGCTCAAAAACGCTTCGCACGGCGCGAACGACCGACGAGGTGGCCGAGTGGTTAAGGCGATGGACTGCTAATCCATTGTGCTCTGCACGCGTGGGTTCGAATCCCGTCCTCGTCGTATTCCCAAAAGAGCACCAGTTTCGCATGTCTGGTGCCCCAGCGTCTCAAGCCGTGAACTCTAACAAGTGTTTACTAAAAGGACCTAATTAACCCAAATTATATCAAAACTGGACAAACTAAATAGAAACAAAGCAAAAAGTGAACCAATCTCAACAACGTTTGAAACACAATTGCAGCCATTCGTCATGATAGTGTTACAGTCCAAGTTTCATACTCTTGTCGTGAGAGAATTCTAAAAAATTGCTACCTTCATTTGATGTGCCGTACACTTGCAAAAGATGTCATGTTCGGCGATTTAAACAAGACACAAGCATGGTTCGTCGGGTTGTGATTATTTTATTATAAAATCCGTTTGAAAAGCCATGTCTCAACGTCATTTTAGGAAAGACACTTTCAAAGAACCCCGGTAGGAGGGCTTTTAAGCCACCAGTGAGGATCGAACTCACGACCCCTGGTTTACAAGACCAGTGCTCTAACCACTGAGCTATGGCGGCAGACAATAGCGCTCGTATGACTCTATACGTGAAAATTTTCACCCTTCTCTTGCCACTATCTGTTCCATAAATTATAGCATGGAATGGTATATACTTCTTCACAATAATCAGTGTTCACATAAACCTCCCGTACCTAAGGCTGATCACTGATGCTGACTGGTGAAGTTTTCTTGCTCCGACTTACTGCGCTCTGGAATAAAATAATATATTCACTTCTCACAAACATAATAATTAAAAAGGCAAGTGGAAATAGGAAAATATTACCACAAATGAAATACTGAAAATCACATTGCAGAAATATTTCTGACAAAATTTAAACATCGACCTATTTCTAAAACTTTACATTGTAACGACGATTCCCGAAATTGGCAAGTTGTCGTGGCCGAGTGGTTAAGGCGACAGACTAGAAATCTGTTGGGCTCTGCCCGCGCAGCTTCGAATCCTGCCGACAACGTAACACATTTATAGGTGGTCTTTTTTGTAGCACCATGCAGACTCTTTGCCTCACACAAATAACGTGTGAGTGAGTCAGTATCATGCAAACATTATTCCCGTCGAAAAATCCTTCCATCTAATGTTATTTCAGTTCACATGGCTTCGATTACAAGGTGGTCTTTTCACGATGACATCGATATTTCTCGAGTATATTTTTATATACTTGGGTTATGATGGTTGCGTTTGTGTGATTCAAACAGTCATTTTGCATGTTGGCACTAGAGGGGATGTAGCTCAGTGGTAGAGCGCACGCTTTGCATGTGTGAGGCCCCGGGTTCGATCCCCGGCATCTCCATCCGAAAGTTTTATCGTGTGCGCAATAGATTCATATTATATTTTTGTGATTAGCGAATTTCAACTAGTGTTAATGCCTTCGCGGGAGCAGGGTAGCGTGGCCGAGCGGTCTAAGGCGCTGGTTTAAGGCACCAGTCATTTCGATGGCGTGGGTTCGAATCCCACCGCTGCCAGCGCAAAACTTTTTCAACCCACTTCTCTTTTTTACTGCAATTCAAAGGTCATTGGCTTTGCGTGTGCGTATGTTTATCACATTGTTTAAGAAAAAATCGAAGTGCGACGGTGATGAATGAGATAGATATTTGTAACTTGGTGACGCACAGCATCGATTCCGGTACTTCACACATGCTAAAAACGCGCTCCACCATCTGAGGCACGCCCCATTACCACACAGAAAATTCCCAACTCACTAACTGTCCTCCACCGCAACTGAGGGTAGGTAAATACTAGGTACAGCCCCGCTTCTATATTCTCTGCCTCGATTGCTCGGTTGGGAGGGAGTCATACTGAATATATCTGAACGTCCGCGGTTCAACCGGTGTCGAGGAATTCGGATTTTTGAGGTTGCTAATTCTTCTTTTTAAGGCCACGATACGCGCTTGCGTAGGTTGCGTTTCAAATCAGTGCACCGCTTGACATGCGCTTTTTTACGATTTCCAACGTAATCGTACGTAGTCAATGCTGTAATTTTGCTCGCTGTTTTTAAATTTAGCACAAAGTTTTTTCCTCTTAAACCGCCGAAGTAAAATTTAAACTAAAAACGTGTACGCTCATTGTATACACTGAATTGTATATGATATTTAATTTTTTTTTCACTTTTTTTTAAGGAAAATTGTGTTTCATTGACTGTAAACATTTTTTTAATTTAGGCTGATAAAGAGGATGAAACTTTGTACAAACAGCCGAACCTTGGAAAATTCTAGTGAATTCAAATGAAAATCGGCGGTTTAAGAGGTACCTCTCGTCTGACGTGTGGAACAATCCTCTCGTCAGCCGAGCAAAAACACCTCTTTACCTGTCGGCTGCTATAGTCAATGCTGTAATTTTGCTCGCTGTTTTTAAATTTAGCACAAAGTTTTTTCCTCTTAAACCGCCGAAGTAAAATTTAAACTAAAAACGTGTACGCTCATTGTATACACTAAATTGTATATGGTATTTAATTTTTTTTTTCACTTTTTTTTAAGGAAAATTGTGTTTCATTGACTGTAAACATTTTTTTTAATTTAGGCTGATAAAGAGGATGAAACTTTGTACAAACAGCCGAACCTTGGAAAATTCTAGTGAATTCAAATGAAAATCGGCGGTTTAAGAGGTACCTCTCGTCTGACGAGTGGAACAATCCTCTCGTCAGCCGAGCAAAAACACCTCTTTACCAGTCGGCTGCTATATTAAAAGATGTAATTTTGCTCGCTGTTTTTAAAGTTTGCACAAAGTTTTTCCCTCTTGAACCGCCGAAGTAAAATTTAAACTGAAAACGTGAACGCTCATTGTATACACTAAAATGCATATGGTATTTAATTTTTTTTTCACTTTTTATAAGGAAAATTGTGTTTCATTGAATGGAAATATTTTTTTTTAATTTAGGCTGATAGAGAGGATGAAACTTTGTACAAACAGCCGAACCTTGGAAAATTCTAGTCAGTTTAAATGTAAGTCGGCGGTTTACGAGGTCCCTCCCGGCTGACGAGAGGAACAATCCTCTCGTCAGCCGAGCAAAAACACCTCTTTACCAGTCGGCTGCTATAGTCAATGCTGTAATTTTGCTCGCTGTTTTCAAAGTTTGCACAAAGTTTTTTCGTCTTAAACCGCCTAAGAAAATTTTAAACTGAAAACGAATACACTCATTGTATACACTAAAATGTATATGTTAATTAATTTTTTTTTTCACTTTTTGTAAGGAAAATTATGTTTCATTGAATGGAAACATTTGTTTTAATTTAGGCTGATAAAGAGGATGAAACTTTGTACAAACAGCCGAACTTTGGAAAATTCTAGTGAATTCAAATGTAAATCGGCGGTTTACGAGGTACCTCTCGGCTGACGAGAGGAACAATCCTCTCGTCAGCCGAGCAAAAACACCTCTTTACCAGTCGGCTGCTATAGTCAATGCTGTAATTTTGCTCGCTGTTTTTAAAGTTTGCACAAAGTTTTTTCCTCTTAAACCGCCGAAGTAAAATTTAAACTAAAAACGTGTACGCTCATTGTATACACTAAATTGTATATGGTATTTAATTTTTTTTTTTTCACTTTTTTTTAAGGAAAATTGTGTTTCATTGACTGTAAACATTTTTTTAATTTAGGCTGATAAAGAGGATGAAACTTTGTACAAACAGCCGAACCTTGGAAAATTCTAGTGAATTCAAATGAAAATCGGCGGTTTAAGAGGTACCTCTCGTCTGACGAGTGGAACAATCCTCTCGTCAGCCGAGCAAAAACACCTCTTTACCAGTCGGCTGCTATATTAAAAGCTGTAATTTTGCTCGCTGTTTTTAAAGTTTGCACAAAGTTTTGTCCTCTTAAACCGCCGAAGTAAAATTTAAATTGAAAACGTGAACGCTCATTGTATACACTAAAATGCATATGGTATTTAATTTTTTTTTCACTTTTTGTAAGGAAAATTGTGTTTCATTGACTGGAAATACTTTTTTAATTTAGGCTGATAGAGAGGATGAAATTTTGTACAAACAGCCGGACCTTGGATAATTCTAGTCAGTTTTAATGAAAATCGGCGGTTTACGAGCTACCTCTCGGCTGACGAGAAGAACAATCATCTCGTCAGCCGAGCAAAAACACCTCTTTACCAGTCGGCTGCTATAGTCAATGCTGTAATTTTGCTCGCTGTTTTTAAAGTTTGCGCAAAGTTTTTTCCTCTTAAACCGCCGAAGTAAAATTTAAACTGAAAACGTTTACGCTCAATGTATACACTAAATTGTATATGTTATTTAATTTTTTTTTTCACTTTTTATAAGGAAAATTGTGTTTCATTGAATGGAAATATTTTTTTTTAATTTAGGCTGATAGAGAGGATGAAACTTTGTACAAACAGCCGAACCTTGGAAAATTCTAGTCAGATTAAATGTAAGTCGGCGGTTTTTATAGGTCCCTCCCGGCTGACGAGAGGAACAATCCTCTCGTCAGCCGAGCAAAAACACCTCTTTACCAGTCGGCTGCTATATTCAATGCTGTAATTTTGCTCGCTGTTTTCAAAGTTTGCACAAAGTTTTTTCGTCTTAAACCGCCTAAGAAAATTTTAAACTGAAAACGAATACACTCATTGTATACACTAAAATGTATATGTTAATTAATTTTTTTTTTCACTTTTTGTAAGGAAAATTATGTTTCATTGAATGGAAACATTTGTTTTAATTTAGGCTGATAAAGAGGATGAAACTTTGTACAAACAGCCGAACTTTGGAAAATTCTAGTGAATTCAAATGTAAATCGGCGGTTTACGAGGTACCTCTCGGCTGACGAGAGGAACAATCCTCTCGTCAGCCGAGCAAAAACACCTCTTTACCAGTCGGCTGCTATAGTCAATGCTGTAATTTTGCTCGCTGTTTTTAAAGTTTGCACAAAGTTTTTTCCTCTTAAACCGCCGAAGTAAAATTTAAACTAAAAACGTGTACGCTCATTGTATACACTAAATTGTATATGATATTTAATTTTTTTTTTCACTTTTTTTTAAGGAAAATTGTGTTTCATTGACTGTAAACATTTTTTTAATTTAGGCTGATAAAGAGGATGAAACTTTGTACAAACAGCCGAACCTTGGAAAATTCTAGTGAATTCAAATGAAAATCGGCGGTTTAAGAGGTACCTCTCGTCTGACGTGTGGAACAATCCTCTCGTCAGCCGAGCAAAAACACCTCTTTACCAGTCGGCTGCTATAGTCAATGCTGTAATTTTGCTCGCTGTTTTTAAATTTAGCACAAAGTTTTTTCCTCTTAAACCGCCGAAGTAAAATTTAAACTAAAAACGTGTACGCTCATTGTATACACTAAATTGTATATGATAATTAATTTTTTTTTTCACTTTTTGTAAGTAAAATTGTGTTTCATTGACTGTAAACATTTTTTTAATTTAGGCTGATAAAGAGGATGAAACTTTGTACAAACAGCCGAACCTTGGAAAATTCTAGTGAATTCAAATGAAAATCGGCGGTTTAAGAGGTACCTCTCGTCTGACGTGTGGAACAATCCTCTCGTCAGCCGAGCAAAAACACCTCTTTACCAGTCGGCTGCTATAGTCAATGCTGTAATTTTGCTCGCTGTTTTTAAATTTAGCACAAAGTTTTTTCCTCTTAAACCGCCGAAGTAAAATTTAAACTAAAAACGTGTACGCTCATTGTATACACTAAATTGTATATGGTATTTAATTTTTTTTTTTCACTTTTTTTTAAGGAAAATTGTGTTTCATTGACTGTAAACATTTTTTTTAATTTAGGCTGATAAAGAGGATGAAACTTTGTACAAACAGCCGAACCTTGGAAAATTCTAGTGAATTCAAATGAAAATCGGCGGTTTAAGAGGTACCTCTCGTCTGACGAGTGGAACAATCCTCTCGTCAGCCGAGCAAAAACACCTCTTTACCAGTCGGCTGCTATATTAAATGCTGTAATTTTGCTCGCTGTTTTTAAAGTTTGCACAAAGTTTTTTCCTCTTAAACCGCCGAAGTAAAATTTAAACTAAAAACGTGTACGCTCATTGTATACACTAAATTGTATATGGTATTTAATTTTTTTTTTCACTTTTTTTTAAGGAAAATTGTGTTTCATTGACTGTAAACATTTTTTTAATTTAGGCTGATAAAGAGGATGAAACTTTGTACAAACAGCCGAACCTTGGAAAATTCTAGTGAATTCAAATGAAAATCGGCGGTTTAAGAGGTACCTCTCGTCTGACGAGTGGAACAATCCTCTCGTCAGCCGGCGGTTAAAGAGGTGACCTAGGCTGACAGAGAGGTAGGGTTTAATGCTGATAGAGAGGAGCTCCTCTTTAATCAGCCGAAGATGTCTCCTCTCTATCTGTCGGAAGGTCTCCTCTTAAACAGCCTATCCTCATTAAACATATAGGTATTTGCTTTGTGTAGGGTTCCTGACCAGAGCAATTAGGGCTTTTGCTCCGGTCAAACCGTCGAACCTTGGAAATATATAATGCATTTCAAGTGGGTCCGACAGGTTGAGAGGATCCTCATTTTCAAACTAGGGTTAGGGTTATTTGTTTTTTGTTGGTATCTTCTATAATATTACATATTTCTCATTCATTTTTTCGTCAAATATATATCTTAACAGTGCACATCTTTTGACAAGCAAAGCAAGCCAGAGAGTGAAGACATAAAAATTCAATTATGATTATTCAATATTTTCAGTCTGATATAAAATGAAATTGGCGTTTCGTATATGGGGTCGTCATCCGGTTTGCTAACAATTTCAATACAGGCTAAAATGCTTAATATAGATCGAAATCGATCGAATCACAGCTTGTTGGAAAGAGAAAAGAAATCCTCATCGATTGTTAAAAGAATTTTTTTATTTACCTCAAAACTCGCAGACTTATAATAGAAAATAAAATATGGATCCAAATTTTTTTTTTCATATATCTTTTATTATTTTTAAGTTAGAACAAAAAAAATAACATTTTTGATTGTCATATTTCAAATACTTTTAGAATTTCTTACTAGAATAAGTCTCTCTCTAAGCATAAAAAACTTGATTATATCTTTCGAAAGAAAAACACTTTGAAGAAGAAAAATAGATTACCTAATGCTAAATAGTATTTTCAGTTTTTGTACAAATAATCATACTTATACGACTTATAGTATTTGAAAAACAGAGTCAATTATCTTTTATGCTTTGTGCACTTACACAAAACGGGAGCAAAAATAATGGTGTTTAAATGGCAGTCGGCTGATTTAGAAGAGAAATATTCGGCTGGCGAGAGGAGACTGACTGAGAGGAGAAACTTTGTACAAACAGCCGGAACTTGGAAAATTCTAGTCAATTTAAATGTAAGTCGGCGGTTTACGAGGTACCTCTCGGCTGACAAGAGGATCAATCCTCTCGTCAGCCGAGCAAAAACACCTCTTTACCAGTCGGCTGCTATAGTCAATGCTGTAATTTTGCTCGCTGTTTTTAAAGTTTGCGCAAAGTTTTTTCCTCTTAAACCGCCGAAGTAAAATTTAAACTAAAAACGTTTACGCTCAATGTATACACTAAATTGTATATGTTATTTAATTTTTTTTTTTTCACTTTTTATAAGGAAAATTGTGTTTCATTGAATGGAAATATTTTTTTTTAATTTAGGCTGATAGAGAGGATGAAACTTTGTACAAACAGCCGAACCTTGGAAAATTTCTAGTTCTAGTCAGTTTAAATGTAAGTCGGCGGTTTTACGAGGTCCCTCCCCTCCCGCTGACGAGAGGAACAATCCTCTCGTCAGCCGAGCAAAAACACCCTCTTTACCAGTCGGCTGCTATAGTCAATGCTGTAATTTTGCTCGCTGTTTTCAAAGTTTGCACAAAGTTTTTTCCTCTTAAACCGCCGAAGAAAATTTTAAACTGAAAACGAATACACTCATTGTATACACTAAAATGTATATGTTAATTAATTTTTTTTTTCACTTTTTGTAAGGAAAATTATGTTTCATTGAATGGAAACAATTGTTTTAATTTAGGCTGATAAAGAGGATGAAACTTTGTACAAACAGCCGAACTTTGGAAAATTCTAGTGAATTCAAATGTAAATCGGCGGTTTACGAGGTACCTCTCGGCTGACGAGAGGAACAATCCTCTCGTCAGCCGAGCAAAAACACCTCTTTACCAGTCGGCTGCTATAGTCAATGCTGTAATTTTGCTCGCTGTTTTTAAATTTAGCACAAAGTTTTTTCCTCTTAAACCGCCGAAGTAAAATTTTTCACGATGACATCGATATTTCTCGAGTATATTTTTTATATACTTGTGTTATGATGGTTGTGTTTGTGTGATTCAAACAGTCA
>OZ023146.1:24236866-24258296 GCA_963675895.2 Styela plicata | reverse complement strand
GCGCGGTTTCAGCGCGACTTTCCTTTTTACGGCTAAATTCTATCATAAAATATATTTATCAACTTAAGTTTCGCTTTATTTTACTAAATAGACTCAGAAATTTGTTACGCCCCTTCGGTGCTTATATTCTTCTGTTTGAGATTGTCAATTTACGACGAGCTGATCTGTAAGAAGAAATGTAACGTCACTGTAGCGTCCATAAACACACTAAATTTTACTTCCATCGTTCACAATTTCTCTCTACAAACTAAGCAAACGTGGGTTGAAACCAATTATTTGTTGAAGCGCACAGATTTGTAACCTGACCTATATTGGTTTATATATCTACGTCATTTCACATCACCTATGACCACAGATATCTATGTAAATTAATTATCACGGTTTCTGAGAAATATTTGACCCAGGCAGACATTCTAACTTTCGTTAAGTATGAGTCACTTATGGATCGCGCCGGAACGGCGCAGCCCGTCAGTGGCTCATGCTTGGCAGATTTAAATATCTGACACGGCTATCGCATCTTTCGTCAACCAAGTTACCATATTTCCTTACGCAATCTGAAAATTTTTGTCACATTTTGTTAAGTATAAGTCGCTTATGGATCGCGTTGATAAAACACGGCACATCTGTGATCCATGCTTGACAAAATAACAATTTTGATTTGACTGGTGTTTCTATATTCCTCTGTGAATACAACAGAAATGCCAACTATGAGAATCAGAGAATCCAGTCACAAAAATATGACCCGACATCATTTGTTAATTCTGAGTTACTGATTGATTGCATCGATAATACATGGTCCATCTGTGGCTCATGCTTGATGGAATAGAATTTCTGATCAGGATGGCAAGTTTTGTCAAGCATGGACAACTGATGGATCGAGCAGCCAAAGAATGTGCTTTGGTGAGTCGAGAAGAAACATAATTTTTTATTGGTAAATCCTAGATCAGCTGCTTCCAAATTGGCTCTTCCAACGTATGTCCCATTGATGAATCAAGAGGAAAACATAATCGACAACAAAAAAAAACGGAAAAACGGTGAAATACTCTTGTAAATGTAAGTATCGCAAGCAAGCAAAACGCATGGTTTTTACCTTAAATACTTTAATTAATTAAAATAACGTTCAAGGAGACAACCTTTTAGAGTTATAGTGGGGGTGTTCCAGCTCATAAAAAGTTGAGGATCGCTGGCCTATAGCTTTCTTTCAAATACTCTTTCTAAATCCTTTCAATAAGAAAACATAAAAAAACACCGAACGCAGCTCAAATTCACACAGACTTACCTGCTTGTCCGCCTCCCACTATCGATCAACTGCGACACAAATCAAATTTCTTCATCGATATCACGAGTTAAAATAACAGATTTACACAGTGCAGGTGTTGATGAGATATCCATGCGTGGTTGTGGTGATAAGACTCCAAGGTCAGAGGTCATGTGTCACGACCCGGGAAGTGAAACACCACACAAGGAAATGAGAACATGGCTCATATTAACCGATATTAAATTGTTTGTCAGCGCTTGAAAAAATTGCAATATCAAGTGAATTAAAAAAATATATATTTTGTCAAGCATGAGCCACAGATGGACCGCGTCTCATCGACGCGATCCAACAGTGACCCATACTTAACAAAACTTGTTTGAGGAAAAGGTTGTGATTGGGAAACCCTGGATTGGAAAGTCAAATTTCATTCTTTTCGCTCACAATGGGCGTGTAGATAAGTTTTCTGTCTATAAAATACAAAAATGGGTTTAGCCTATATTTAGGCTAATCAACTAGCAGCCTAAAAATTTTGAAAAACGTAAGAACCTAATAAAAACTAACAGAATGTCCCTACGGCATGTGACGTAAAGTGCGGTTCTTACGTCATTATTGTAATATGCGCATCATGAGCAAGAATACATTTGAGAATGGATGAATGATATTGGATATCCCCGAAGTATATATAATTCATCTACGGCACATGCTCGGCTAATCACGCTTCATAAGTAGGTATTTCCTGTCCGACATTGCGAAATATACAGAAAACGATAGTTATAAGAGATCGTTGTACACATCGCCTTTCCAGTCATAAATATTCTAAATCTATAAAGTATTTGCCGAGTCATATCTTGTTATTCATGAGTCATGCTTACAAAAAATAAAATCCCTGCTGCCTTTCCAGCAAGAAAAATGCCACCAAAACATATTTGACCGCACATGGAGGCCGAGAATCGCCGAGGCGCGGTCCATCTGTGACCATTGCTCCGCAAATTTAAGTCCTTCTATTCTAGCGCTCTACTCCAATTAAAACTTTTATTTTGCTAAGAATGAGACACTGATGAACCGCGCCTCTGCTTATTCTATGCATACTTAGCAAACCATGCTTTGTGAGAAATTTCTGACTTGGAGTTTTGTTACAGTCGGTCGATCCGCATCAACCGCCATGATTACAAATCCTCTGCGGGCGCTGTCGAACTGGCAGAGTCTTCTGTAAACCTCCGCTCATGATATTCAATTTGCACCACAAGCCTTGAGCAAAAAGCTTTCAGGCTAAAAAAACTAATCTCCATCGTTAATATCAATAACTCTGGTGAGTTTGAATCTAGTATTCCCATAAGCGTCATCTTTGAAATCGTCTTGAGTATTTCCTGTATTGTTTTCTATAGAATTTCATTAGTTTCGAAAAATTACTTTTCTATCAACAACATCTTTTATCATGCGCTCAATGACTCAAAAAGCGCTGAATAGCTGTGTTGCAATCTGAATACCGCACTTCTGATAACCGCGATTCACCTTCTGACAAGATTTTCCGATCAGGACTGTCACGAGGACGATCCCTAGATGAACCGATTGGTGCTACATTCGAACGGAACAGCGTATTCCGATCATATGCGTGCACGATGCTTATTGCCCTGGTCTATCATGATGACTCTGTCTGAACCCAGGTAAAACTGGCTGATATAAACATACCCTCCACTTCACCCAGAGCATAATAACTCGAGTATGCTTGGTAGACCCCTGAAGCCTCTCGATCTACAGCAACTCCTATTAGTTGAAAAAAGACCGGATTTGTACGGGAACTTTCTTAAGATAGAACGACATATATGTCATTAGCGTTGCATGGGCCATAGTTTAACACCGCCTCGTTATCAACGGTCCATGCTTGCCCAACACTTTATTACTGAATGAGGCCATGTTTGTCGATTGAGATCGGAGACACGGTCTATCGCGCAACACAAAATATCCGCCTACAGCGAATGAAAGCCGCTATTATGCGGTGAAGCCAACCAACTTTGTTTATTGCGTTCCAGTCGGGGGATATTTTCTTCATGTTTCGTTAAGCTTGGGTCACTGATGGATCGCGCCACCGAGGCGCGGTCCATCTGTGGCTCATACTTGGCAAAATAGAAAATCTGATCGACTGATAACGTCACAAATACGGGATTTATTCCGTTACGCACGAAGCAACGTTAGATTGAGATGTCAACGATTTATTAAAACTAATTCAAGAAAGACAATAATTAGATTTAAAAACAGCAGCTTTGAAATATTTGTTCGTGTGATCATTAGAAACGTTGGCAATGTACATCGTTTGCTTTCAATAAATGGTCGGACTTATATTTATTCAAATTAAGAATATTTTTGAGACTCAGGACAAATAAATTCGATAAATCTAATAGATTCGAAGCACAATCTATTTGCATCACCACTATGGAGCATAGGTGGGGATTGTACTTTTAACCTCCTCAATGGCGACCACCACCATTGTATAGTACGCGACTCATTCTCGGAAAAGGAAGTTTTTTTTTGTCTCGCATGACCGCACACCTGGGATTTGTCGCAGATTAGTTACGAAATCCCCATTTGAAATTTCAGATTAAGTTGGATATGTGAAGTATTTTAAACACCTGTGTGCAGCTTGTGGATTCGGACACTGGGTTGAAACTGGGGTAGACTCGACCAAACCGTAGAGCTCACCCAGATCAGAAATTTTATTTTGTCAAACAGGAGTCACAGATGGACCGCGCCTACACGGCGCAATCCATCAGTGACTCAAATTTAACAAAATGTCCCACGATAGTAAATTCCCGATCGGTACGGCTGTCGAATAACATTAAACCTATTTGTATAAGTGGCCGCATAGAAGAAGCATTGCTCAGAATGAACGGGGAAGTTACTTGAACGGGGAGTTACTTGAACTTCTTTATTGACATTTCGAAGGAAACTACTCTCGGTTTCCGTGACGTCACCTTGGTAAATTAATACTTGACGTGAAAGTTGACTCAGTCTTAATTACACGGTCGAAAATTTTTTTCTTAATTGGGTCTTGGTAAGCATGGGTCACTGATGGATCGCGCCACCAAGATCGCGTGCTTTAAAAAATGAAAATTTGGATATGGAAACCAGGTTCAACCTCGTCGTATCAGACATGATCTGTTTGGGTCATGATTTTATGAACGAGTTGATCCCTCCGAAATATTTGTTAAGCATGAGTCATTGATGGAGCACCTGCATGGACTCGGTCCATCTGTGGCCCATGCTTGACAAGACACACTTGAGAAAAAACTCTACAATTTCTACAAAATTCCGAAAGGAAAGCAAATTTTTGCATTAACATATTTTATCAAACTTGATTAATATAAAAAAAATATTTTATTCGCATTAAATTACACGTACGAATCAGTATGCCAACTGTACAATTTGTTACATTTAAGGCGGATGGTGACTGGCCTGGGCAAAAACGAATCATTGGGAATTCGAATAATTTTTTCGAATCGAATAGAATCATTAAATTCGATGTGAATACCAAATATCCCATTTTTAATATTACAACTTGTCTCCATCATGGTTATCAAGAAATTGATAGTTTGTAGCGTTTTTTCAATTTACACTACATTGTCTGAGAGCAACAATTTTCATATTTTAACGGCAAAATACTATCGATTTTTTTTTTTTGGTAACTTTGACCAAAATCGATTGCATTTTGTCGTTAAAAACGAAAATTCTAGTTTATTTAGCAAGTTTTTGTTCCTATGAACGATTCATGATTGATTCAAATAAATTGTGCTTCGAATCGAATTGCCCAGCCCTAATTGTGACATATTGACCCCGCGCCCAGTTCAAAACATTACGCAAAACTATGTAGACCTATATACGGTAGATCCACTTAATTTTACTGCATATTTTTGCTCGCTCACTTGAAACCTTATTGTAGCACTCGACATTTGTAATGGAATGCTTAGAACCAATTGTTAGCGGACAATTCCATTTTGCGAAAACAATTCCAAATGGAAAAGCTGGGTTTTGTAAAAAAAAAATAAGCGTGAGCCACAGATGGAGCGCACCTTTTGGGCGCTGTTCAAACAAGTTTCTTGTCGTAGCACATCTCTGAAGCTTTATATTATAATAAACAAATGTTGAAGCATTATTTGCTTAGTATGGAACGCGGTATGGAATGCAGTTCATCTGTGGTTCATGCTTGATACAGTAATGAGACAAACCTCGATGACACGATCGATTATTGCGTTCTCAATTGACTGCGCAATCAAACGTTCTGTCGAACCCAACACAGCGCCTACGCTTCAACCCCGGTCAAAAACAAATGACCTCGTTTTGTCAACACGATCTATTTGTGACTAGGGCTGGGTACAAACCGAATCATTTGAAATTCGAATCGAATTGATTCGAATAATTTTTTCTATCAGATCGAATCGTTGATTTCATAAATTAACAAATATCCCATTTTTAATAATTACTATTATAGTCGCCATGATTAGGAAATTCACAGTTACGAATTACAAATATTGGCATAGACTGACTTAAAAGCGATGTATTTTCATTTCAACGACAAAATACAACCGATTTTGGTTAAATTTGACCTAAATCGATTGCATTTTGTCGTTAAAAATGGAAAAACGCACTTAATTTAGCATGGATTTATTCCTATGACCGATTCACGGTTGATTGAAAAAATCTGTGGTTCGAATCGATTTGAATCACCGAAGCGAATTGCCCAGCTGTATCTGTGACATATACGCAACAAAACATGCTCAGGGAAACCTTTTCTGACTGACAAAATACATTGTAACGCAGAGCATTTCACTGATCGACCGAAGGAAAAACTAAACTTACGTGTATTATGACCTCAACTTACACTCGTTAAAATTATTTTGACATTTTTACTGACAAGGATGTCCCGGTCAATATAAGTCGCTTGAGCACTTTTTGTCAGGTATGAATCACAGATTGAACGCGCCGACGAGGCGCGGTGTATCTGTGGCTCATTCTTGAGAAAAAAAATTTTTGAATGAGTTTAGACGAAATAAACACAACTACTCAAACCAAACGATGTACCTTGCTGGCGTTCACTGATTGTGCTTATTTCATTACTTAATATGAATATAAACTCGTCGCGTTTAGATCTACTTTATTCTTCAAGATATTGCCTGGTTATATTATATACTTAAGCTATAAGAAAAAGTCAATCAATTTGTGCCAAACATGCATGTTTCGTATGAGGCATCAACCCGTGAGGCGCGTCCATCTGTGGAACATGTCCGACAAAATAACACTTTTGATTGGAGAGTTCGACCGCATGAACGAACTGACTACAACGTGCGACTACCGGTACTTAATCATACGTTGTAAACTCTGAATTATTTTGAAATTTATGTAATTGCATGGTTAAGTAAGGCATGACGTCATTTATTACCTAATCCAAATTACACAGACTTTTCGAATGTCTGGACCAGTGGTTGGCTATTACTGGCAAATACTCTAAATAAAATCTAAACGTTACTTCATCTCCACAAGGTTTTAAGGCTTCATTTACTTATAGGACTGGGCGATTCGATTCGGTGATTCGATGACAATTTGCTATTTCCATAAAATTATTAATTCGAACCGATTAGAAAAAAATCCAAATCATATTCGAATTCCAACTGATTCGGTTTTGCCCAGTCCTACTCAATCTTATAATGTTTTTTTCTTCTGGCATCATCCACGGATAAATTGCGTATACTTTGTGTGTATGTATTATGGAGCGCCCGACTGTATCATTACTTGCACAGAAACGTATTTTCCGAGAAATATACTCGATTGATCAAATTAAAATCGATTTTTAAGCAACGACAGGAATTTATTTATGATCGATTTCTGTTGATAATTTTACAATATCTGAAAGCAACGCTTGCCCATCGGAAAAAGTCGTCAAAACATAACAAACATAACAAAGGATCGGACTACTACAAAACCGACCCATAGAATATTTCGACTTTCTATCTCGAATTCTGAATACACCCGATACCTATTGCAGATTTTACCAAAACCAACCAGCCTCAACTTGTTCCACCAGCTAAGCTTCCTATACTGACTAATCCAGTGCGCGTAATATTTTTTCAATCCAACCGAAATCCGTGTGATAAATCTCCGGAAACTCCCAGCCTGACTATTAATACACAACACACGTGAGCAATACTCGCTGATCGATGCACGTTTTCATTCAAACTAGATTTTATGAAATCAAGTTTTATCAAGCCTGTGCCAAAGATGGATCGCGCCGCCGAGGCGCGTTCCATCTTTGGCACATGCTTGATAATGTTATGTTTATTTGTTAAAGGTAAAATCAGAAGTTGGACCATCTTCGCCAGACAGTTTCGCCGACAATTTATTTTCTCAAGCATGGGCCACACCTGACACCTTCGGTGGCATCAATCAGTGTTGGAACGTTTAGCTAAATTCAGCTGCTTCCTAGGAGACAAAATTTTCGCGCCCTCATTTGAATTTGAACAAAATTTCCGAAATTTTCTGAATTCTTGAATAGATTGACAGACCTAATCGTTTTAATTTGGTCCATCTGATGTTTGTAATATTTAAAATTAGCGCATCTTACTTTGAATGGAATCAGTGTTCCTTTTGTTTATTTGACGCCATATTTTCATGATTTTGCAAATATGAAGCCATGATCATTTTCCACGCTGCAATTTAAATGTATTCCCGAGCTCAGTGTTCGCTTTATTTCTGGTTATACTTTCAAATGGCCCTCCTGTCAGAAAGTAAAAAAAACTGACTCTGGTTCAAAAAGTTTGGCCACCGCCAGATAGATCAGTAGTACAACTGATTGTCCTAATATTTTCGCCGAAGGTCTTTTATGACGTCGAGATAAAATCTGCCGCGTCCAAACAGTCCATTCCATGACATCTTCGCAAACAAGCGATCATTAATCATAACTTCAACTATACGGCTGGACAATGAATGACCCACCCAACCCAAACTATGGCAGTTAATATGATGCGTCGTTTTATTACTGTATCCAATGTAAACAAATGCTCAGAGTCCTCGTAATATCAGGTATTAGCCATAGATATACCCCTGGAAAATGATTTTCATTTTATTTTTTAAGCTACTTCTTGAAAGGGGATCACCCTGACCAACACTGTCAATGGACCCCCTCTAGAAATTCCAGATAAGGTCTATAATCGCTTTAATTCGATAAAAGTTTATGCCCCAGTCAAAATTTGAAACCAGTCAGGTTTCGTCAAGTATAACTCATTGATGGGCGTGGGTGACTAGTGCATGAATTTTTACAAAATTAAATTCAAGATCAAAGAGTATGATATTTACGTGGGCACTCACTGAAGTGTATAAATACGAGCATCGCTCTGTACCAGCTGACACTTGTAGATGAACAGTGTTATTTGTTAGGGAGACATATAAGTTCCCGGTTCGGGTTCCAGTTTTGAAATTGCAGTTTTGCAGGTTGAAAATCTCGGGTTCGAGCCCCGGTGAGTCCGGCTCGCTTATCCATGCCCACCACGCAACCCAGAGTGCAATAACTTGAGCAGGCTAAGCCAAGCAGGAGAAGAACATATCTTTCCAGTAATTGTAACCCTGTCTGTCTATATGCGGCCGCTGTTACAGGACCTTGGACCGGGTGATCCACTCTAAGAAGTGGCTACAAAAAAAAAAGTCAAACAAGACGATGCGCAGCTCATATGTGGCTCATCCCAATCAGAATAATTTTGATAATGCAGATTTTGTTAAGCATGAGCCACCGATGGATCGCGTCGTATAGACGCGGTCCATCTGTGACTCATGCTTGACAAAATAATATTTCCGATTGGGATACTTGTTGAAAGAGAATTGATTTTCGATCGGAAAACTATGCTTTATATCTGGATACCACAAACCATTCGAGATTGTGATCTGTGCACGTACATTGTCTGGGAGTCAAATATTTGACAATTCCCTACCGATTGAATTCAATGAGATTAAATTAAGATGAAATCGACTGGTCTGCGGTCGATGGTTTGAATTCGATCGAACAATACACATCACATGTACGTGAGATGAATTGCCATGTAGATAGATGAGCAGATTAGATACAGAAAACAAGTATTTTTCATCCGACAACTGGCGGCGAAACAGGAATGAAAGATCATAAGATAAGGCCCTAAGACATTTGAATTTCATAATAAAATATCACCAAAACGCGCAAAATTTTCGCCCGACTGCCCGCGGTTCATCCCTTGACACAATTCGTCAATGAAATAAAAATCCAACAATTATGATACCGATCAGGTAAACTACACTTCACAAAACCTCGTAATTGGCAGTGGGTCAATTTTCTCTTAACCCAGAAAACCCTCAGATGGGCCGATTCTTTGCGGGAATCATCAACGGCCATTCCTTAAGTAAATGGAAACCAAAAAGAAATCGGGCTGCCAATGTTCGAGCTCATCATTTGGTACTTTACCCCATCCTACCTCTGACCCAATCAATATTATATTTTGTCAAGCATGGCCACAGATAGACCGCGTCTATTCGACGCGATTCATTAGTGACTCATACTCATTGAAAAGATTGAGATTTTTTTCCGATTGAGCACCCTGCTCTCAACTGTGTTATCTGAGAAACTTTCTATATATTCTGTTTTACTTGTAGTTACACGTCTCTGAGCGTTGTCGTAAGTGCGATAGATATTTCAATATAATTTTCAATCGTTTCCCCTTCAAATTCATTAGTGATCTGTCCTTATTACAATGCGCATTTTAATTTTCTTTCCGAAAAATAAATCAAAATATTCTTCCAACCCGTAAATAGATATCTGACTTAAGCGCGTACATACTCACGGACTTTCGTCATAAAACCCGCCCAACCCGCCTCATAATATCGCTCATAATATACAGATTCCAGATTACAGCTTCCCTACGATATCTCGGTTTACGAGATTTCTCAATTTACTGTGACGATATACTTACGCTAGGCCAAGCATGTGCGGTACATACAGCGCATTTAAAAGCTCTCATTATCCATCGCCCATACTCGACGAAACATAAAGATTTAACCTATTGTTCTCACGCCGCAGGCATATTTCAAGCTTTCGCTAAATTTCGCTGCTGCCATACATGGCCCGGGTATTATCCAGCATTGAAAGAGTTGATTATCAACAACTCATGCTTGATCAGTGATAACATTCTCCTTAAATCTTGAAAAGTGAGAGATCAAATTGAAACGAGAGAATTTTGGAAAAAGTTGTTCGAGTGGGAGTAATGAGCGCGACCGCGAAGGGTATTTGTACATCCATGAAATATTGGCTGAATCAGTAATGAACGGGATGCAACATCTAATGCCACCTACGCTGTGATCAAATTCATTCCACTGAAACTCAAATTCAAAAAGTACTGGAAGATTCACCAAAATCGGCCTAATATATTGAAATTTTCGATAAAATACTTAAATCAACGAATTTGCTGCTCAAGCCAGTCAGAGATATTTTGTTAATCTTGAGTCATAAATAGAAAGCGTTGCCAGGGCAAACTTTGAACCTGGCTTTGGGAGAATTTTTAATAAAAAAAAATAAGTGAATAAAACTAGTCTTTTATCCTAGATTATTAGATTTCCGCAGATGTTCTTCATCAAAGGATCAACTCTTCAAACAGACTCCAGTATAAAAACTTTTTTAAGACTGAAAATCCTCCCATTTCCTCCTCGCTGAACAGAAAACTTGCGGGATATCCTTTAACACCCTCTTAAGCACAGACAATCACTGAAATCTGGGTCTCATCAGTTCTTTCCGATATTTAGGAAAATTTGGGCCTTGACTTCTCATTAACCGAACAACTTTAACCTTTCTGGGTTGTTCTGTCTCATTTCCCCCCCCCCCCAAAAAAAAAACAGAAGTTGCACTTTAATGTCGCGTATATTTAATGTTCCTTAAACTCGATTGTCGATTAAGACACCAATTGCTATCCAAATAATTTTATCTGCGGTGGTCAACATGATGTCATAAATCCATCTTCCCCCACCCCCTCTCCTTTTCGACTTTCCCAATGCGCCACCAGGTCAAGATCAGACGGAATATAACGGGAATAAGTTTGTATATGTGCTCATAGGAAACACTCCGCGACCTCTTGTTTAGTGCTTGGACCATAAACCTTGTAACCAGGTTATAAATCTTTCCAAACATTATTATTGTTTGCCGGACTCGCGTAACTTTATGAGCAAACACTCGCACATGTTACGTCCCAACCGAGAAGATGTTTGTTGAATCATCTTTTGTTAAGTATGCGTCACTGATGGATCGCGCCGATGAGGCGCGGGCCATCTGTGGCTCATGGTTGATAGAATAAAATGACTTATCGGGTACACAAAGCAAACATTTGCTTCATCTATGGCTCATAGTTGGCAGGTCCGCGCTGATAATGTACATTTTATGATAATAAATAAGTCACTGAGCGACCAGCTATCGAAAGGGAAATGAGCGCTTGTGCGGGTGAGATATTCAAGAAAAATGCACAAACCCAGTTGACCTATTATTTTTACTCTGAAGTTCCGTCTCCTCCCTTTGTGACGCCAACTATAAAATTTTCACGCTCCTACAATATGAATCCAACTTGTATGAACGAGTTATGTATATTTTGAGTCTTGATCTTTGATGCATCGAAAATGTGCGGGATATTCTGTCCTGTAGGTACGGGCTTTAGAATAGTCCTGACACATTTCCTGCGTGTTGTAGGGGGCGACTAAAACGAAGCAAAGAAGTGATAGGTGGTTTTATCTTCGCCCAGAGCAGGAAGCCTGTACTTTATCATGGTGGTTTAGTTTAGTTTCCTGTTGGATGTTTTTCGCTCAGTGTACAGTAGCTGGTACTTTACCTTGTAGTATCTCTTTGAGTGGCCGTTGGTTGGCTTCTTTCATGCACTGCTTTCGGCCTTGCCTGAAGCGAACTTGCACTGTAACAAAAAATGCAACGAAATCACTGGTCTTTGACAATAAATTTAACTTGACGGTATCAAAAAAAAATCTAAATTAGATTTTTTGTCTAAATATGGGTGTTGATGTAACGCACCGCGAAGGTGCGCCCATAATTAGCACAAATCTCATCAATTCATCTCTTTTTTTAGCTTTATAAATATGCAATTACTGCGAATGACCGGTAAAATTTCTTTACTTTTCTTACAGTGTATATAAAAATAAAAAAAATTGCCGAACCTCTGTTGCTTCAGTGGACCATACTTGGCCTTTGTCCCGACAAGAATTCTAGGAATTTTCATGCACGGATCTATCTCTATCAAGACAGTCTCGTTTTTACCGTCGAGTTTATTAAACTGACCCATATCCCAGTAGGTAAGTTTTTGTTCCCATTTTTATCGGACATGGGTCTCTGATGGATTGCGCAACCGAGGCGCGGTTCATTTGTGACTCATGTTTGACAAATTAGAAATATTTATTTAGATGAGGATGCTAAATAAAACATGACTCAGCATATTTTTACTTCGAGCTTGGCCTTCCCAATGCACCGTCATAACAGCTGCACTAGGTTTCGAATCAATGGGGAGTTGTTATGATGGCGACGACCGGGGCAAATTGACGTTGAAAGAAGAAATTCCTGACGGAGCAGAGGTGCAAAGGTAACAATAACCAGTTAGATTCACGTGAATTATGCGTTGTTAATCAGAGATAAAGACATTTAAAAGCGAATAGAGGATTTCGTTTTTATCCAACCAGAGGGAAACCATGTGTTGAACTACGACTTCTCGTGCAGTCACCACTTCCAAGTCGGGGTTTTTATTGCTGCAAAACCATTCAGAATTTTTTTCTGTATTTGGCCCTCGTAACAGCTGCAACTACAGATATTTTCCTGCATTTAGACATGGTTGGTGGAGGAAGCCGTAACCATCGGTTACGTGAATCACTGTGCGTTGGCGAAGTGTCCACAATCCTCGCACATACAATCAACCCACACATGATACGAGACCAGGACGTGCGTGCACATACTCGAAGTAAACGTAACTCGAAGTGTATTTCTCACGCTTCCCCGCTTCGTAAACCGCAATGTAACGAAAGTGCAGTAAATTTACTGGTCATTTGCAGTAATTGCGTATTTCCAAAGTTAAAAAACGCCGCATTGACGATATTCATGCCAGTTATGGAATGTTATGGGACGCACCTTCGCGGAGCGTTCAATCAACCCCCCATATTTGGCCAAAGAGGTCAATTTTAATTTTTTCTCAATACTGCCAAGAAAAATTACTGTCTAAGACTAGTGATTTTGTTGCATTATTTTTTACAGTGCGGGCTCTCGAACATCCGCTAATGGATCGCACACCCGAAACTGTTGCAGTGAGGATCTTAGGAAGGTAAAAATTGACACTTTCGTTCACTTGAACAAAAACATTTCATGCTATGTTTGTTCCACTTAATTCGCCAATATTATTTATCAACCATCACAATCCTGACCGCTACTCATTTAATAGTGATTTTTCTTCCCTTTTCTATCAGATTAAACATGATATAGTCGTCAATCCTGCATAGAAATTGTCTGTGACATAACGCTGTGAAGTGAAGCCAACCGGGGAAGAATACTTCGATGGGTTTTTCGAATATCTGTCCATCGTATCGCATCTTTTGTTGGAGAAGATGTATTGTTACCGTAAATGTCAAAACTTTATTAAAGAGTTCTACTTATAATGAGGATTCGTGTATTTTCTATGAAAAGATCACTGGAGCACTTTGACCTTTGACCACAAGGGATGAAGGATCAGTAAATAGGCCCAGAGCAGAAAACATTCCGGGTGACTGAGTTAACCTGCTATACTTAGTACTACTGAGGTCACCGAGTTAATTCTCAAAATACTTCACTTAGTTTTAAGAAAAATACAATTTACCTTGTTGAGAAAAAAAACTACGGTTTCCGTCACTAGTGTGCAGTGAGGGATTCCTTGAATGGGGAAAATGAGAGTTGTTCATTCAGAAACATTCTGATCACACGTACATTTTGTTAGGCCTTATCCCAAACTCCACCGAGATCGCAATTACCCGTTGGTCCCTCAGCCATTTTAAAGTTCGACTAGTCTCGGTCTGGCCAGGGCTGGGCAAACCGAATTATTTAAAAATCGAATCTAATTCGAATATTTTTTCGAATCGGATCGAATCACCAATCCTGCTTCAAATAACCGATTTTTTTCTATTATAACTTGTCTCCATCGTGAAAATGATGAAATTTATAGTATCTGAGTGTATTTTCAATTCACACTAAGAGCAATAATTTGACCAAAATCGATTACATTTCGTCGTTAAAAATAAAAATCCTAGTTATTTTAACAAGTTTTAGTTCCTAGAACGATTCACGATCGATTCGAATAAATTGTTCTTCGAATCGATTCGAATCACCGAATCGAATTGCCCAGGACTACGTCTGGCATCACCTTTTCAGACGGTAAATAGTTTGGAATTTTAGCAACAAGTATCGATTGACGACCTGTACTCGGTCAAACAATTCCGGTATTTCTGACGACATATTTAATATGAAATTAATTTATATTCAACTCCTCAATAAAAGTTTATTTTGTCAAACGTTGACGCTGATATAGCATTGGACCATGCTTGACAAAGTTTAATTAGACAAATTTCCTTTAGATGATATATTTGATGAGACATTAATTCATTTCAACTCACCGCAAACAAGCTTCAGTTCAAGAATGATTTTTCAGCCGCCCAAGCATGATAGAACATGCTTGTTAATTTTCTTTTCTTGAGTTCGCGTTTGTGATGACATATTTGATAATGCATAAGTTCATTGCGATTTTTCATAACTTGCCAAGCATGGGCCACTGATGGATCGCGACTTCGGGCGCGATCCATCAGTGACCATACTTGGTAAATCACATGAACACCTCTACTCTTATATAAGTTCCCCAGTGCTGACGACACATTTGATTAAAATTAATCCGCCCTGGGTTTCCTACGAAGTTGGAAACCAATTAAACGAACTGCGACTCCCAGGGGCGCTCGGGACGTAATTAGCATCACGTTGTCTATTCTGGGAGTCGCCACCAAAGTCGGTTAAGTTTACCTTCAGTCAGCGAAGATTCAAGGATCCAATTTTGTTGACCTTTGAGCGATATAAATTGCCCGTTGCTAATTTAAAAAGACAAAAAAAGGGAGGGAATTGGTGATCAGACATGTGACGTCATTATGGTCGCCACGGACAAGAAATTTAGCTGAAAACTAACATTTTATTGGCACATTAGAGTGAATCAACATGAAGTTTTTAAATGAGATTCCAGGCGTGATGTCCAATAAGAAATATTAAAAAATATTGGTTTTATAGATTTATTTCGACCTTCTCGTAATGGCAATCGTATTAAAAAATAACATTCACAATGTAGATCTACACTTAAGAAAGATCAGTCGAGTGGACGAAGTTTAAAAACTCGCAATTACAATTTGGAGAACTTAGAAGGCTGTATTGCGATTTTTCGGTCGACGAGAATGCATAGCACAAAAGTTTTGCACCATCGGGCAACCGTCCATTTGTGACTAAATTTCTGAGTGAGAAGAACCTTTCAGTAACGGCGATCATGAAATTTTTGTTATTGTTTTGTAACTTCATCTAAATCTTAATAATCTTCAAAAATTTCTTTATTTTCTATCCAGGTGAAAAACAAGGACTACTCCTGAGGCAGATAAAAAAAACTACACAAAAATGAGATCTTGAACAGACTTTGTCGGGGTTCGAACCCGCGTTATTCATTCATTAAGTGTAGGGGTTAGAAAAATAAAAAGAGAGCGTAAAGGCTCCGACATACTGGTCATCGCCCAAAGACACTTTATGAAGAACGGCGATCGCAAAATGTGATAAGTTTTTCTTCAAGTAACTCCACAGCTGTGCAATGAAGTGATAAAACTATCTATGACGTAAACAGAGTGATGTTTGGAGTAAACAAACACTCAGTATCTATCGACAATGTGTAATAAAATATCCATTCAAACGTCATAGACGTCAATCAATATTAATTATGATAGAACAGAACTTCTTTGATCAACAAAATGTTGGAGACCAACCACATCTGCAGACAAACTGACGAAATTCTCGTCCAATATTGAATCAAGATCGACATTCTGTCTGTGAAACTACCCGGAGGTTTTCGACAATCGTTGCAAGAACAGCGTATATTTTTATATATATTGTAACATAAGTACATTAAATTTACTGGTCATTTGCAGTAATTGCATATTTCCAAAATTAAAAAAAAATGGTGATGAGATTTAAGCAAGTTATGACCGCACCTTCGCGGTGAGTTCCATCAACACCGATTCATTTTGCCTAAAAGTCAATTTTGATTTTTTTCAAGACCGCCGAGTAAAATTACTGTTAAAGATTTTGTTGAATTTTTTGTTACAGTGTAGAAGCTTTACGCAAGGCTGAAGGCACTGCTTAAAAGAAGTCGGCCAACGGCCACTCGAAGTGCCAGCAACTGAACTCTGAGCGAAAAACGTCTCATACAGAACTTAACCATCATGGTAAAGTGCAGTGAGCGTTAAAAACCTTGGGCGATGATAAAACCAACTACCACTCTGTTGTTTCCTTTTTTTAGCTGGTCATACATAGCGCTTGGGGTTTTTCTGCAAAGTGTGCAAACAGTTTTTAGGCATCAATTCCGTACAACTGATACGTTGAAACATTTTATGTTGAATTTTAGCAACAACCCTATCTTCACTTGTCTTACGATGGGTGCGGTTAGCTTAATACGCTGTAAGCTACGCATCTCTGGTCGTTGTGACGAGGGTTCGGATCCCTTGAGCGATGATGACCATATGCGAGAGGTCTGCTGGACGCCTCACTGGTGCACGGTGGGTCAAGTGAGCACGTCTTACGGCATTCGCCAACCAGGCCCACGTAGGGTAAAATTGAGTAATATGCTAAGCCAAAACCTTCAACCCCATTTCGGAACTGGTATCCAAACGAGAGAGCGTGGCTCAGCATGTGATTAAGCTGCATTCTCGGCTTTCCTCTCCCGCAGGATAAAAATGAAATCCCATCCTCATCCTACTCTATCTTAACGAAACATAGCAGATATTTTCCCATTCAAACGACCCAGTCGAGAAAATATTGCGTCCGCATAATTTAGCCAAGTATAATTTAGCAGGTAAGACTTCTTTGCTCCCCCTCTTCCCGCCCCTCCAAAGAATAGAAAAATAAAACTGCATCTCTACTGTGGATCATTTACTGTGGAATGAAACATCTGAATAATAATATGTTGGTCAAGTAACAATGAAAAAAAGAACTTTATTTAGAATCCGCAAAAGTCAGGAACAAAGTGAAAGCAATAGAAATAAAAAGTCTTTTAATTTTGGTCAACCAAGAGTCATTGTAGAATTACATCCCCGGGTACAAATAACTGTGACCAAAGTGGGGCATTCGGATATTTCTACAGACCAAAGAAAAGCAAAAGTACAATTTTCCAACAATACTATAAAAAATAGCAACGCAAAAAATATTTTTGTTAGTGATTGTTGATTCCTCTTCACCACGACTAGGATCAGGCGAAACAATTTCACTATTCGAATCATAAATTGGACAAAGGAACAAAAAGTTGCAAAATGGAATGAAATTTTAATTTGATGAAAAAATACGACAAAAATATTTTCGATTTTGTTCAGATTTGTTTCTGTTCTTGTGCGAATAAGCACATCAGTGGCACAGAGCATAAGCGAACCTTTCATATTTCAAGTTTAAAGGTTCGTTACAATTTGCCGAATTCCAGATTAGATGAAATTAATGTTGGATTACACAGGAATTAGCCAAAGTAATCATTCTCTCATCCTTGAAATGAATATTTTGAAACTTCACCATAGCTTGGTGAGAGTTTTACGAGAATTTGTGCGAGAATCTGGAAACCTGTAATCCTGTGAGGCCGCGCGGTATTTGGCAAGTTTCAATATTTTTTCACACTAGTAGCAAATAAAATCATTGCGATTGCTCAAGCAGTTCAAGAAATAAGTGAATTTAAAATAAAAAACAAGGAAATGATGAAATATAGAAAATCAAAATGTCGATGTGATTTATTATTTTAGGTTGTTTCGGTCAGAACTTTAATTTTGTCAAGAATGAGGCCCTGATGAACCGCACCTCGGTAGCACGATCCACGAGTGACTCGTGCTCAACAAAGCATATGTACTCTTCAATAGCTCGATCCATCGATCTAAAGTCGTTGCTTTTCATTATCAATAAAACAAAGCAATGAACTATCAGGATTAAATTAGAGTTTGATTAAACTCGAGCCACAGATGGGCTATGTCTTGTCGGGCCCGCAGTCAATCTCAACAACCAATGATGACCTCCTGACTGACATGAGAAAAAGCAGCGAAACTATGTTTCTAATTTCTATTGCTTCCAAAATATTATGATCAGCCAGGCGTGAACGAATGATACATCAATACCCGGGAGCAATATATCATTGGCACATGCTTCACCGATGAAAATCTAACAAAAAAAACACCCTAGAGAACAAATTCAGCTTTGGTCAAGTTTGGTCTGTGCATACTTTACTGCTAAAAAATATGTTTTTTTCACCAAATATTCAACAGTTATTCTTTAAAGTTCTTTCTTCTCAAAGTATTTCATCTTTTCTTTGGGGTCCGGAATGATCTGTGGAATGTAAGAGACAAAAATTGATCAGGGATCTGGGTTCAAAATTCATCATAGAAATGAGATGTTTGGACATTTCAGAAGAACGAAATTGATACTCAATATTTGTTCAGCTGAAAAAAGGGAACAAAGAAGTGCGAGATGGTTTTATCATTTCCCAGGGTAGATAACATTCACTGCACACACTCTTTTTTCTACACTATATTTTCTATGCAGCAAATGCAAAACTTATGTCAGGACAGGATAGGATTTCATGTATATCTAGTGGGAGAGGAAAGCCGAGAATACGACCTAATCATATGATGAACCACGACCTCTTATGCAGACACCAGTTCCGAATCGGAATGAAGGTTTTGGCTTGACATTTATTCTTTTCCTGAGCATGGACATGGCTGGTGGATAAAGTCGTAAGCAGCGCCCTACGTGAACCACCGTGCACCGGCGAGGCGTCCAGCAAACCTCTTGCATATAATCATCCCTCACAAGATCCGAACCCAGGATGCGTTGCTCAAAGCGTATTCCCAACCCTGCACCGACTGAGCTAACCGGGCAACCCTGTCATATATCATGTTTTAACCGTAAAAGAGCGAATGAAAAGCAAAAATACTTTTATTCAGAATTCTAGAACACCTGAACAGACTGACAGAATGCCGGGTACGCAGAAACCCGAAAAAATAGGTTTCATCAAAAAAAATTTAGCAAATGGGCAATATTTCAATGCTATATATGTGGCTAGAAGCTTGAAATGTCTTTTTTAGATTGTCTGGATGTATGCAAACTGTATAAAATAGTTCAAAACCATCAATAATGCTATGAAATTCGGAACCCGAAAAAAATCAAGATTTTGTCACCTTGCACCTGACAATCTGGTTAAAAACATCTCAAAATGAGAGTTTTGACATTTTTATATTCAGTTTCAAATCTAATATCGAATAAAAACCTTCCAGATCGAATCTGAACAATCCGAATCAAATCCTTCCGAATCTTTCTAAAGTAAGACTTACGGTATCTGCTCCAGGTTGCCACCCTGCAGGACAAACTTCTCCATGTTGATCAGTGTACTGGAACGCTTGAACAAGACGAAGAGTTTCATCAACAGATCGGCCGACAGGGAGATCGTTCATTGTTATCTGCCTGAGGATTCCTTTCGTGTCAATGATGAACAAACCTCTGAAACAGAAGGATGTGGAATTCTGAATTGTTTTTCAAACTGAAAATTCTTTCTCAAGGAAAGATGGAAGCGGCACTTAAGCGGAAACCGAACTACATGTTAGTTAGTTAATGTTTTCGCTGAAAAACTATTGTTTAAATAATGGATTGTCCATAACATCGGTGTATATCATGATTGTGCCGCACAGTGTATGTATGAAATGCATATTGTCGTTTTCGCTAGATACTCAGACACCCTGAGTTATTGCTCTGGAGGACGTGGACTAACTACTCAACATTCATCTGTGTGTTTGCGGTTCCTTATAACACCACAGAATATTTTAAACATTGATATGAAAAATCAATTTATTCCAGATCTTGAATCATGTTGAAATAAAAATATGAATTCATCATAGAGCTTAGTAGAGGAAATATGTTACCTTAAAGTATGTCCAAGATCTTCTAGCAGCACACCATAATCCCTCGATATCTTATGTGTTAGGTCGGACAACAACGGAAAATTAATCTTTCCAAGCCCTCCTTGCTTCCGTTCTGTGTTGATCCTGGATAATAACATAGAGTTTGTGACAGCAGAAGTTGTTTTTCATTAGGCAGGTATGTTAGGAGATATTTCATAGCAGTATTGAGGATATTGAATCTTTTTCTGCAGTTTGGTTGCTTCTACGCTTTGGTTGCTTCTACCCAAAAGTGACATTTTACTTTTTAAGCATAGATTTATCCTGAAATTCTGCTCATTTGCTAAATTTTCTTCAGGTGTCCGAGTAGCATAGCAGGAGACATTCTGTCAGTCTGGTTGGGAGAATTAGTTTTTTTTAGCAAAATTGAGTGACATCCAGATAGTAAAAATTACAACCTTCTGAGCATTACTTTTCACGAAGCAGATTTTGATCGTGCTAAAAAATAAGTAATTTTTTTATAATTCAAAATTGAAATAATTCATTTTAATAAAAGTCTGTCTATTCAGCTGAGGAAGCCGCAAGGAATGATTCATCGATGGTCAGCACAGGTGAGCAGGGTTGACAGCGACTGAATAGAATAACTCCACTACAAAACATCAACCAATAATGAAAACATGTTCCATTATACCTAAACCTCCAAGGTGTGGTCCAACCTGGATCAAGGGTGGAAGTACGATACGATACGAAAATTTTATTGCACTTCGAACCAGCAAAATAATTTTGTATCGAACATCGTACCACATCTTTCGAAAATTTTCAGTACTGTACGGTACAATATTATTTTTTCGCACATTGTACCGAACTTCGTACCAGTACGATAAGTTGGATTAGCATTTTTCATTTATCACACATAAAAAATTCTTTGATAGTCACATACTAAACTATCTGCGC
>OZ023146.1:24212763-24236766 GCA_963675895.2 Styela plicata | reverse complement strand
ACGATACGAAGTTCCAGTACCAGTAGGGTGAAATTTTCCAGTCGATTCAATGGGCGATGCGATTCATTTTTTCAATTTTTCGTGTACTTGAGTTTTGGTTACGAAGTTTGACATTTGGAATTGGTATCCGTTCCCATTTACTGTTCCTTTTGGAGCATAATAGCTGTCTCACTTTTTTGATTCTCGCGGGGGGGCCCTTAAGCTTTTTAACAAATTACAGGGCTATTTGTTAGACCTATTGGTAAATTTGGTTTTGGTTTACGGTTCAAAAAATTGCTTTGGGGCCTAGTGAAATTCGCCCACCTGTTTTCGTTATTCTGGTACGTATAATTTTAGTTTTCGATTAAATTGAAAAATGTGTTTAGTCGAACTTAATTTTTCGTGGTACTGGTTTGAAAATGATAGTTTGGTACGATGATGTAATGAAAAAAATTATTATTTGTACACTTATGGTAAATTGAAAATTTCAGAAAAGGTACAGTACGAAGTTCGATTACGGAAATTTATTTTTACTGATTTCGAAGGTTACGATAAAAAGGTTTTGTTTTATGACTGTTAGATGCTACTTCCTCACCCTCGATCCTGGGTGGACCAGACCTTGGAGGATTGGGTATTATGAAACATGTTTCATTATTGATTGATGTTTTGTAGTGAAGTCGTTATATTCAGTTGTAGTCGACTTGGCTCAGCTGTGCTAACCATCGATGAGTTTTTCCTTGCGATGTTCCTTAAGCTGAAATGGAGTGGGTGGACGCGTGGGGACTGATTTTTAATAATTGGAACCTTCAAGTTTCATTTTTTTGAGTTATAAATGAAAATATCTCAATTTCTTTCAAATGCATGATTCTAAAGTGTTGTCAAATTCCGCATTGTAGTCAGACTGACAGAATGTTACCTTCTCTGCTACCCAGAACCCGCCCGAATTAAAATGGGGTTTTACCAAGGAAGAAATTTGTTGGCGAAAACGATGAGCGAAAAAATGATTTTATTTCAGGGTTAAAATCTTTGCTTGTGAAGAGTGAAAAAAAATATCACCGAAAAGATCCATGTGACCAATCAATACTGGAGCTATTTGAAAATAGCATTGAAAATTGGACCATTACCTTTTCCAGACACCCGAAGGAAAAACGAGGATTCTTCCTCTCTGCTTACGAATATACCTCCTTTTATTTCATGAAATTGCTATGTTTAAATTGGGTCTATGTTTATTAATCCCAGGAAGTCAACTGACAGTAAGCGTTGATGCAAGGAGGGGGCTTGGGCAAGATTAACTTTTCCGTTGGTTGTCAAATTACCTAGACCTTCAACACATAAAGTAATCGGTCAGGGAGGGATTATTTGGGGTGCTGCTGCGGCAAGATCTTGCGGGGACAGTATTTAACTTTAACCAGGGACTAATAAACATATTTATCCACAAAGCAAAAATGTTACATTATTTTTATATTTGTACCTTATTAACAGATTCAAGATTCTGTGCACCTTAATTGGTTTTTTTTCATAGCACTGATTTTTAATGCCATGGGTTTTACTTGTTACCCAAGAGATCGATGAGATTTTGTGCTTTGTACGGGCCGCCATTTTCTTCAAAAGTCTAAAACATCTAAATTAATTTTTATGGGGTATTCTGAGTAGGTATTAGTGATTATGTTGCCAATGTGTAGGGATTCCGTACTTTATAACTGCTATATCATGATTCCTTCTTGTCTAAAGATTGATTGAAACATAGCATGAGGTAGCAGATGAAGCTGCCGTTGTATCTCGTTTTACCATCGTCTGGAGTGGATAACAATCACCACTGGTTCGATTGTATTTTAAACATATTCACTCAAGCCGCAGTTAACTAACTAGTTGGATCGGTTTCCATTCTATCAAGCTGCGTATCAGCTGTTGCCACTTGGTCTATTTCAAGTGTCGCTTCCGTCTTTCCTTGGGAAAGAATTTTCAGTTTGAAAAACAATTCAGGATTCCACATCCTTCTGTTTCAGAGGTTTGTTCATCATTGACACGAAAGGAATCCTCATGCAGATAACAATGGACACAGATCTGATCTTCCCTGTCGGGCCGCACAGAACAATTATACCAGATCTTGTTGATGAAACTCCTTGCAGTCTCGTTCAAGCGTTCCAGTACACTGATCAACAACGGAGAGTTTTTCTTGAGGCTTTCAAAGTTTTCGTTGTCCTGCAGGGTGTGGCAAACCGATGGAGGCAGTTACCGTAAGTCTTACTTTTCATTACGGATTCGGAAAAGGGGATTCGATTCTAGACTTCTGTTAGATGTGTTTGATTCGATTTTGGTATTAGAAAAGATTTAATGTTTAAAATAAATGGGGCAAAAAACATCTTATGTGTTGAGAGGTTGTCTTTATCCAGGATTTGTCAGGTGCAAGGTGGGACAAAAATCTTGTGTTTTTTCCGGTTTGGTTATCGAGTGGATATAGCTGTTTAATGATGGTTGTTAAACTAGATTTTATACAGTTTTGTCCTCCATACATGACACAAGACAATTTCTAAAAAAGACATTTTTTGTAAGACAGCTTCTAGCGACCACAGATTTTATAGCATTTGGAATTATTGCCCTTTTGCTAAAATTCTTTTGTGATGAAACCTGGATTTTTTAGGCTTCTTCGGGTTTCTGCGTTACCCGGGGCATTCTGCCCTGTCTGGTCTGGGTGTTCCAGGGGGGAATTCCGTGAAAAAAAAAGTGATTTTGTTTATTTTATTCGCTTCTTTCTTTTACGGTTTAAAAAAACGTGATTATATGGGGGTGACAGGGGTTGCTCGGTTAGCTCAGTCGGTGCAGGGTTGGGAATACGCTTTGAGCAAACGGCATCCATGGGTTCCGAATCTTTGTGAGGGATTGATTATATGCAAAGAGGGGGTTTGCTGGACGGGGGCCTCGCCGGTGCACGGTTTGAAGCATGGTGGGGGGGTCCATGCTTAGGAAAAGAAATTAAATTTGTCCAAGCCGAATACAAAAACCTTTCATTCCGATTCGGAACTGGTATTTCGCCATTAATGAGGCATAAGATGGTTGTCATGGTTCATTATTGGGCTATTGGGGTGGAGTGGGATTTTCCCGGTGAGAGGCTTTTTCCTCGTCACCACTCGTATTCTTCAGCTCGTTCCTATATCCCCATGAAAATCCTTATTGTCCTGTGCCTTGACATAAGTTTTGGCATTTGCTGCCCCATAGAAAATATTGGTGTAGAAAAAAGGGGTGAGTTGGTGTTTGATGCAGTGAATGTTATTTCTTTTACCCTGGGAAAATGATTAAAAAAAAACCCATCTCGCACTTTCTTTGTGTTATTCCCTTTTTTCCTGGCTGCTGAACAAATATATTTAGTATACAATTTTTCGTTCTTCTGAAAAGATGGTCCAAACATTTCTTATTTTTCTATAGAATTGAATTTCCTGAACCCCTGATCCCTGATCAATTTTTTTGTCTCCACTTACATTCCACAGATCATTCCGGACCCCAAAGAAAAGATGAAATACTTTGAGAAATCACCGAAAGAAACTTTAAAGAAATAAAACTGTTGATGTTTTGGTGAAAAAAAAAAAACATATTATTTTTTAGCAGTTAAAGTATGCACAGACCCCAAACTTGACCAAAGTTGGAATTTGTTTCTCTAGGGTGTTTTTTTTTGTTACTAGATTTTCATCGGTGAAAAGCATGTGCCAATGATTTATATTGCTCCCGGGTGGTGTTTGTGTATCATTCGTTCACGCCTGGCCTGATCATTTATATTTTATATTTTTGGAAGCAATAGAAATTAGAAACATAGTTTCGCTGCTTTTTTTTTTTTCACTCAGTGTCAATCAGGAAAACGTCAATATTGGTTGTTGTTTGAGATTGACTGCGGGTCCTGACAAGGACATGGCCCCTATCTGTGGCCCGGGGTTTAAAATCAAACTCTTTGGGTTGTAATTTAATCCTGATAGTTCATTGCTTTGATTGATAATGAAAAGCACCAACGGGACTTTAGACTTTAGATCGATGGATCGAGGTATTTTTGTAGAGTATGTATGCTTTGTTGAGCACGGAGGGAACTTCATGGATGTGGGGATCGTGGGTCGTAGGTAGACCGAGGGAGCTCATGCTCATGGGCCACAGATGGTCTAACGAGGTTCATCAGGTTTTGATCTTGATAAAATTAAAGGTTCTGACCGAAACAAACCTAAAATAATAAATAAATCGACATTTTGAGATCTTTCTAGCGGGATCGGCTTTTTTGGTCATTTGCCTTGTTTTTTTTCTTTTAAATTCACTTTATTTTTTTGTCTAATGACTGCTTGAGCTAATTCGCGATGATTTTTTATTTGCTTTACTAGTGGGGGAAAAAATGATCAAAAAAATTGTCCGTATACAGCCTTGCAGGATTCACAGGTCTAGCACATACTTCCCGTTGTTAAAACTCTCACCAAGACTATGGTGTGGATGTTTTAAAATTTTTTTTTTCATTTCCCAAGGGGGATGAGGAGAATGATTACACTTTTGGCTTAATTTTTAATTTTGCTGTGTACCTAATTTCAAATCTTAATGTTCATGTCTAATTCTGGAAATTTCCGCAAATTGTAACGAATCTTTAAGCTTGAAATATGAAAAGGTTCGCTATTATGCTCTGTGCCCCACTGTGTGCTTGTTCTCACAAGAAAACAGGGAAAAAATAAAAAACAAAATCTGAACGAAAAATATTTTTGGGTCGTTTTTTTTTTCATCAAATTAAAATAATTTAAAAGTTCATTCCTGGCCGATTTTGCAAGTTTTTGGTTCCTTCTGTCCAATTTGTGTTGAATGAATTAGTGAAATTGTTTCGGGGGCCTTTGGGTCGCTGTTCCTGTAGTCACGGATGAAGAGGATATCAACAATCACTAATAAAAATAATTTTTTCGCGTTGCTATTTTTTTTTTGGCATTGTTGGAAAATTGTACTTGTTTCTTGCTTTTTTTTTGAAAACTGTCGGGAATATCAAAAAAAATGCCCCACTTTGGGTCACAGTTATTTGTACCCCGGAGATTGTAATTTCCACAATGGCTCTTGGTTGACCATAAATTAAAAGACTTTTATATTTCTATTGCTTTCACTTTTGTTCCTGACTTTTTGCGGAATTCTATAATCTAATGTTCTTTTTTTTTTCATTGTTACTTGACTCCTAACATATTATTATTCAGATGTTTCTTTCCACAGTAAATTGATCCACACGAGTAGTGATGCCCCCCCAGGTTTTGGATTTTTCTATTCTTTGGAGGGGCGGCGGGAAGGAGGGGGGAAGCAAAGAAGTTCTCCGGCCATGTACCTGCTAAATTATACTTGGCTAAATTTAGGCTGGGACGCAATTTTTTTCTTCGACTGGGTCGTGTTGAATGGGGAAAAATATCTGCTATGTTTCGTTTAAGATAGAGTTTGATTGAGGATGGGATTTTCATTTTTATCCTGCGGGCGAGAGGAAAAAGCCGAGAATGCAGCTTTAATCAATGGCTGAGCCACGCTCTCTCGTTTGGATACCAGTTCCGAAATGGGGGTTGATAGGTTTTGGCTTTGCATATTACTCAATTTTACCCTACGTGGGACCTGGTTGGCGGAATGCCGTAAGACGTGGCTCACTTGACCCACCGTGCACCAGTGAGGCGTCCAGCAGACCTCTCGCATATGGTTCATCATCGCTTCCAAGGGATCCGAACCCTCGTCTGCAACGACTCAGAGATGCGTAGCTTACAGCCGTATTAAGCTAACCGGCACATCCATCGTAAGACAATAGTGAAGATAGGGTTGTTGCTAAAAATTCAACATAAAATGTTTCAACGTATCAGTTGTACGAAATTGATGGCCTAAAAAATAAACTGTTTGCACACTTTTGCAGAGAAAAAACCCCCAAAAGCGCTATGTATGACCAGCTAAAAAAGGAAACAACAGAGGTGTCAGGTTGGTAGTTGGTTTTATCATCGCCCAAGGTTTTTTAACGCTCACTGCACTTTTCCCATGATGGTTAAGTTTCTGTATGAGACGTTTTTCGTTCAGGTCAGAGTTCAGTTGCTGGCACTTCGAGTGGCCGTTGGCCGACTTCTTTTAAGCAGTGCCCCTTCAGCCTTGCGTAAAGCTTCTACAACTGGTAACAAAAAATTCATACAAAAATCTTTTAACAGTAATTTTTACTCGGCGGTCTTGAAAAAAATTCAAAATTGACTTTTTAGGCCAAAATGAATCGGTGTTGATGGAAAACTCACCGCGGAAGGTGCGGTCATAAACTTGCTTAAACCTCAAATCACCCATTTTTTTTTTAATTTTGGAAAATATGCAATTTACTGCAAATGAACCAGTAAATTTAATGTACTTATTTGTGCTACAATATATATAAAAAAAATTTACGCTGTTCTTGCAAAACGATTGTCCGAAAACCTCCGGGTAGTTTTCACAGACAGAATGTCGATCTTGATTTCAATATTGGACGAGGAATTTTTCGTCAGTTTGTTCTGCTGATGTGGTTGGTTTCTCCAACATTTTGTTGATCAAAGAAGTTTTCTTGTTCTATCACTTAATTAATAATTTGATTGACGGTTTATGACTAACGTTTTGAATGGGATATTTTATTACACATTGTCGATAGATACCGAGTGTTTGTTTACTCCAAAAAACATCCACTCTCTGTTTACGTCATAGATAGTTTTATGCTACTTCATTGCACAGGCTGTGGAGTTATCTTGATGGAAAAAATAACTTTTTCAACCATTCCACATTTTTGCGGATCCGCCCGTTTCTTTCATAAAGTGTCTTTGGGCGATGACCCAGTATGTCGGAGCACTTTACGCTCTCTTTTATTTTTCTAACACCTACACTTAATGAATGAATTAACGCGGGTTCGTACCCCGACAAAGTCTGTGTTCAAGATCTCATTTTTGTTTGGTAGTTTTTTTTATCTGGCTCAGGAGTAGTCTTACAGTGTTTTTTCACTTGGATGAAAATAAAGAAATTTTTGAAGATTATTATTGGAGATTTAGATGAAGTTACAAAAAACAATAACAACAAAAATTTTCATGGATCGCCGTTACTGAAAGGTTCTTCTCACTCAGAAAATTTAGTCACAAATATGGACGGTTTGGCCCCCGATGGTGCAAAACTTTTGTGCTATGTCTATGGCATTCTCGTCGACCGAAAAATCGGGCAATTACAGCCTTCTAAGTTCTCACAATTGTAATTGCGAGTTTTTAAACTTCGTCCACTCGACTGATCTTTCTTAAGTGTAGATCTACATTGTGGATGTTATTTTTTTAATACGATTGCCATTACGAGAAAAGTCGAAAAATAAATCTATAAAACCCAATATTTTTTAATATATTTCTTATTGGACATCACGCCCTGGAAATCTCATTTAAAAAATAACTTCATGTTGATTTCCACTCTAATGTGCCAATTAAAATGTTAGTTTTCAGCCTAAATGTTCCTTGTTTCCGTGGCGACCATAATGACGTCACATGTCTGATCACCAATTTTTCCCTCCCCTTTTTTGTCTTTTTAAAATTAGCAACGGGCAATTTATATCGCTCAAAAGGTCAACAAAATTGGGATCCTTGAAATCTTCGCTGACTGGAAGGTAAAACTTAACCGACTTGGTGGCGACTCCCAGAATAGACAAACGTGATTTTTTGCTAATTACGTCCCCGAGCGCCCCCTGGGAGTCGCAAGTTCGTTTAATTGGTTTCCAACTTCGTAGGAAACCCAGGGCGGAGTAATTTTTAATCAAATGTGTCGTCAGCACTGGGGGAACTTATATAAGAGTAAAGGTGTTTCATGTGATTTTCCAAGTATGGGTCACTGATGGATCGCGCCCGGGATAGTCGCGCGATCCATCAGTGGCCCATGCTTGGCAAGTTATGAAAAAAATCGCAATGAAACATTATTGCATTATCCCAAAATATGTCATCACAAACGCGAAACTCAAGGAAAGAAAATTAACAAGCAGCATGTTCTATCATGCTTGGGCGGCTGAAAAAATCATTCTTGAACTGAAGCTTGTTTTGCGGTGAGTTTGAAATGAATTAATGTCTCATCTAAATATATCATCTAAAGGGAAAATTTGTCTAATTAAACCTTTGTCAAGCATGGTTTCAATGCTATCCATCAGCGTCAACGTTTGACAAAATAAACTTTTATTGAGGAGTTTGAATATAAATTAATTTCATATTTAAATTATGTCCTATCGTCAGAAATAAGATTTTTTTTCGGGGAATTGTTTGACCGGATCTGGTACAGGTCGTCAAATCGATACTTGTTGGGCTAAAATTCCAAACTATTTACCGTCTGAAAAGGTGGGTGATTGCCAGACGTTAGTCCTGGGCAATTCGATTCGGTGATTCGAATCGATTCGAGGAACAATTTTATTCGAATTTCGATCGTGAATGAATCGTTCCTAGGAACTAAAAATAAAACTTGTTAAAATGAACTAGGGGATTTTTATTTTTAACGACGACGAATGTAATCGATTTTGGTCAAATTTTATTGCTTTTACTTAGTGTTGAATTGAAAAAATAAACTCACGATACTATATAATTTTACATCATTTTCACGATGGAAGTACAAAGGTTTATAATAGAAAAAAATCGGATATTTGATGGCAGGATTGGTGATTCGATCCGATTCGAAAAAAATATTCGAATTAGATTTCGATTTTTAAATAATTCGGTTTTGCCCAGCCCTGGCCTGACCTGAGACTAGTCGAACTTTTAAAATGGCTGAGGGACCAAACGGGGTAATTGCGATCTCGCCTCGTGGAGTTTGGGGAATAAGGGCCTAACAAAAATGTACGTGTGATCAGAATGTTTCTGATATGGACAACTCTCATCTTGCCTCATTTTCAAGGAATCCCGCACTGCACACTAGTGACGAGGAAACCCGTAGTTTTTTTTTTTTTCAACGAGGTAAATTGCATTATTCTTAAAACTATGTGTGAAGTATTTTGAGAACTAACTCGGTGTGAAATCAGTAGTAGTACTAAGTATAGCAGGTTAACTCAGTCACCCGTAAAATGTTTTCTGCTCTGGGCCTATTTTTTACTGATCCTTCATCCCTTGTGGTCAAAGGTCAAAGTGCTCCAGTGATCTTTTCATAGAAAAATACACGAATCCTCATTATAAGTAGAACTCTTTAATAAAGTTTTGACATTTACGGGTAACAATACATCTTCTCCCAACAAAAGATGCGATACGATGGACAGATATTCGAAAAAAACCATCGAAGTATTGCTCCCCGGTTTGGGCTGCACTTCACAGCGTTATGTCACAGACCAATTTTTATGCAGGATTGACGACTATATCATGTTTAATCTGATAGAAAAGGGAAGAAAAATCACTATTAAATGAGTAGCGGGTCAGGATTGTGATGGTTTGAATAAATAATATTGGGCGAATTAAGTGGAACACAAACACTTAGCATGAAATGTTTTTGTTCAAGTTGAACGAAAGTTGTCAATTTTTACCTTCCTAAGATCCTCACTGCAAACAGTTTCGGGGTGTGTTGCGATCCATTAAGCGGGGTGTTCGAGAGCCCCGCACACTGTAAAAAATAATGCAACAAAATCACTAGTCTTAGGACAGTAATTTTTCTTGGCCAGTATTGAGACAAAAAATTAAAATTGACCTCTTTGGCCAAAAATTTATGGGGGGGGTTGATTGAAACGTTCCATAACATTCCATAACTGGCATTGAATATCGTCAATGCGGTTGCGTTTTTTTAACTTTGGAAATACGCAATTACTGCAAAATGACCAGTAAATTTACTGCACTTTCGTTACATTGCGGTTTACGAAGCGGGGAAGGGAAAGCGTGAGGAGTAGGAGAAATACACTTCGAGTTACGGTTTACTTCGAGTATGTGCACGTCCTGGTCTCGAATCATGTGTGGGTTTGATTGTTATGTGCGAGGATTGTGGACACTTCGCCCAACGCACAGTGATTCACGTAACCGATGGTTACGGCTTCCTCCACCAACCATGTCTAAATACAGGAAAAATATCTGCAGTTGCAGCTGTTACGAGGGGCCAAATACAGAAAAAAAAATTCTGAATGGTTTCGCAGCAATTAGCAATTAAAACCCCCGACCCTTTGGGAAGTGGTGACTGCACGAGAAAGTTAGTAGTTCAACACATGATTACGTTTCCCTCCCTGGTTGGATAAAAAAAACGAAATCCTCTCTTCGCTTAAATGTCTTTATCTCTGATTATTAACAACGCATAATTCACGTGAACATAAACTGGTTATTGTTACCTTTGCACCTTTGCTCCGTCAAGAAATATCTTTCTTTCAACGTCAATTTTTTCCCCGGTCGTCGCCATCATAACAACTCCCCATTGATTCGAAACCTAGTGCGCAGCTGTTATGATGGTTGCATTGGGAAGGCCAAGCTCGAAGTAAAAATATGCTGAGTCATGTTTTATTTAGCATCCCTTTGATTTCATCTAAATAAATATTTCTATTTTTTGTCAATACATGAGCCACAAAATGAACCGCGCCTCCGCGGGCGGCGCGATCCCATGTCCGACATAAATTCACCGTACTGGGATATGGGTCAGTTATAAAAAAACTCGACGGTAATAAAAAATAAAAAAACGAGGACTGTCTCGATAGAGATAGATCCGTGCATGAAAATCCATTAGAATTCTTGTCGGGACAATGGCCAAGTATGGTCCACTGAAGCAACGAAGGCTTGGCAATTTTTTTTTCATATTTTAATTGTTTTTATTATAACACTGTAACAAAAGTAAACGTAAATAAAAATTTACTGGTCATTTTGCAGTAATTGCATGTTTCTAAAGTTTAAAGAGGCGATGAATTGATGAGATTTATGCCAATTGCGGGCACTCGCGGTGCGTTACATCAACACCCATATTTGGTCAAAAAAGTAAATTTTGATTTTTTTTTCAATACTGTCAAAGACCAGTGATTTTGTTGCATTTTTTTGTTACAGTGCAAGTTTGCTCCAAGCAAGGCCGAAAGCAATGCATGAAAGAAGCCAACCAACGGCCACTCAAATAGCAAAGAGCTATTATAAGATGTAATACCAGCAACTGTACTCTAAACGAAAACATTCCAAACGAAACTGAACAGCCCTGGTAAAGTGCAGTGAATGTAATTGCTCTGGGTGATGGTAAAACCATCTACCACTTCTATGCTTCCTTTTAGTCGCCTCTTAAAATCCCCAGGAAACACGTTGGGACTACATACAGGACAGAATATCCTGCACATATTCGACGCATCAAAGACAAAAGGCTCTAAATATACATGAGTCGTTCATACAAGATGGCTGCATATTGTAGGAGCGTGGAAATTTCATAGCTGGCGTCACAAAGGGAGGGGAGAGACGGAAACTTCAGAGTAAAAAATAATAGGTCAACTGGGTTTGTACATTTTTCTCAACTTATCTCACCCGCATAAGGCGCTCACTTCCCTTTCGATAGCTGGTCGCTCAGTGACTTATTTATTATCATAAAAAGTACGTTATCAGCGCGAACCTGCCAACTATGAGCCATAGATGAAGCAAGTGTTTGCTTTGTGTACCCGATAAGTAGATTTATTCTATCAACCATGAGCCACAGATGGCCCGCGCCTCATAAAGTTACGCGAGTCCGGCAAACAATAATAATGTTTGGAAAGATTTTATAAACCTGGTTACAAGGTTTATGGTCCAAGCACTACACAAGAGGTCGCGGAGTGGTTTCCCATGAGCGCATATATATAAACTTATTCCCGTTGAATTTTTGATCTAGACCTGGTGGCGTATTGGGGAAGTCGAAAAGGGGGAGGAGCGGGGTGGTGGGGGAGGAAGATTGGTTTGAAGATGGAAATTTATGACATCGTATTGACCACCGCAGGTAAATAACTTTGAATAGCAATTGGTGTCTTAGTCGACAATCGAGTTTTAAGGAACATAAAAATATACGCGACATTAAAGTGCAACTTCTTTTTTTGAGGAGGGGGGGGGGCGGGGGTGAGGGGGGGGGGGGTGGGGGGTGGGGCGGGGTTAGTGTGTTAAAAATAAGTGGGGACGATAATGATGGGTCAACCCAGTAAATTAGGGTTAAATATTGGTTCGGTTAATGGAGAAGTCATAAGCCCAAATTTTTTTTTCTGAATATCTGAAAGAACTGATTTGGGCAGAGATCCAGATTTCAGTGATTGTCTGTGGGTGGGGGGGTTTTTCTTAAGAGGGCGGGTGGTGTTTAAATTAGGAATTTTTAATATCCCGCAAAGTTTTTCTGTTCAGCGAGGAGGAAAATGGGATGATTTTTTCAGTCTTTCAAAATGTATTTTATTATACTGGAGTTTTCTGTTGCGGGAGGAAGGGTGAGGTGAATCCCTGAATGAATGGAAAAACATCTGTGGGAATATCTAGTAGGAAAACGGACTTTATGTTTATGTGGTCGTAGTTGAGGATAAAAGTCCAGTTTTATTTTCGCTTTTTTTTTTTTTATTAAAAATTCGTCCAAAAGCCAGGTTCAATGTTTGCCCTGGCAACGCTTTTTTCTATTTATGACTGAAGATTATCAAACAAAAATATCTCTGATGAACTGGCTTTGAGCAGCAAAAATTCGGTTGATTTAAGTATTTTATCGAAAATTTCAATATATTAGGCCGATTTTGGTGAATCAATCTTCCCAAGTACTTCTTGAATTTGAGTTTTCAGTGGAAATTATTTGATCACAGCGTAGGTCTCATTAGATTGTTTGATTCGATTGCCCGTTCATTTACTGATTCAGCCAATGTTTCATGGATGTACGAATTTTTACCCTTCGCGGTGGTCGCGCTCATTACTCCTACTCGGAAAACTTTTTCCAAAATTCTCTGTTTAAATTTGATTCTCTCACTTTTTCAAGATTGTGAAGTAGAAAATGTTATCACTGATCAAGCACGTGAAGCTGATAATTAACTCTTTTAATGCTGGATAATACCCATGCCATGTATGACAGCAGCAAAATTTAGCGACAGCTTGTTGAAATATGCCTGCGGCGTATGTATGAGAGTGGAGAACACAATAGGGTTAAATCTTTATGCTTCGTTCTATCATTGGGCGATGGATAATGAGGAGCTTGTAAATGCGCTGTATGTACCGCACATGCTTGGCCCTAGTCGTAAGTATACCGTCACAGTAAATTGAGAAAATTCTCGTAAACCGAGATATTGTAGGGAAGCTGTAATCTGGAATCTGTATATTATGAGCGATATTTCTATGAGGCGGGGTTGGGGGGAGGTTTCATGACGAAAGTCCGTGAGTATGTACGTGCTTAAGTTGAATATCTATGTAGGGTTTGGAGGAATTTATTTTTGATTTATTTTTCGGAAAAAAAAAAAAAAGAAAAAAATTGAAAATGCGCATTGTAATAAGGACAGATCACTAATGAATTTGAAGGGAAACGATTGAATATTTTAAATAAAATATATCTATCGCAATTACGACAACGCTCAGAGACGTGGTGACAAGTAACAGCAGAATATATAGAAAAAAAAAAGTTTCTCAGATAACACAGTTGAGAGCCAGAGAGTACTCAATCGGAAAAAATCTCAATCTTTTCAATGAGTATGTTGAGTCACTGATGGATCGCGTCGAATAGACGCGGTCCATCTGTGGCCATGCTTGACAAAATTATAATATTGATTGGGCCAGAGGGTAGGTTAGGATGGGGGAAAAGTACCAAATGATAAGCTTCGAACATTGGCAGCCCGATTTCTTTTTGGTTTCCATTTTACTCAAGGAATGGCCGTTGATGGATCCCGCAAAAGGTTTCGGCCCCATCTGAGGGGTTTTCTGGGGTCAAGAGAAAATTGACCCACTGCTAATTTACGAGGTTTTGTGAAGTGTAAGTTTACCTGCTCGGTTATCATAATTGTTGGATTTTTATTTTCATTGACGAATTTGTGTCAAGGGATGAACCGCGGGGTAGTCGGGCGAAAAATTTTGCGCGCGTTGTCGGGTGATATTTTATTATGAAAATTCAAATGTCTTAGGGCCTTATCTTATGATCTCTCTCATTCCCTGTTTCGCCGCCAGTTGTCGGATGAAAAATATACTTGTTTTCTGTATCTAATTTGCTTGCTCATCTATCTACATGGCAATTCATCTCACGTACATGTGATGTGTGTTGTTGTTCGATCGAATTTCAAACCACCGACCGCAGGAGACCAGTCGATTTCATTTTAATTTAATCCTCATTGAATTTCAATCGGTAGGGAATTTGTCAAATATTTGTACTCCCAGACAATGTACGTGCACAGATCACAATCTCGAATGGTTTGTGGTATTCCAGATATAAAGCATAGTTTTCCGATTGAAAATCAATTCTCTTTCACCAAGTGTCCCAATCGGAAATATTATTTTGTCAAGCATGAGCCACTGATGAATCGCGTCGTCGTTTAACAAAAGCTTATTATTCTGATTAGGGTGAGCCACATATGAGCTGCGCATCGTCTTGTTTGATTTCATTTTTATAGCCACTTCATAGAGTCGATCACGCTGTCCATGGTCCTGTAACAGCGGCCACTTATAGATGGGACGGGGTTAAAATTACTTACTGGAAAGATATGATCTTTTCCTGTTTGGCTTAGCCTGCCCAAGTTATTACACCCTGGGTTGAGTGGTGGACATGGATAAACGAGCCGGACCCACCGGGACTCGAACCCGAGATTTTTAACCTGCGAGGCCAACGAGACAGTAATTATCAACACCTTGAAGTCGCGATCCATTGGTGGTTGACAAATTAGTAACGGCATATATTAAGGTCGCGATTCCATGTCCACTACTCAACCAGAACCGGAAAGGTTTTATATGCCTCTTTAACAAATAAACACTGTTCATCTATCAGGGCCTAGCTGGTGAGTACAGAGCGGTGCTCGTGTATTTTACATTTTCAATGAGCGCCCACGTAAATTATCATACTCTTTGATGGTAAATTTTAATTTCGTAAAAAAATTCATGCACTGATCAAACACGCTCATCAATGAGTTACAATACTTGACGAAACCTGACTTGGTTTTTCAAATTTTGACGGGGGGGCTTTAAACATTTATGACGACTGAAAGCGATTATAGACCTGTATCTGGAATTTTCTAGAGGGGGTTCATTAACAGGGTGTTGGTCAGGGTGATTCCCTTCAAGAAAGTAGCTTAAAAAAAATAAAAATTAAAGTCATTTGCCTCAGTGGTAATGATATCCATAGCTAATATCTGATATTACGAGGACTCTGAGCATTTATTCACATTGGATACAGTAATTAAACGAGACGCATTCATATTTAACTGCCATAGTTTGGGTTGGGTGGGTCATTTATTTGTCCAGCCGTTTATAGTTGAAGTTATATGATTAATGATCGCTTGGTGTTTGCGAAGATGTCATGGAATGGACTGTTTGGACGCGGCAGATTTTATCTCGACGTCATAAAAGACCTTCGGCGAAAAATATATTAGGACAATCAGTTGTACTATTGATCTATTATGGCGGTGGCCAAATACTTTTTGAACCAGAGTCAGTTTTTTTTTTTTTTTTTTTACTTTCTCTGACAGGCAGGGCCATTTGAAAGTATAACCAGAAATAAAGCGAACACTGAGCTCGGGAAATACATTTAAAATTGCAGCGTGGAAAAATGATCATGGCTTCATATTTGCAAAAAAAATCATGAAAATATGGGGCTGTTACCCGTCAAATAAACAAAAAGGAACACTGATTCCATTCAAAGTAAGATGCGCTAATTTTAAATATCTACCCAAACATCAGATGGACCAAATTTAAAACGATTAGGTCTGTCAATCTATTCAAGAATTTCAGAAATTTTTGGAAATTTTGTTCAAATTCAAATGAGGGGGCGCGAAAATTTTGTCTCCTAGGAAAGCAGCTGTACTTAGTCAAACGTTTTCAACACTGATTGATGCCACCGCAGGTGTTGTCATATTGTCAGGTGTGGCCCATGCTTGAAGAAAATAAATTTGTCGGCGAAACTGTCTGGCGAAGATGGTCCAACTTTCTGATTTTTACCTTTAACAAATAATACATATACATTTATTCAAGCATGTGGCCAAGGATGGAAACGCGCCTCGGCGCGCGCGATCCATCTTCGGCACATGTTTGATTGCAACTTGGTTTTCATAAAAATCTAGTTTGAATGAAAACGTGCATCGATCATTTGAGTATTGCTCACGTGTGTTGTGTGTTGTATTTAATTAATAATAGTCAGGTTGGGAGTTTCCGGAGATTTATCACACGGATTTCGGTTGGATTGGAAAAAAAATATTACGCGCACTGGATTAGTCAGTATAGGGAAGCTTAAGGCTGGTGGAACAAGTTTGAGGCTGGTTGGTTTTTGGTAAAATCTGCAATAGGTATCGGGTGTATTCAGAATTCGAGATAGAAAGTCGAAATATTCCATGGGTCGGTTTTGTAGTAGTCCGATCCTATGTAGGGCTGGGCAATTCGATTCGGTGATTCGAATCGATTCGAAGCACAGATTATTCGAATTGATCGTGAATTGATCATGTATGAGACACGGATTGGCCATGGTTTAGGTATATTTACCATCAATCAGCGAATCCTGTACAGATATATCTAACATGACTAAATCGGAAATTTTATTTTGTCAAGCATGAGCCACAGATTACCCGCGTCTCATCGTCGTGATCCATCTGTATTTCATACTTAACATGAGATGTTTTGACGACTTTTTTCCGATGGGCAAGCGTTGCTTTCAGATATTGTAAATATATCAACAGAAATCGATCATAAATAAATTCCTGTCGTTGCTAAAAATCGATTTTAATTTGATCAATCGAGTATATTTCTCGGAAAATACGTTTCTGTGCAAGTAATGATGCAGGTCGGGCGCTCCATAATACATACACACAAAGTATGCGCCAATTTATCCGTGGGATCATGCCAGAAGAAAAAAAAACAATAATTAAGATTTTGAGTAGGATGCTGGGCAAAAACCGAATCAGTTGGAATTCGAATATGATTTGGATTTTTTTCAAAATCGGATCGAATATTAATAATTTTATGGAAATAGCCCCCAAATGTACATCGAATCACCGAATCGAATCGCCCCAGTCCTATAAGTAAAATGAAATAGCCTTAAAACCTTGTGGAGATGAAGTAACGTTTTAGATTTTATTTTAGAGTATTTGCCAGTAATAGCCAACCACTGGTCCAGCATTTCGAAAAGTCTGTGTAATTTGGATTAGGTAAATAAATGACGTCATGCCTTACTTAACCATTGCAATTACACAAATTTCAAAAATAATTCAGGGAGTGTTACAACGTATGATTAAGTTACTGGTAGTCGCCACGTAGTAGTCAGTTCGTTCATGCGGTCGAACTCTCTCCAATCAAAAAAGTGTTATTTTGTCGCCGACATGGTTCCACAGATGGACGCGCCTCACGGGTTGAATGCCCTCATACGAAACATGCCATGTTTGGCACAAATTGATTGACTTTTCCTTATAGCTTAAGTATATAATATAACCAGGCAATATCTTGATGAATAAAGTTGATCTAAAAACGACGCGACGAGTTTATATATTCATATTTAAGTAAATGAAATAAGCACCATCAGTGAACGCCGGTGCCAGCAAGGTACATCGTTTGGTTTAGTGAGTAGTTGTGTTTATTTCGTCTAAAACTCATTCAAAAATTTTTTTTCTCAAGAATGAGCCACAGATTACACCGCGCTCTCGTCGGCGCGTTCAATCTGTGATTCTTGTACCTGACAAAAAAAGCAGGGCGCAAGCGATTATATTGAACCGGGACATCCTTGTCAGTAAAAATGTCAAAACAATTTCAAAACCGAGTGTAAGTTGAGGGTCACAATACACGTAAGTTTAGTTTTTCCTTCGGTCGATCAGTGAAATGCTCTGCGTTTACAAATGTATTTTGTCAGTCAAAAAAGGTTTTACTAAGCATGTTTTTTGTTGCGTATATGTACAGATACAGCCTGGGCAATTCGCTTTGCGATTGATTCAATCAATTCGATTCGAACCACAGGATTTTTTCAATCAATCGTGATTTTGAAAAATCGGTATAGGAATAAATCCATGCTAAATGAAGTGCATTTTTTTCCATTTTTTTAACGACAAAAATGCAATGCGATTTAGGTCTAATTTAACCAAAACGCAAAATCGGTTTTGTATTTTGTAATTTTTGTCGTTTTAAAATGAAAAAAATACATTGCTTTTGAGTCTTCAGTTCATGCTCATATTTGTAATTCGTTAACGCTGTGAATTTTTCCTTTCATGGGGCGACCTTTAATAGTAATTATTAAAAAATGGGATATTTTGTTAATTTATTGAAATCAACGTTTCGATTGATAGAAAAAATTTATTTCGAATCAATTCGATTCTGAACTTTTCAAATGATTTCGGTTTTGTACCCAGCCCTAGTCCACAAATAGATCTCGTGTTGACAAAAAACGAGGGTTGGTTTTTTTATCGTCCATTTGTTTTTGAACGGGGGGGTTTGAAGCGTAGGCGCTACTGTGTTGGGTTCGACAGAACGTTTGATTGCGCAGTCAATTGAGAACGCAATAAATCGATTTTTTCGTGTCATTCGAGAGGTTTGTCTCCATTACTGTATCAAAGCATGAACCTCACAGATGAACTGCATTCCATACCGCGTTCCATACCGGTTCCACATACTAAGAAAATAATGCTTCAACATTTTGTTTATTTATGATATTAAAGCTTCAGAGATGTTGCTTACGACAAGAAAATACTTGTGTTTGAACAGCGCCCCAAAAGGTGCGCTCCATCTGTGGCTCACGCTTATTTTGCAAAACCCTAGCTCTTTCCATTTGGAAAATAGTGTTTTCGCAAAAATGGAATTGTCCCCGCTAACAATTGGGTTTTATAAGCATTATCCCATTACAAATGGTCGAGTGCTACAATAAGGTTTCAAGTGAGCGAGCAAAAATTCTAAAAAATATCAACTATGCAGTAAAATTAAGTGGATCTACCGTATATAGGTTACTACATTGATTTGTGTAATGGTTTTGTTGTCGGAACTGGCGCGCGCCGCGTGGGGTGTAATATGTCACAATTTAGGGGGGGGCTGGGCATTTTCGAGGATTCGATAGCACAATTTATTTTGAATCAAAGTCATGAATCGTTCATAGGAGAACACATAAACTTGCTAAATAAACTAGAATTTTCCGTTTTTTTTAACGACAAAATGCAATCGACCAAAATGCCAAACGCTACCAAAACTATCAATTTTCTGATTACCATCATGGAGACAAGTTGTAATATTAAAAAATGGGGAATTATTTGGTATTCAATACATCGAATTTAAGTAGTGGGGTTCTATTTCGATTCAAAAAAATTATATTCGAATTCCCAAATGATTCGTTTTTGCCCAGGGGGGGGGGGGCTAGTCACCCAATTTCTGCCCTTAAATGTAATAACAATATTGTACAGTTTAGGCTCAATACTGATTTCGTTGTAATTTTAACGCGAATAAAAAAATATTTTTTTTTTTATATTTAATCACGTTTGAATTAAAATAAAAAAATTATGTTAAAGGGGCAAAAATTTTTGCTTTTTTCCATTCGGAATTTTGTAGAAATATTGTAGAGGGGGGTTTTTTTCTCAAGTGTGTCTTGTCAAGCATGGGGCACACCTGATGGACCGAGTTCCATGCAGGTGCTCTCCATCGATGGGGGGGGGGACTCATGCCTTAACAAATATTATCTCGGAGGGGATCATCGTTCATAAAAATAAATATGACCCAAAACAGATAATGTCTGATACGACGAGGGGTTGAACCCTGGTTTCCCACTATCCAAATTTTTCCATTTTTTAAAGCACCGCGGATCCTTGGGCGGCGCGATTCCCATCAGTGATCCATGGGGGGCTTATACAAAGACACCCAATTAAGAAAAAAAATTTTCGACCGTGTAAATTAAGGGGGGGGGGGGGTACTTGAGTCAACTTTTCACGTTTTCCAAAAGGATATATTTATTTACAAGGTGTGGGGGGGACGTCACGGAAACCGCCGAGTCGTAGTTTCCTTCGAAATGTCAATAAAGAAGTTTCAAGTATCTCCCGTTGGATCTGATTTTATTCATAGTTTTTCGTTCCAAGTGGTTCATTCTGAGCAATGCTCCATCCACGCGGGCCACCTTTTTACAATTAGGTTTAATGTTATTCGACAGCCGTACCGATTCGGGAATTTACTATCGTGGGGACATTTTTTGATGAAATTTGAGTCACTGATGGATTGCGCGCCGTGGTATTAGGGGCGCGCGGACTCGGGGGGTCCATCATGTGACTCCTGTTTGACAAAAATAAAATTTCTGATTCAGGGTGAAGCTCTACGGTTCGGTCGAGTTCTACCCCTCCAGTTATCACCCAGTGTGTCCGAAATCAACAAACCCTGCACACAGGTGTTTAAAAATACTTCACATATCCAATAACCTTTAATCTTGAAAATTTCAAATGGGGATTTCGTATAACACTAATTCTGCGAACAAATCCCCAGGTGTGCGGTTTTCATGCGAGACAAAAATAAAACGTCCTTTTCCGAAGAATGAGTCGCGTTACTATTTACAATGGTTGGGTTGTGGTCGCCATTGAGGAGGTTAAATATAAAGTACAATATAACCCAACCCTATGCTATATGATGTAGTGATGCAAATATAGATTGCGCTTCGAATCTATTAGATTTATCGAAATTTTATTTGTTCTTAGTCCCTAAAAATTTCTTAAATTAGAATAAATATAACGTCCCAACTTATTTATTGAAAAGCAACACGATGTACATTTGCCAACGTTTCTAAATGATCCCACACGAACAATTATTTCAAGAAATGCTGCTGGTTTTTTAAGTCTATTATTTGTTTTTCTTGAAATTAAATCGTTGACATCTCGATCTAACGTGTTGCTTTTCGTGCGGTTTAATAAAACGGAATAAAAAATCCCCGTGTTATTTGTGACGTTATCATAAAGACGATTCAGATTTTCTATTTTGCCAAGTATAAGCGCAGATGGACCGCGCCTCGGTGGCGCCGATCCATCAAGTGGTGGCCCAAGCTTATAAAAAAACGAAGCATGAAGAAAACTTATATCCCCCTGACTGGAACCCGCATTTAAATAAATAAACAAAGTTGTTATGGGCTCCCCCCACCGCATATAAATAGCGGCTTTCATTCGCTGTAGGCGGTTATTTTTGTGTTGACGCGATAGAACCGTTCTGTCTCGATCTCAATCGACAAACATTTGGGGGCCATTCATTCCAGGTAATAAATGTGTTGGGCAAGCAACATGGACCGTTGATTAACGAGGCGGTGTTGAAAAAAAACTTATGGGCTCATGCAACGCTTATTAATAAACTATATGTCGTTCTATCTTAAGAAAGTTCCCGTACAAATCCGGTCCTTTTTTTAGTACGCGAATAGGAGTTGCTATAGATCGAGAGGCTTTCAGGGGGGTCTACCAAGCATTTTCTCGAGTTATTTTTGTCTTGGGGTGAAGTTTTGGAGGGGGTATGTTTATATATCAGCTAGTTTTTACCTGGGTTTTTAGGACAAGTGTCATCCATGATAGACCAGGGGCAATAAAGCAATCGTGCACCCGCATATGATCGGAATACGCTGTTCCGTTCGAATGTTCAGGCACCAACGGATTTTGCATTCTTGGGATCGTCCTCGTGACAAGGTTTTTGATCGGAAATTCTTGTAAGGAAAGGGTAAATCGCGGTTATCAGAAGTTGCGGTATTCAGATTGCATTACTACTGCTATTCAGCGCTTTTTTGAGTCATTGGAGGCGCCCATGATAAAAGGGTATGTTGTTTGATAGAAAAGTATATTTTTTTCGAAAAAAAATAAAACATAATGGAAATTTTCTATAGAAAAACAATACAAGGAAATATCAAGACGATTTCAAAGGATGACGCTTTATGGGAATATTTTGACTAGATTCAAACTCACCACAGTTATTTTGATATTAGAATCGATGGAGATTAGTTTTTTTTTTTAGCCTGATGAAGCTTTTTTGCTCCCAAGGGCTTGTGGTGGTGCAAAATTGGAATATCATGAAGCGGAGGTTTAAACAGAAGACTCTGCCCAGTTCGACAGCGCCCGCAGAGGATTTTGTAATCCATGGCGGTTGTGGATTGCGGGATCGACCGACTGTAACAAAAACCTCCAAGGTCAGAAATTTCTCACAAAGCATGGTTTGCTAAGTTTGCTTTAAGAATAAGCAGCAGGGGGCGCGGTTTTTCATCAGTTGTCTCATTTCTTAGCCAAAAAAATAAAAGTTCTAATTTGGAGTAAGGAGCGCTAGAATAGAAGGACTGTAAATTTGCGGCGAAGCAATGATGGTCACAGGGATGGACCCCCGCGCCTCGGCGATTCTCTTTGGCCTCCCATGTGGCGGTGTCCCCCCAAATTATGTTTTGGTGGCATTTTTCCTTGCTGGGGAAATCGGGCAGCAGGGATTTTATTTTTTTGTAAGCATTGGGGGAAACTTTCATGGAATAACAAGAATATGAACTTTGGCAAAGCCTTTTATTAGATTTTAGAATATTTATTGAATGGAAAAGGCCGAATGTGTACAAACGATTTCTTATAACTATCGGTTTTCAGTATATTTCGCAATGTCGGTAGACAGGGGGAAAACTACCTACTTATGACAGGCGTTGATTAGCCGAGCATGTGCCGTTTAGATGGGAATTTATATTATACTTCGGGGATATCCATATATCATTCATCAATTTCAAAATGGTATTCTTGGCTCATGATGCGCATATTACAACTATAATGACGTCAAGGGAGAAAGTGGAAAACCCCCGCACTTTTTATAACGGGTCACATGCCGTAGGGGGACATTCTGTTAGGTTTTTATTTAGGTCCTTTACGTTTTTCATAAATTTTTTTTAGGCTGCTAGTGTTGATTAGTCTAAATTATTTAGGCTTAAACCCCATTTTTGTATTTTATAGTAAACGAAAACTTATCTACAACCGCCCATTTGTGTGAGCGAAAATAAGAATGAAATTTTGACTTTCCAATCCAGGGTTTTTTCCCAATCACAAAACTTTTTCCTCAAACAAAAGTTTTGTTAAGCTATGGGTCACTGTTGGATTCGGGCCCCGGGTCGATGAGACCCCGGCGGTCCCATCTGGGGCTCATGCTTGACAAAAAAAAATATATATTTTTTTTAATTCACTTGATATTGCAATTTTTTCAAGCGCTGACCGCTAAACAATTTAATATCGGTTAATATGAGCCATGTTCTCATTTTTCCTTGTGTTTTGTGGGTGTTTTCACTTCCCGGGGGGTCGTGACACATGGTACCTTCTGACCCTTGGGAGTCTTATCCAACAACAACCCACGCATGGGATAATCTCATCAAAAACACCTGCACTGTGTAAATCTGTTATTTTTAACTTTTCGTGATATCGATGAAGAAATTATGATTTGTGTCGCGGCATGTTGAATGGTAGTGGGAGGCGGACGCAAGCAGGTTAAGTTCTGTGTGTTGAATTTTGAGGGCCTGCGTTCTGGTTTATTTTTATGTTTTTGCCTTGGAGGGAAAGGTTTTAGAAAGAGTCATATTTGAAAGAAAGGCTATAGGCCTGTGATCCTCAACCATTTTATGAGCTGGAACACCCCCCCCCCACTATAAACTTCTAAAAGGGTCTGTCTCATTGGGAAGTTATATTAATTAAATTAATTAGTATTTTTAAGGTAAAAAAAAAAAACCATTTGCGTTTTTGCATGCTTGCGATCCTTTACAATTTACAAGAGTATTTTCACCGTTTTTTTTTTTTTCCGTTTTTTTTTTTGTTGTCGATTATTTTTTCCTCTTGATTCATCCATTGGGGACATACGTCCGGGGAAGGAAAGCCAATTTGGGAAAACAGCAGCTGATCTAGAATTTACCAATAAAAAAAATTTGTTTCCTCTCGACTCACAAAAGCACATTCTTTGGGGGCTGCTCGAATCCATCAGTTGTCCATGCTTGACAAAACTTGCCATCCTG
>OZ023146.1:24171792-24212663 GCA_963675895.2 Styela plicata | reverse complement strand
AAATTCAGAATTCTAGAATATCTGACTATTTGGCTGGAGATATTCCTATTACTGGGCTTAGGTATTTGATCAATAGAGTCTGTTATGGACTCTATTCTTAACATGGTACGATGATGAGAAATATTTACCGGATTACAATGATATTCTTCCATGATTGTGATAGCAGACTCTGAGTACATGTTGCTAACAGGGATGGATGTTCGGTTTCCTAAAAACGAATATCTGTTGGATTCAGAATTGAATGAAATTATTTTTATGAATCGAATATTCAAATGTACAGTATTATAATAAATATACGAAGATTTTTTTCAGAACAATTGTTAAAACACCAACATACAAGTATATTTCTTGAAAATGCATACTTTTTTAATATGTTGATTTCCAATCACTGGGAAAATCGAATAACATATAATTCATGAATCACGATTCGAATACTGGTCAGCCCGTAGTAACAAAATTAACAAATCTTTTTACTTGATTCCAACTGATATATTGGCAGACAGGTTCACTTATCAAAATATCGACAGATCCCAATAATGACAACTTATTGACCATATAAATAACTCTGGTGAGGATTAGTTCGTGCACAGTTTTCATAAAAATGCCGCATTCTCTCTAATCAGAATTCATTTGTTCATTTTATTTTGATGATTATTACCTTTTACTGAGTGTTCTTATTAAGATATTATCGGTTGTCAGGAACGTTGAAATATTTGTATCGGCCGTGAAAAATCCATATCGGTTGTGCGTTTTCCTGTACCTCATCAAAATTTCTCTCTGTTTCTCTCCAGTGTCGACCAGAATATAAAGTTCCTGGACTATATGTGATCGATTCTGTAGTGCGGCAATCTCGTCATCAGTTTGGCCAAGAGAAAGACGTCTTCATGCCGAGACTCTGCAAGAATATTCTCGTCACTTTCAAACATTTATATAAATGTCCTGCTGAAGAGAAGGTGAGGTTTCTAAAGTTATTTACAACGGCTAATTACATGCTATGAAGTTTGAGAGTTGGGTAACCTAAAATGTTTTGTTTGAATCGAGTTAAACCTAATTGCAATTGATTGTTAGGTGCATTGAGCTAAGTCCATTTGAACTGGGTCTGGGCAAAACCTAATCATTTGGAATCTGATTTTGATTCAAATAATTTTTTCGAATCAGATCTAATCCTGAATTCGATATAAAAAACAAAATATCCCATTTTCACAATTACAGCTTGTCTTCATTCATCACTTCATCCAATGTAGAATCAATGAGGCAAGGGGTATTGAGCATCGCCATCAGTTACAGTGCCTCGCTTAAGGGCACCCCGCATGTATTGCTGATTGAAGACTTTTTCGTTCATCGATCTTGACTATACTTTGTCAGGGTCCGAACCCACGTTATTCATTAGGAAATTCGTTAGGCAGCTATCGTTGCTTTCATCACTCCACCACGGCCGATCCTGTAGTTTTTCAGGTGTCTGAAATGTTCATGTCAATTTCTCAGAATGAGCAAAAACACTTCAAAATTATCAACACTGCTATTTCAGAGCAGTATTGATGATTTTCAATCGTACCCAACACTTTTTTTTTTTACTAGTCGTCAATCAAAAAGACACATTTTAATTTAGCAAGAAAAATATTGATGGATATTTGCTGATTTTTCTTCTGATAGGACCCATTTCCTTCAGGTCTGTGAGTAGCAGGGTATCTGGCATTCTGCCTCATGCTCCAAATAAAACTCAAGCTCTCCAGTCTGGTATTGGCAGTGCTATGGGATAGTAATATTCATGCTTTTGAATCTCTTTCAATTCACCAAAATCCACTTAAAAACTCTGTCAAATCAAAATCATTCATTTTTACCAAGCACTTCTTTATTTTCTAGCAACGTATTATTCGCGTTCTCAACCTCTGGCAAAAGAACAATGTTTTTCCTCCGGAAATCGTTCAACAATTACTTGTAATGGGAGGAGCCCCGGTGCCGGAAGGTGCAACCACTTCTCAACCCCCTGCGATGGATTCTGCACCCACAACTGCACATCAACTACCTGATGCTCTCAGTGCTATGGCAGGGGAGGTGTGTTTTGCTTTTAAATCATTAGGGTTTGGAGATACTTTGTAATGAATGTAAAGTCCATACTTCTTGTTTTCTTGCATTCCTGCATGCGTGTGTTAGAGGAGTCACAAGTATAGCTGGGCAAAGCAAAACCGAATCATTTAATATCTGAATTATTTATATTTCGTTTATATTATATTTTCAAGTCACACTTCATGTTCAAGAGGAAGAATTTCATATTTTAACAACAAAATGTAATCGATTTTGGTCAAGTTTGGTCAAATCCGAATTATTTGGAAATCAAATGATTTTTTCGAGTCTAATCACTAATTCCTATGTAAATAACAAAGATCCCATTTTCACTATTACAACTTGGTCCATTTTGAGAATCAAGAAATGTATATAAATTTTATTTTCAATTCATACTCCATGTTCAAGAAAAACAATTTTCATATTTTAACAACAAAAATAAATCGATTTTTGTCAAATTGGACCATAATCGATTGCATTTTGTCATTAAAAAAGAAAATTATAGTTTATTTAGCCAGTTTTTGCTCCTATGAATGATCGATTCGAATAAATTGTGTTCGAATCACCGAATCGATTTGCCCAGTCTTAGTCACAAGGTTGCGCGAATGAGATAATACTGGGTATATAAACAAGAATATCATCATTTCGCAGAAATAAGCAGAATAGAAAAAACGTATTATTGGTTGTTTTATAAGATCAAATCAACATTAATCTTGTCTGAAGAAGTTCCGGGCTATGATCTAACGAAAGCCTAAAATAAACTTATGTTTCTTTGGAATGAGAAGATCAAATATTTGTATACTCTTTATATTATTGTTATATTCAATGGTGTCTAAGTTGGATTCAATATTTGAAATGCGTTCAGGAATGAATATACCTGTCACCCGATATAGTAAAATTCTTATTTATAGGTTTATTTCAATACAGTGGCATACAATAACGTTTTTATTAAATAAATTGTTCCTAATTTATTAGAAAAAACAATTTTGCTTGCCAAATTGCATTTTTTTTTTAGAACAAAAGAGATTGTGAAATATACTATATATATAATATACTAATATATATAATATGTTTTTAGAGAGACATTATGTATTCGAAACAATAAAATATTTGGCTCCAGCCATGCTGAGAAAGCTTTCACACAAACGCTCAAGAAATCTCACATTGTGAAGACAAAGTGTGGCAGAATTAGGGCTGGGCAAATCCGAATCATTTGGGATTTGAATCTGATTCGAATAATTTTTTCCAAATCGAATCGAATCACTAATTCCATGTAAATACCAAATATCCCAATATAGTTTATTGTCTTTTTTCAATTTACATTCCATGTCTAAGAGCAACAATTTTCATAATTTAACGACAAAATATAATTGATTTTAGTCAAATTTGACCAAAATCGATTGTATTTTGCTGTCAAAAATGAAAATTCTTTTTATTAAGCAAGTTTTTGTTCCTATGAACGATTCACGACTGATTCAAATAAATTGTGCTTCGAATCATTGAATCTTATTGCCCAGTCCTAGGCAGAATCCTATTTTTTATTATTTTAAAATAATTAATTAAAATCAAATTTGAAAAAAAACTTAAAATAATGAATTATTGAAATGAGGCTCCCTCCCATGCTATAGCAACCGGGGGATATTGGTTTCATTGAATGGTGTGTAGTACATCTTCAGTTTAAAGGAGACAAGAACAAGAAAGGGAAAACACATAAACATAAAACACACATAAGAGTTCTGTTCTGTTTTTTCCAGTCAACTGATGCTGGTTCTCTCACAAACATGCTGGCTCAACTGCTAGCCAATCCTGACAACCCACAGATTCAACAGCTCACCGGAATGCTGTCGAACTCACAGCAAGCGCAGTTACAAGCTCTCGTTAATCAAGTCAAAGGACAACAGGTAGGTTGAAGATTATATTGACATTGTTTTGGACATTCTTTTATATTATTTAGTTCAACTGCCTCATCAGAAATTTTATTTTGCCAAGCATGAACCAAGGCGCGACCCATCAGTGGCTTATGCTCGACAATACTCAGCTATTTCGATCGATGAAAATCTTCATGAAGTTTCCATATTATAGAAGTCTTTTTTGAATTAGTTTCGGGGTAGTATTGTGTAGCTCTCATTCAGCCTTTTTTTGAAACTATATCAAACATTTCATCCCTGTTCTAACATGGTACGATGATGAGAAATACTTCCGGATTACAATGATATCCCATGATTGTGATAGCAGACTCTGAGTACCAAATGTTCACCATCTGCTTACTGCATCTTTTTAATCTGATAAATTTTGGCTTCTATTGAATACTTTTAATCGGAAATTGGGAGGTAATTATCCGAATCATTGGGATTTCTAGAATTCTGATTAAAAGTAATAAAATTTTCATCTTTTTTTATTATTCTTCCGTTGATTCATTTTGCAATGAAATCATGATTTTGCTGCTAACTGTGGCAATTTAATTTATATAAAACTTGAAACACTTAACAGATCTATTTGAGATTTTGAACATTTATTTGTATCATGTATACATGACAGATATAACTTTTTTTTTAGGGTGAAACAAAAGAGAGCCGCCCTCCCCAACCCAGCTCATCATCGATACCAGAGCCACCAGCGCACCAACATCCCCCTCAATCTATGCACCGAGTCCCCGAACCACCCTCCCAACCCCACTTCCAACACCATCCCCCTTCACACTCAGAACAGGCTTCTGTGTTTGAACCGAGACAAGACCACAGACAACCTCCGTTTCTACATTCACAGGTAAAATGTTCTGATTAAATATTTAAGAACTCAAGTTGCTCTGTTGTTTGCGGCCCTTTCTTGATTGGCAGAATCCTTTTTTTTTATTCTAGGCGTCCGGTATGCCAATGTTGTCATCCTAGGAGGAACAGACAAGGTTTCAACACTGCTATTTCATTGCAGTTAGGGGTGGCTGAAATTCTATGTCTGCTGAATTCAGAATCGATTCATTTTTTACGAATCGAATCATCAGTATTACAATGAATAAACAAAAAGATTTTTTCAGAAATTGTTGAAACTCCAATGTATACGTCTATTATCTGAAAATATTGTATACTTTTTGAATACATCTGTTGATTTCGAATCAATATCAAAATCGAATCGAGTAATTTATGATTCGCGATTCATGAATCGACCCTGATAATTTGGACAGTCCTAGTGGCTGTATCGATTTTGAGCATTCTACACTTCTTCTCACAATAAGAAGTATTGCTCTGAGTTTTCTTTTGATGAAAATATAAGTTAAATTTGTGTCATATCTTTCTGAAAAATCTTTTGCATTTATCAATCAAACATTCTCTATCAGCAGCCGGAATCGAGTCACCAGCCTCCACCTCGTCAACCCCCATCTTTCAATCGGGCTGTCCTTGATTACGATTACAGCGACGATGAATCACCCAAGGCTTCGGAACAGAAGCATCAACATCATCATAAGCCAGGAATGTAAGTAAAATGTTAGATGGTTTTACCTTCACCCAGGGCAGGTACCACTCATTGCATTTTAGCATGGCGTGCCAGTTGTTTCCCGTTTAGAGTGCAGTTGTTGGGACTTCATCTTGTAGGAGGTTATTGTTTCATAAGTGGCCTTTAGTTGGTTCCTTTTAGGCACTGCTTTGGGCAATGCTCAAGTGAATTTTAATAAAAAAAAGAAAATTTCATGTTTCTCTTTGCACTTTACTCTTCCACAGCCTTGAACAAATTGTGATAAAAAGAATATTTATCCTGTTGTAAGAGGCGACTAGATGGAAATAATTCATTCACAGCCTCATCTATTGCAAAACGAGACAACAGAGGCGACTTTCATCATCTAGGGCAGATAATACTCACTGAACATCTATAGCAGTACTGTATGTGCAGTTTTTGCTGTGTGCAGTTACCGGTTCATAGCTTATATATCCTGGCAGCCGTGGTGTGTTGATTCCTGCTTTCGATCTCTCTTAGAGAGAATCTCCAATGATAGAAAACGAAAAAATTCTTGTGATGATGAAATAGTAAAACCATTTTCCAATAAACATGCGATAATGTTGAATGAAGAACATATCATGCGAATATTAATCTGGTAAAATCTTCCAAATATCTTCAGTGACATGGAGTTACTCGCTAAACTTCCCACCGTCGACCAACTTCATCAATTACGGGGTGATCAAGTAACCAATGGCAACGGTTCGTTTCCACGACAACACGATGATCGGTTACCACAGCAACATGACGGTGACGACAGAAGACGTCGACTCGAACAAGAACAAGAAGTTTTCAATAAACAGATTCAACAGTGAGTAGGGCTCTGCGTTTCTAAATAATTTTGATCACATAATTGTATTGGATGTTTTTTGAAGTGAATTGTTAAAACTGACCTTGCCACTTTTCGGATGCAGTCATTTTGGAACCAATTTGACATCGTATTAATTTGAATTCAAATTCTTTCTGAATGGAAAAATATCAATAAATTACCGAAATTCTTAACACAGAGACAAAGATATCCAGTTCACATACACATCTGATGAAATTTTTGCTCAAAACCTTGATTTACTAGAAGATTGTTAAGATGTTTTTCTTGACTGACTGGTTTCAACCCAACTGTAAGAAAAGGTTCAAAATCATCAATACTGCTATAGCAGTGTTGATGGTTTTGAAGCTTTTTCCACAGTTTTGTGAAGAAAATGACAGTTCTGGACACTCGTAGAAGAACAAGATTCTACCACTAGCATTTACATACATACTGCAGGCTTGCACATTCGTTACAATTTGCAAGATTCCAAAATATTTTTACATTTCTGAAAGCAGATTAGTTGGAATTAATACTGGATTGCACAGGAAATAAGCAAAAGTAACCTCAAGGAATTAACCTCTCATCCTTGAAATGAATATTTTAAAATTTCATCATGGCTTTGTTAGAGTTCACTAAAGTCTGTGCGAGATATGGAAATCTCCGTGGTTTTGTGAACCTGTACTTGATTTTATGCACCTTTTAGGACTTTGCTCAATTTATTGGGGGGAAAATTCAATTTGGATTGTTCATCGTGACTTGATGGAGTACATTGATGATTTTGCACAATTTTTTTCGCTTAGACAGATTCCCAGGCTGTCAGAGTAGAGTGAATTGTCCAAGATGAAGTGAGTTTGCCTCATGGGTTTGCAGAGTTTGACCCCCTAGTGCAGTGATTCCTAACCGCGGCTCCCAGCTAGCCTTCTTGCTGCTTTCATTGACCCTTAGAAATCCCTCAAAAATAATATAATAATAAAAATAAATAAAATTCATATTCAAAAATTACCCTTGCTTGGTTTGGAGTCTGAACAACGACTTTACAATTAGAATGAGAGGGAAGTTGTGAAAAGACTGCTATTGCTACATCACTGTAATTTCTCTAAGCAACGTTTCATAACTTTCCAGTTGAACGTGCAGCAGCATCCTCGCTTTGACAAACTTATTGAAGCTCAAAGTCAGTGCCAATTTGGACAATAAATTGATTCTTGTTAGCATTGCTATTCGCTTTATAATTTTCGTTATAATTACTTCAGTGTTTCATGCGGCTCTATACGTACTCTGAAATTTGAAATTCGTTCCTGACACCAAAAAACGTTGAGTACCACTGCCCCAGTGGTTGATTTTAGAACTAATTGATAAATCTTATAAAAAACTGGAAAAAAACCTCGCAGAATAGGACTGTTAATAAAGGTTCTTGATGTTCGTTGTTTGATATTTTATTTTACCTTATTCCTCCACAGAATATCCTCAGACTTTGGGGAAGGTGAAAGGTCATCACAGGACGATGGAAGTTCAAGGTCAAACAGTAGAAGACGAAGGTCAAGGTCAAGAAAGAAGTCAAGGTTTGTACCGGGGTGGCTGAATCTTATTTTCTTTCGGTGATCAAAGGCTTCGAAACCACCAACACTGCTATTTCATAGCACTGTTGATGATTTAGAACCTTTTTCTGATGTTCGGTTGCTACTAGACATTCAAAAAGAGATGCTTAAATCTTCTAGCCACAGATATATCAAGACTATTGCCCATTGGCAAATTTTCATTCAAAACTCATCTTCATTTGGGTGTCTGACATTCTGCAAGTGTGATCTGTACTTCGTGTTATGTTGCCGCTACGACCATTTTTGCATATTCGCTCATTAACCAAAATCGAATAAAAAAATTGGAGTTTGTGTTACCATTTTTCGCTTTTTGCTAATTTTTTTATTTTTTTTTTTATTGAAATTCGCTTAGAGCAAGGACACAGGAGAGGAATCAAACTTGAAAATTCTCCTGGAGCCACTAAAGTGCAAAGAGCTACAATCATGATTTACGATTGACTACAAAACTTATTTAATTACAGTTGTTCAGAATTAGGTTTAAAATTTTCAGACAGTCATAACTACTCTTTTCTCGAGCATGATTAGCTAATTATGAAGCAAAATCATGATTTATTTCACATGGATTCATCAGAATAAACCAAAAATTTATTTGAATCAAATTTTTAAATTACCTGGCAATTCAGTAACTCACTGGATATGTTACATAAACATTTGTTTTTATTTTTCAGATCTCGTTCTAGGGACCGACATCGTCATCGTAGACGAAGCCGTTCAAGGTCACGTGATAGGAGTCGAAGGTCAAGGAGGTCACGCTCTCGTGATCGTCACAGATCTCATCACAGAAAATCATCAGACCGGGACAGAAGATCTGCTGATAGAGAGAGAGATCGAGATAGAGAGAGGGATCGAGAGCACAGAGATAAAGGGTTGCCTCCGATCAGAGATGGTTTTGTCAGCCGTAAGTAAAAAAAGGTTAATTTTGATTTATTTCCTAAAATCAATTTCAATTTTGTTTACTATTTTGAAGGCTCTGGACAGATTTTTTTCTAAGGAAATGGAATTAACTATTTTGTTCAGACAATCGAAAGCTGAAATTCACAATTGGAGAAGGCGGCTCATAATAGTTCGAATTCTTCCATTGGTATCATTTTACCTCCATTAGCAATGCATAGCAAAATGGAACTTTGGACTTTTTTATTTTGTCAATATTAGATTATATTTATTATATAAATTTATTTTCAGAACGAGTTTTGTATCGAATCAATTCAAAATGGATCTTTTCAAATATTGATTGTATATTGGAAAGGAAAATTTTCAATATTTGGCAAAATTTTAATTATATTAGCGAGAAAATGAAATGAAAAGATGCAAAGTTATCAATTTCATCTGCTAATACGATTTCTCTTATTTAGTTTGTTCAAAAACAATATGGATTGGAAATCTGTCATCGAAAGTCACTCAGCAAGAATTACGGACTGAGGTTGAAAATCACGGACAAATTGAATCCATAAATGTAAGATTTGTTCCTGCTACAAAATTTTGCTGACTGAGATCGAATGGAAAAAACTTTTTGTTTAGCGACTCAGGCCGTTCTGCTGGTATCGATAATCCTGGGGAACAAATTCCTTGCATTTCAAGTCCTCCAGGCTGCAAAAAAGTCCTAACGTATTTCCTGCGCATCGTAGGAGGGGACTAAAAGGGAGCAAAGAAGTGGTGGATGGTTTTATCATTGTCCTGGGCAGTTACCACTCACTGCACTTTGTCATAGCGGTCTATTTCCGTTTGGGATGTTTTTCGTTTAGAGTGCAGTTGCTGGTACCACATGTTTTAGTAGCTCTTTGCTATTAAGTGGCCGTTAGTTCGTTCCTTGCTTGAATCATTCATAGGTCAGAAACACGCTAAATAAACTAAAATTTTTATTTTAATGAAAAAATGCAATCGATTTTGGTCAAATTTGACTAAAATCGAAAGCATTCTGTTGTTAAAATATGAAAATTGTTGCTTTTAGACAATGTGGTGTAAATTGAAAACTCTATAAACTATAAATTTCTTGATAATTGTGATGGAGACAAGTTGTAATAGTAAAAATGGGATATTTGTTATTCACACGGAATTAGTGATTCTATCTGATTCGAATTTCAAATGATTCTGTTTCTCCCTACTTGGAACTAAAGTTCTTCATCGTTGACAAACGATATTTGGGAGAATTTTCTGACTTTTTACCAGTCATTAGTTCTGCAGAAGATTAAATGTTAAAAGTTTAGAGATAAAGCCCTCCACTACCGGTATATAAATTTGTTAATATTATTACCTTGCTTAGAATGAAACATACGGTTTTTACTGATTTTGGAATGATCAATAATCACTTCAGTGAATTTCAGGGTGATCCTGGTCTCAATTTACTATTTTTTTTGCATACCCAGATGATTCCTCCTCGAGGATGCGCGTATATATGCATGGAGAAACGTGAGGAGGCAGCAACAGCTTTGATGAAGATGAGACATCATAGGATACATGGAAAGGTTTGTAGCATTTGATTTTTTCTTACATGGTGGTGTATTTTACATGAGCTGATTTGCGTTATCACCCTGAGCAAGTATCTTTGGCCGCTTATAGGGCTCGTAAACCTATGTCATAATCTACATGTAAAAAAAAACCTCGGAGAGCAGAAAAGCAGATTTTCACAATGGTAAGTATAGTCAGAGTTGCTTTTTTGAGAAATTATGATCTTTGTGAAACTATGATCTGTAACAAATAATGTATTTACACATTTAACTAGGCTTGATTGTTACTGTACTTACTGAATTTTTACGTAAATTGTGATTTTTTCTGTGCAATCTAATATAGAAGCTGTAGACGAACGCCTTGCGTACTCACTTTATAAATATAATGGGTTTAGTGCTGTGGATAAGGGCCGAATATATTGACTAATCCATGTATGAATTTATACTGCAAACTGACTTGACCTGTGGTCACAGGAAGCTGTTAAAGTAAGAACTGACAGATGCAGCAACTCTGATTTTTGCCCTATGGAAAACAGGGCACCGCCACATCACGTTTACAAGCACTATAGGCAATCATAGTTGGTGTTTTTAAACTTACATTCCCTATTTCCATCAACCTTCTTCATAAGGAAGTGAAATACAAATTTTTTTATGCAAAACTGTCGGAATTTATTTTTGTCTATATTTAGATAAAAAGTGGTAGATGGCCCAGGGCAGATACCGCTCACTACACTAAACCATAGCAGTTCAATACCATTTGGGATGTTTCCCGCTTAGAGCGCAGTTGCTGGTACTACGTCGTGTAGTAACTCTCTGCTGTGAAGTGGTCGTTAGTTGGTTCCTTTTAGGCACTGTTTCCGGCCTTGCTTAAGAGTGAATGTTAGTAATAAAATAAAGTCTTATCTAAAGTTTGCTAAAATTTTTTAATCTTTTTCAGTCCCTGAAAGTTGATTGGGCACCGGGTAAAGCAGTGAAAGATGAATTCAAGGAATTTTGGTCGAAGGAGTTCGGAGTCAATTACATTCCGCTCTCCAAAGTCGTCGATAATCTGGTCGGATTGAGAAATCAAGGATTCATTGATATTGATTCCGTGTCGGAAGAAAAGAGAGGTATGCAGTGTGACGGAATGCTTGAAACGTCGTTTTCTAACGATAAATAAAAACCTTTAAATCATCAACACTGCTATTTCATAGTAGTATTGATGATTTTGAACCTTTTCTTACAGTTTGGTTGCTACCAAACACACTGAAAAAAGACATTTTTATTTTCCTAGCAATATATAAAATAAAAAAAATGCCCATTTGCCAAATTTTTTTTGCCTCGAAGCAATCATTGCATGTCATATAAGGGGACAAGGCTTTTGCTCAACGTAAAATACCATTGTCTATCAGAGCGCTTCACATGCATCAAGAAAACGGTTTTACTTATCCAATTTGTTGTTCTTACAGTCGAACTCTCCCAAGCGGCCGAACAAGAGGAAAAAGAGGCCGAAGTGATGGCAACTACCGGAGCCACTACAGCGACACCTAGTGTGACAATGGGAGCAATGCCTGGTGTGCAAATGGTACCAGGAGGAATGGTACAGGTACCAGGAACACAAGGAGGAATGGTTGCAGGACCAGGTGGAATGCCAGTCATGATGAGACCTTCTTTCCCATTCCCAGGGATGGGTCAGTTTGGTGAGTACATCTAGAACTAGAGTGTTTTTTGTTTGCTGCACTAGCAAAGCAATACTGAATACAGTGTACTTTGTTGCTTCATAAGACATATTCCAACTAGAAGGTTAACATGGACTCCAAATCAGTTGGTTCCAGTTACGAGAACTCTTTTCAAGTCGTCTTGTTCATCCTTTCATATATTCATGGTACGAGTTAAATTGGATTTATATCTTCCTCGAGCCTTCACCTCCTAATTTCTGGAATGATAGCCAACCAGCGAATTTTTTACGCCTCATGGTGATGCAACAATGCAAGTTCAGATTATCAGGTCGATTTTCAGTGCAAACAAGTCTGCATTTACGGACTTATCATAATTTGATGATTAGATTATATATGAAGGATTCAATGTGCGATGCCCTTAGCAAATTGGAACGTAGCACTAGGGCATCGCAACACACAGTTTGAGAAATGCTGGTGTAGTGGTTATCATGTCGGCGTCACAGGTTGAAGCTGGATCTGGGCGGCATTAAGTATATTTTGTGCCGACATACCACCTTCGAAATACCGATGTTACCGGTGTGACGAATCATTTGCAAGCCATGTAATGCGCGAGCCAATTTTCTTCAAGGTGTCTGAGTATCAGAACAGCTGGCATTCCATCAGGGTGGTCTTGTTAACTCTGATATGAAAATTTAGTTTCTTTTTTTTTTTCAGGTCCCCAGCAAGGGATGCCAGGGTTCCAAATGGCTCCAGGAGGCATGGGACCTCGCCCAGGTATGGGGTTACCTACCCAAACTCCTGCAGTTGAGACGCCAAGTCCGCAGAAACAAGAGATGCCCACTAGTGGCAGTAGAACTCCAACGCAAGACGAGAGACAATCAGATGGTGCTCAAAAGGCTGCAGGTAGAGTTGTTTTAAATATGATTTTAAACAAGACTATTAAGAATCATTGTCGTTTGGTTCTCTTTTTGTGCAAACCTATATTTGAAAGGTAGGTGTAACTGATCTTCTCATTCCACAGAAATATAAGATTGTTAGCTCAGGTTCTTACTTCTTTTGACAAAATTGAAAGAGCAATAGATCTTATATAACAACGAGTAATGAATATTCGCTGTTATATAAGATATGTTGCACTTTAACCTCGTGAATAAATAATAATAATAATGAACAATATAAACTTAAATTTGTTCGGAATGAGAAGATGATATTCTTGTTACTCAATATTATTTCATTCGTGCATTACGGAATAGCAACGACTTACTGTCAACTTGTTAGAATTCCAATTTCTGGGGGAATTGTGCCTCCTCCCCAGCCTTCCGAAATATTGTGAGGGAAAATTTCCCCTGTGGCCCACCCCCTATTTTATCCCAAAATAATTCCGAGAAATTAAAGAGAATAGACCTCGCAACCTGGTTAATCTGATCGGAAATATTATTTAGTCGAGCTTGAGTCACTGATGGACCGTGCCTCACTGGCGCGATCCATCAGTTACTAGTGCTTAGCAAAAGATGCTTCCGACTGGGGAGTTCAAGCAAAGGTTTTTTTATCGAATTTCTCCTTCCATCTTGTTCTATATATTCGCTTCTAACGCTCGGATACAACTTAAACATCTCAAAACCTAGTTCTACTTGCAAGCTTGAGCCACTGATGGACTGTGCCTGGGCGCAATGTTTCATACCTAATGAACCCTGGCAACTGGCACTGATAATTTGCTAGTCAAGACACCTAAAGCAATCGTTAGTTGCCATCAGGAGAAATTTTACTCGTTTATCTGTGCCTTTTATGAGTTGCTTCTGACCTTGCTTTGAGGCCACAGCACATGTAAATTTGTCTCGTTGTGTTGCGTTCCAGGTAACGAAACAAAAATCCCAATACATGTTTGCATTTGTTTGTGTTAATTATATTCACATGTTTTATACTTCCCGAACATTAACAACGAAAGAGCATTCTCCGTTAGCTTGCATAGTAAACCATTCAGTTGCGCTGGGAAATGTAAACAAACATTCGCAGTGTTGCGCAAGCGTTAAATGCAACGTTAAAATAAAACAAATCTAGATAAAACGCAAGTTAAGCAAACTTGTATTGCGGCCTCAAAAAAGAGTAGATTTCAATATCAAAAATATAGAAGCAGATTCCATAATTTGTTTATTGCGGCCGATACCCAACTCTACTCTTCTAATCAAGTTGAAAACTATTGAAACCGATATTCAACCTTTGGCCTCCTCCTCACAACTCTAGCGACCACTATAATGAGGAAATGTTTTTGATTGAATAGTTATCCCGGAAAGTAATTTTGTATGTTGATTAATCTGAAATTGATTTCTTTGCAGTGAAATCATGATATATGTCAAATTTAACATTGAAATCACGACTTGGTTGCAAAATACGATCGAATCTCAGCAATTAAAAGATTATTCTAGCTCTATATTGATGTTCCCTGAACCTCTATATCTAACCTTTGACCTCTCTTCTCACAGCCGTAGCAGCCAGTATAATGTCTTCAGTTCAACCCCAGATCCAAGCTCAACAGATATCGATGGCTCAGCCAAGGTTTCATAGCCAATTACCTGTGCAGGTGGGTGGATTGGACTCAGAAGTTACTGACGGAGTAATAGTAATGAACCTGGCCTGCAAATCCATTGTAGATTACAATTTAAGGACCGTCAATTCGTCATATAATAGATGGAAATAAATCCATATTGTATATGATACATTGGAAATAAGCAAAAAGACCTTAAGAATTCAAGCTTTTAAGATATCGGTTTTGACTCAATAAAATAAGTGTTTTACGAGAATCTGTGCAGTTTTCAAGGAACCCCAGACAATCACATAACTTTGCCGGTGTCAGAATAACCATGTTTATGTTTGAAAGTGCTCGATCACCACATTAACAGTGTGTGTTTGTCTGTTCAAATTAAGGTTGGATTGACACTGTCGTTTTGGTTCAAATATCTTTAAAATTGGTTGGGTGATTCCCTACTATGACCGATTGGAGATGGTGTTTATCATTGATTTTCTAAAAAAACCACTGTTGCGGTTTGGTACTCTTTGTTCTTTGGATTGCAGTTGTTCGCAGTACATTCTGTAGCAGCTCTTGCAATATAAGTGGCCGTTAGACGTTCCTTATAGGTACTACTGCTTCAGACCTTGGTCAGAGTGAATTTTAATAAAAAAAACACAGCTTTTGATATTTTAAATTTCAAATAAAAAGTTGATTTCACATGTTTTCTCAGATTCGAATGATGCCCGGCGTTCACCCTCATTCACCTCAAATAATGCAGCAACGAATCGGGATGATGCCGATAAGGATGGGAATGCCGATGCAGTTCAGACCGGGTTTTGCAAGGTTTGTGAAGAATAATAAGGATATGTGTAGATTAATGTAAATTTCGTGCCATATTTTGATCGAATTCGACTTTCATAAACAAATATTTGTGGATTTCAAGCAAAAACATAATTTATGTCATTTTTTTTAATAATAATTGTTATATTTCTGGGCAAATTTTCTTCAACTATCTGAGTATAGAGCATCATGGAATATTGCCCATTTGCTAAATTTTGTTGAGATGGAGTTTTAGTTTCTGTCATTCTGGTATAAATTGTTGCTGACTCCGGGTCAGAGCGGAAACCCAATCCACGTTTTGAAATATGGATAAAATTTCATTTCGCAGGGTACCAATGGTTCCACATCCGTTCCAACCTCAACCAGGGATGCAAATGCAAAGAATGCCTGGGCAGGTGAGTTTTCATGCTTCTATGGTTTTACTTATAAGAGCTGATAATATATATCGCCCATGTTGGCGCTAAGGTTGTGCAAAATATTCGAATTGGAATATTCGAATCATAAATTATTCTATTCGATTTCTGCAACAATTCGAAATCAACAAAATGGATCATTTTTCTAAAAATAAATTTGAATTTTCCAGTTTTAATTATCTTATATAATTAATATAAGGTAAAAGAGGTCTTTGTTTGCTTATTATATGGATTCTGATTCGAATATTCGATCCTAAAACCCAATGATATTAGATTTTGGCCCCCCCTAGTATTCACTGCCGAGAACACAACGATACCAAACCATGGTTTTGCAGCATAAATCCTGCCAAGACTTTTGAACCTTTCACTTTCATGCTAATCGATTCGATAATATATAATATCTAAAATTTTGACATATATTTTCATTAAATTAATTTTCAGTGCTGTTAAATCTCAATTCTCCCCCTACATGTGTCCATTTATCTTATTTATTCTTTCTTCCAGATGATGTCCCCCATGCCTCAAGGAGCCATGCACATCCAGGGAGGTCATATGGGTATGCGGCCTCCATTTCCAAACCAACAACCCCCTGGGCGAGGAGGGGGAATTCCCATGGAGGAGGATGGTGTCGTAGTTGAGGAAGAGGAGGTACTGGTCGAATCTGGGACTGAAAAAGGAGGAGATGATAAAAAAGGAGATAAAACGCCAACAGATGAGCAAAAACGACTGGACGAACAAGGTCCTCCCCAGGATGGAAAACCTGCAACTGATGAACGACGTCCGTCAGTGGAAGAGCGCCCCCCAATGCGTATGGAAAATCGCCCGCCTCCTGGTTTCCGCATGGATGATCGACCCCCACCGGGATACCATATGGATGATAGAGGCCCGCCTGGGTTCAGAAGGTCACCACCCCCAGGGAGGTTTGGATTTGATGGACGGCGCCCTCCCATGGATGGACCCCCTGGCGGACCAAGATTCCCTGATAGGGAGAGGTAAGGATTGTGTAATTCATTTTTGCAACTGTATTTTATTTTAAAAATGGAAATATCATTTACCGATTTTTTTGTTAGCCACTTATTAGAGTGCATCACCCTGTCCAAGGCCCTATAGTGGCGGCCACTGAAAGAAAGGGTTACAGATGCTGGAAATATATGATCCTTTCCTGTTCGGCTTAGCCTACCAAAGTTATTGCACCCTGGTGTTGGGCTTGGATAAGCGAGCAGGGCTGGGCAGGACTTGTGCCCGAGAATATCGACTTGCGATGCCAACATGTTCAACCACTGGGCCATCGCACTCACTATGTTCCCATTTTCGATTAATTTCAAGTATTTTGTGCTTTGGATTGCTTTGAATCATCGTCTACTTACATTGCTCAGCCATACACTCGGGAGTTATATTTTATTTTTTTACAACTTCATGTATAATTCAGGTCCTGAGGGTGCAAGCTAGTGTTGTCACTGCTTTTAATCGCAATGCTTCATTTCTTTTCGAAATTTTTTCTGTTTTTGAGTGTAGCAGACTGGTGAAATGACAGCTACTCAGATACCCTAGGAGGAGAAGGATGCTGTCAGAAGAAAGTTTAGGAATTGTGCTCCAAATTTCTTCATTTATCTTTTGTTAGAAGATTGAAATATCTCTTTTTGGAGTCTGACAGTAACCAAAGTGCAGAAAAGGTTCTAAATCATCAATACTGCAATGAAATAGCAGTGTTGATGATTTCGAAGATTTTTGTCCATCCAAAGAAAGCAACATTATCATTTCAAACACTCGAAAAAAAACAAGATTCCGTCACCCTGGAGTGCAGTTTCTGGTGCTTCGCAGTTTGATGCTGTTCCTAGTAATTAGAATCATTCTTGCTGAATTTACTAATATTGGTCGGCTGGATTTACATTAGATTGGAAATAACGTGATTGCGGCGTGACTACCAAATGCAACTCACGTTTTTAGCCCTGTAGGTGTGGTATATAGGATAGTCCTAACGTACTTCCTGTGTGTCGTAACAGGCTACTTGAAGGAAATAAGGAAGTGTTTCACAAAGTCCAGGGCAAATTATAACCGTGACATATAACGTTTAGGGATGCATCATGCAAGAATTGTTGGAACCAGAAGTGTTCACATTTCTGGTTTCTGCATTTCGGAATTACATAAATAAATGCCTGTAACAATTACAACACAACTCTAATTAATGACTGCAGCCTGATCAGAATTATTTTTTTCCAGATTCCCAGATCGTAATATGAGAGACGACAGACGCAGGGATGATATGAGGTAATGATTTTTCTCACTTTCCTTTGAACTGTTTAAGCTTTTGTTTGGGGATTTTTCTCGCATTGTTCAATGTTGAATAGATTGTAACCCAAACAAGTTTATTAACAAAAATAGTTTCGTTTTCAATAACAATAAAAGATTTTTAATCGCATTCTGACTTTAATATTTTTCACTCAGTGAATTTGTTAATTTTTCAGACGTCGCGAAAGATCACGAAGTCGGGAGAGGGATCGCCGTGAACGTGGTGGAATGAGAGACCGCAGGTATGAGAATATGTTATGATGAAATTTAATTTTGTATTTTGCCGGGTACGTGACTTATACCTCTGATGGAGATGCCAGTTGCGGCTGAAGATTTGATATTTACTGATTTTTCTTTCCTGTGTACGAACACTATAATCATTCCACTTGTGATTCAAACCCAGAAGGACTAGAGATGTGCAGCTCAAAACAGATTGCTAAAAAATATACACATTGAGCTAAACGGAAATAAAAGGGATTGTTTTTATTTTTTCAAAACGCATTAAAATAAGGCGAAATAATTTTTATTCAGTACAGGTATTCAAACAAAAATTAAAAATTATATATTCCCACGAGATGAGGTAAATTTCAATCATATTTTAAATAATTTTGTCAGCATGTTTTGCTTTTTCAATTGTGTCGTGGTAAAGCACGGTCCATCTGTGGTACATGCTTGACATGTATATTTTCATATTAAAACCAGGTTTGAAAGAGATGATCGTGACCGACGTGACAGATTTGACGGTAGAGGTGGTTGGGGGCGTGACCGTATGGATAGGGGGCGTGGTGGAAGATTCGGAGGTGAGTGTGTATGTTAATATAGGAAGGTTTTGCATTTTATATAACCCTTCTTGAAACGAACTCTCAACTAAGAAAAGTGTTGTAATACTTACTTTGGCTGAAATTAACTTTGATCATTCTGTTTGAACTTCTAATAAACTTATCAACCGCGTCAAAATGGCCATTTCCACTATTGGTGAGGATTAGATGCATATTTGACCTCCCAATTGTTTATGAAATAATAAGAAAGAGATACCACGTCCAGCACTAGCATAGCCTGACTTGAGCCACCCAGTCAAGTACCTGGGCTCAGATTGGGAATGTTTCATTCCTGTGAATCATGATGTTCGACAAAGAACGTGATATGATAACTTTATCTGCGTTCTATACTCCCAAGCATGAGCCACGCTTGTTCAATCTCCCAATGGCGATTAGAGAAACAGGTCGAGAATGAAGGAACCGGGCAAATATTGAATTCTCTGGTCAATTTTTTGTGGTCAAACCTGATCTGGAAAGATTCTCGCACAATTTTACCAACTGAAGATTTTTCTTCTTTTGTAGGTCGTGATGATTTTGGTCGGGGAGGAAGAGGTGGACGTGGTGGTTTTGGAGGAGGATTCGGACGTCCTGGAAGATTTGAAGAAGAGATTGATGAAGAGGAATTGGAATATAAGAGAAAGAGAGAAGAGGTGAGAGATCAAGGGTCAGAGTTCATGAATTTGATTTTTGATTGTAAAAAAGAAATGAATTGATTTCCAGCATAGAGGGGGGTATCACTCATTGCCTTGCTCTGATTGAATATTTTTTTCGTAACCCATTTTAGTGGAAACTGAGCAAGGACCTATAGTAGCGTAGATGGAGTAAGTAGGAAAAAGGGAATCAGCCAATGGCTGCTACCTTTGAGAGGGAAACATACCAAACAGAACTGAACCACTATAATACTGTGCAGTGATTGGTATCTACCCTGTGATTTGCTTCTTTCCAGTATTGCTTCCGCCCTTGCCTGGGAGGAGTTTCAATATTTAAAAATCAAAATATCTGACCTGGGCTCGGATCTACCACCTTTTCAATGTCAATGCGGCTTAAGTGGTGTATGTGTTAGCACCAGTAATCAACATTTGCAAACTTTTTATACCAGGTCCTTCGTCAACGTCGTGAGAAAGAGGAAGAATATGTCGTGGAGGAAATTGATTTCTCAGCGTTCGGACTCCCCACAGGGTTCGGACCCCCTCCCTCAGCAGAGCCTGAAGAGAATAAAGAGGAAGATGGCGAGAGACGGAGGGATAAAGGTAGGTTGTTTTAAGAGTGTAATATTGATTCAGGATGACAAAAAATCAATTTCAGTCAGGGGGTCTGGAACGTTCATGTCATTTACTTTCGATGAATGAAAAAGCTTTAAAACAATCAACAATGCTATTTCATAGCAGTGTTGATAATTTTGAACCTTTTTCTAATGTTCGATTGTTACAAGACACTCAAAAATTGACATTTTTATCTCCTAAAAGGATATATCATAAAATATCGCCCATTTGTTAAATTTTCTCCTAATGAAACCCATTTTCTTCGGGCACCTGGGTATCAGACAATCTTCCAGTCTGTTCTGAATATTAGTCCGGGGAAAACTCTTAGCGTATTCGAGGTGGTGCCACGCCTGTCACTCCCCAGAGAATTACTCAGTAATTTCTTACACATTACAGTGACCTTTAATAAGTGCTCAAGACTGAGGCTTGATAATATCTAAACTTTTGACTCTACTTCAACACCCATTACAGCTGACTGGCAGAATATCATCTGCTCTGCTACTGAGATAATCGAAGTAAATTGTCCTAACGTGTCCTGTGTGTCGTGTGAAGTGTCTAAAAGAAAACAAGGAAGTTGTAGACAGTTTTACTATCAGATGGGGCAGATACCACTCACTACACTTTATCATGGTGGTTTAGTTCTGTTTGGGATGTTTTCTGCCTAGAGCGTAGTGGCTGGTGCTACATCTAGTAGTAGCTCTTTGCTATTAAGTGGTCGTTAGTTGTTCGTCCAGCTCAGAGTGAATTTTAATGAAAAATATATAACTAAACAAAATTCACCAGGGTCTTGCCTTGGAAAAATTCCACATTTAACGATTTTAATTATCATTTTTATTAAATTGGTTCACATATCTTTCTGCGTTGACATATGTCTGTATATATTTAGATAATCATGAAGATCGGGATCGTCGTGACGACAGGGATCGTCGGGACGACAGAGATCGTCGTGGTGATAGAGATCGCCGAGATGATCGAGACAGAAGAGACAGAGATAGGAGAAGAGACGACAGGGTAAGGGGCCGTTGCTCATTTGCTAAATTTCTTTGTGATGGAACCCAAGTGTCTGAGTAGCGGACATTATGATAGTCTGTATAGAGCAGAGCTGGGCGGCATGGTGTATTTAGTTTGAGGCGGTATGCCGTAAATACCGGCATTGCGATTATTGGCGCGGTGCGGTATTTTAGAAATCAAGATGTCAGTATTCACCATCCTACCTGTATGTCGCCCAGCTCTAGTATGGAGACACTCTGTTTTTAATGACAAGATTCATTAACTCTTACTTGACAAAAATACAGACCTGGAAATTCACAGAATCACAGGTTTCCAGAATCTCCCATGGATTCTCTTAAAATGGTTATGAAGGCCAAACCAAAATGTTAATATCAAGTGATATTAAGTGTTAATATTGTCTTTTAATTATTGAAGATCGAATTCTCAAAGAATTCTTTTGCATATTTGCTGTGTATTTCAGTATAATATCCTTATTCAATATAAAAACCCACCAGGAGGAAGAAATAAGGAACAGTTGTGTTCTAGCGCATTGCGATGGATTTGCAGGACTTAAGTATTTGGACAATAGTTTGCCAAGCACATCAGCAGACCACATCTGTGCTTCATCTGTGCCGACATGTGGGGGAAACAAACCATTATGTGCTAAAGTAATTCAAAGTCACACGCCGAGTCCTATATACTATGTAGATACTCCACTGCCCGGACTATGGACATTAGAACCGTATCTTGTAGCTGGGACTGGGCAATTCGATTCGGTGATTCGAAGCACATGCTATTCGAATCAATTGCGAATCGTTCATGGGAACAAAAACTTGCTGAATGAAGCGAAATTTTCATTTCAACGATAAAATTCACTCGATTTGGTCAAATTTGTATTTTGTTGTTAGAATGTCTGAATTGAAACATACACTATAAACTATAAATTTCTTGATTTTCACAATGAAGACAAGTTTAATAGTAAAAATGGGATATTTGTTATCTAGACGGAATTAGCGATTTGATCCATTTTTCGGATCCGATTCGAATTCCAAATAATTTAGTTTTGCCCATAACAGACAAAGCCAGTAGCAGTGTCTGAAATTAACCTTTCAACGATAAAAGCTAGTTCAAGCGTAGTACCAACCAGCAACTGCACTTTACCATAACGGTTCAGTTTCGTTTGGGATTTTTTCCATTTATTGAGTGCAGTTGCTGGTACTACATCATTTAGTAGGTCTTTGCTATTGAGTGACTGTTAGTTGGTTCATTTTAGGCTTCTGGGCCTTGCTCAGAGTGAATTTCAATAAAAAAAAAAATGAACGGCAGTGACTGGTATCTGCCCTATGTTGTGGGACGACAAAAAGGAAGCAAGGAAGTGGTGCATTTATCATTCTCTTGACTGCTTTTAGTCAACTCTTACGACATACAAGAAATTCGTCAATTCCTACGACATCATCTACAGGACACACTTGCGCATTTTTTCTATGATTATAAGTCTTCATAGTAATCGGTACTTGCCGCCCAATCTAGGAATTATATTTTTATGATTATATTTAGGATCGTCGTGATCGTGACAGACGTAGAAGTCGCGAAAGGGATCGTGGTGATGGGGATGGCAGTAGAGAGCAAGATGGAGACAAGCGATCTGGAGATGAACGTACAAAACGTTCAGATTCTACAGAGGAACCAACTGAAAGCAAACGTAGGAAAATTGAAGGTTGGTGGAGGATTCGATTCTTGTTGTTTTTATCATCGGGTAAAGTAAAACTTTCATGAATCTGTTTAAAAAATGACAATTAAAACTGATCTGTCTGCAACTCTGCTCTGGATATAAGTGATGTCGGTAGTAGTTGGTGACAGACCAGTATGTTATCATTGTTCTCAGAGAACTTTATTTTATTAACATATTTCTAGATAATTGCAGAGTTATATGTGTGGAGGCAAATAGTTGGTGGGGAGTCAAATTAATATAATTGGGAGTCGGGAGTAAAAAGAAAGATTCCAGGAAGCTCCAACTCTACAGCTCTTGCTGTGGTTGTGTCCTGAAGTGGACAGAATAGAATATGGATCATATAGCATATGGATTATATATATATAACGAACAGCCACAAAAGTTTTTTTAGAAAATCTTAAAATACTCTAAAATTAGTATAAATTTTTGAGGTCCACACATTTTGATTCTGTTGGTTTCGAATCAATAAAAAAATCAAATCAATGGAAAAATTGTATATATTGGGCGACCCTAGTTGTGACCAAATTCTTTAAACTTTGAATACTTTGTTTCTGCAGGTGAAACTGAGGAGTCCGCCCAGGTGTCTGAGATTGTAGACGGTGATCAACCAGCTCCATCTAGTGAACAAACAGCGCAATCTAGTGACCAACCGTCATCTGAAAACGTCGACCCCGCTGCTGCTAACGATCCCCAACCTGCTGATGAATCTCATGAGTCTGCTGTTGAAGCAGCTCCCCATGATGATCACGGTGATTCTCATGAGACTGTTGGTGATTATCAGGATTCAGGTTTTCATGATGTGAGAGATGGATCGCAAATCACCAGCACCGATAGTGGGATCTCTCACGAGCCTTCTGCTGATTTCAGCACGCAATCAAGTGAATTTCATGAACCTTCTGGTGGTGATGACTCCACCAATGTGGAGCCAGAAGCTCAGCAAGATCCTCACATACCGGAACAAAGCAGTGATCATCAAATTCTCGATGAAATGCCCCAGAAGCAAAATCGAGATTTAGAAACTGAACAACTCCACCCAAGTGAGGCAGCAGAAAGCCATGATTACGCTCATGAACAATCCGAAGAAAACCATATCAAAATGGACCAAATGGATCATGAGATTCCTCATGATAATCACGATGATTTTGCTCATGAGCCACCTGGTGATGATTTGGATCAAAATCACTTAGGTGATCGTGATGAGCCGCAGTGCAAAATAACTAACCCTGACCAAATTGAAATGGGAGAGGGAGACCAAATAATGACAAAGACTCCGCCCAGTGGAGAGCAGGAAAATATATCCGAACCACAGGTTGTGGATATGGAGGAATAGCAGTGACGCCTAATCAATCACTCATGGGCAATTAATAATCAATGATATCAATAAGTCAATAATCGCAAACACTGCCTGTCAATATGGTAGGCTTAGTTGGCCAAGCTGTGCTCTGACATCATTTTTATTTCACCAGGCATAACCCAATGTGGTTTGTTATATATCACTATCGGCTTCACTTCTCTCTCAGGATAAACTTAACTTCAAATATATAAAGAGTGGCTTCGGGAATACAATCTTCTGTCATATCTGCTACACTTAGTCCTCTGGCATTAGTCAGCGTTGTCGTCTGCGAAACACACGCTTCAACCAACTGTAATTCATATATTTGATGCAACACATGGCTCTACAGTCAACTCCTCGAGTTCACGACTATGCGAGTAATTGCATCTAACATGTGTCGGGATAGCAGGACACAAACAAACTTCATGATAGAGCTTGGAAAACATTGGCGAGATGTGTCAGCCAGGGAGTGGGGACAAAAACTGTGGCCAAATTGCATCTGCATTAGCCTCATATGGATGCTGGGAATGATGTTGATGTCTCCTTGTTCAGTGAAGGCCGTGTTCAGGTGGACTCTTGTGTTTCATAACACTTTGGATCAACTATCTAATCTATATTATTTGAGCTGTTGGCTCTGTCTTGTTTTCTGTATCCCCAACCTCGATATGTCACTGATGGCCAAGCCCTGGAAGAGAGGTCTATATGTGGTGCATACATGGCGAGGTAAAACTTCCTCCCTACAATGTCGACACCATTTCATATATGTTTCCTCCGGAATTTCTCCCTTTTTGAAAATTCAAGCTGCAACCAACCGTTGCTCGAAATTGCTGACACTCCGAAACATCAGTTGGAGATTTCCTATAAAATATTCGAGAATACTCTGCCCTATTGAGACCTTTTATTCTTAGTTTTTGTTTTATGTCTGGAAATATCAAGTTCATTTTTATTGAAAGTTTAGCCAACATGTTATGCATCGTTTAAAATTTTCAGTTCATAATTTATTTCTTTGTTGGACTATTTTTGAACTGATTATGGAACTACAATATTTTGATATTCTTGCAGAAATTTCACCATTGCATCAATCTTATTTTAATGTCCATAGTATGTAGAAATTTTATTTTGTCAAGCATGAGCCACAGATGGGCCGCACCTCAGCGGCACATTCATCTATGACTCGTACTTAACAAAATATGAGTCACCATCACTTTATGACTGAAAAGCCCTATTTTTAATGAGAGTCCTATGAATAAATAATTTAATTTGCGGCTTTCACCCACTCTATCTAGTGTTATACTACATCCTCTGCTTCAAATCAATAATGTTATTAGGTCAAATGTTAATTACTTTGGCATTTTGATGGCTTTTTCTATCTATGTATGACCCTACCCTAATGAGATCTTTTTCAAAGATTTGTTGATTGCATAGTCTAGTTAAAACCGACCCCTAGTTTTATTCCATTTTTAAAATGTTCTGGTAAATTTTCTGCAAGATGTCCTGAACTTTCATTCACTGTGCCCCTGTTATTGCTGCCTTAGGTTAATCAATAAATTTTTTATGAAGATTTTTAAAATCCTGTCTATCTTGGGCAGTTGTGATAAAATCAGACTCCTGCAAAAGTTACAGGCGAACGTAGCAACTGAACGATAATTCAAATTCAATGTTGACAGTGCTACCTATTGAGTTGTTGTATTAGGGCTTTTTTAAGTTTATTCTAAAGCAAGGTCGGAAGCAGCACCTAAAAAATATTGAAGTTTGGACATGGTTCTGCAAAATGGCAGGCACAATCGACGAAAATTGGAATACTTGAGGCACTGATATATTTTTATTTTCTTGTATTATAATGCATGCTACTAGGCTTTATTATTCTATAATGTAGACATGATTGCTTTTCCTGTTTTTGGGGCTGGGACTGCGTTTTTTAAACGATATACATTTACTTTGATAAAAAAATTTGCGTCTTCGTGACGCATTTTACAGCACTCTGGATTGATAATATGACATCAAAATCGACTGTCGTCTGCTGTGTACAAAGGTTTATGACGTGGACAATGCTGTTTCGGTCGTGGACAACGGGGAAGGCAATCATGTCGCCTGCTAGATGTTTTTATTAACTTCACAAATACGTGCTCGGCAAATGGCTGGAGCGAAGATAGAAGAGTGCTGAAGCGCAAGAAAAGTCCTGGCTAATGTTCGGGTGAAAACTACGAAAGTCCTGGCAAATTGTCAGGTGAAATCTCATCGGACTGAAAGTCCAACAAATTGTTGGCGAAGATTTTTGACTATGGGGCAGTGAACGTATCTTTGCGGAAATCTGGGATTGTAGGAATATCAATACCCACGTGTCTGGGTTGTAACTGCGACTCTTGGCTTTTAGAAATGGTGATAGTGGTATAAGCATAGCCTTGTGTTGGGGTATCATGATTTGTATCAATATTGAACCCTAGTCGTGAAATATTCTTTGCCTAATGTTTTGACCCACAGTACATCCGCAAAAGGTAGGTCTGCTGGTCGGCTTAGTGCTGGTAAAGTTTGATTGTCCGAAGTTCTATCATCTCAAATTCACTTTTCAAACAAAGCATGCGCGGCGATGGACGCAAATTCTCGAGTTAGAACGGTCATTGCATAGACTGCTGGAAGCTTATTGCTCGAAAATTTCATTTTATACACGCCTAGCATGGGCGCGTTATACTATCGACATAATAAATCTCTTGGACAGAGAAAGTTTGCCCTGACATGCGAATCTCGCTCCTGAGACGCGGTCCATATGTGGCTTATGCTTGGCAGAATAAAATTTCTGAATGGGCGCCACTCGTACGAATAGAAAATCACGTTGGACTGCAGTGTGTCATATCATTCGAATTAATCGTGAATCGTTCACAGGAACAAAAACTAGAGCATGTAGTGTGGATTGAAAATATACTTTCTTGATTTTTACAATGGAGACAAGTTGTAACAGTAATAATGGAATATTTGTTGTTTGCTTGAAATTAGTGATTCGATTCGAAAAAATATTCGAATCAGATTCTAAAGGATCCGGTTTGCCCACCCCAAATCATTTCGATCAAAAAATTTCGATTCTATGTATATTTTGCGATCTCACATGTATATTTCAAAATATTGGTTCATCCGATAATATACGAGAGAAAATAATTGGTGATATTAACTAAGCGCCGTCTATCCCCACCAGAAATTTTATTTTGTTGATCATGAGTCACAGGTGGACCATGTCTCATTGACTCGACCCATCAGTGACTCGTACTTAACAAAACATCATCGGACTTTTTTGTTCAACGAAATGAAAAATTCTGATTCGGGAATTGGTTGTTATAAAAAATAAACTCTAATGCCTTTTGGCGAGTTTTTGTTGTTGTCGGAGTCACGATTGATACGAATAATCTGTGCTTCTAATCGAATTGCCCATCCCTGGTCGGAAGACACAGATTTCGGTTTTACAGCAATTTTGAATAAACTTTTTCGTGAAATCTGTTAGACGTTTTCTTTTCAACCAACTGAGAAATTTTGTTCGCTTCTAGTCGGCATCATCAGCTTTTGCGATTGATTCGAAAACATAAAAATGGCTCAAGAGGTCACCAGAATTTTTCCTCGAACAACTGCACTCTAAACGGAAAACATTCCAAGTGGAACTGAAACTCCATGGTAAAGTGCAGTGAATCGTATCTACCCTGGGCGACGGTGCTCGAACTCGCAGCTCAAGCTTGACAAAACAAAATTTCCCGAATCCGATAATTATTGCCGTTGTCAATCCAGAGAAATTCTGTAAGCGTTTCAAACAGAGCCCTTTCACGCGTGTCATATTTGGCGCAAGCTTGGATAAATTATATTCCTGATTGAATATTGGAATGTTTTGAATTGACCATGTTTGATTGATTATAATTATTCGTTTTTGTATTTTAATATACAAAAATATCATGTTCTCATTCCACAGAAATATAAGTTTTTTGTAAGCTTTCGTTAGAACATAGTCTAACTTCTTCAGACAAGATTAAAGTGATATAAATACTTTAACCTTGTCTGAAGAAGTTAGACTATGTTCTAACGAAAGCTTACAAAAAACTTATATTTCTGTGGAATGAGAACATGATATTTTTGTATATTAGCTTGATATTATCTCATTCGTGTATCCTTGTGAATTCTCTCACACACGGATCCAGGATTGTAAAGAAACAAGGAGGAGGGATAGGTAGTTCATTGCAAGATATCAACGAATCACGTAAATTTGTATTTTAACTTGATGATTTTGTTTTTCATCTCGGCGAGCATGGCCGTACCTAAGTAAACAGCGAAGGAATGGCCATGGTTAGTCGGAGAATACTATTATGTATTTGTAATCTCAGGCATGGCCCATCGATAGACCGCGCCTAAGCGGCGCGTTCCATCGATGGGTCATTCTTGAAATGTTTTATTTTGTTGTAAATATTCAAAATTTTCAACGTGGATGTAAATAAATAATAACGGTAGTGGCGTTATGTTTTGTGTGTTTATTTCTGTCATTATACTGCGAAGGTCCGTGGTGTATTCATCCGTTTCAATCACGGCAATATACATTATACAACAAGATGATGAAAAATCAATTGTATGATCAACGACATCTTGTATTTGTGCGTGTGAAGTAGGCCACTTGAAGGAAGCAAATGGTACTGACCAAAAGGAACCAACCAAAGAGCACTTATATGGTATGGGTAAGTTTAAAACCAGAATTTTGACTCGGAATACTATGAATTATGAATTATTATTATGAATCTCTTCGCTGCTTCTTTTAACACCTCGGATCTCAGGTCAAGCAATAAAATGTGGTGATTGATTTAACTCGCCCATGGCCAATGCTCTTTATCATCGCGATTCAGTTCATTGGCCCTGGGAATGTTTTCTACTTAGAGTGCCGGTGTTTTGAGGTAGCTCTTTTCTATAATAAAATTTAAGTCCTATTGTCCTTTTTTATTTAGGTTTTGAGTTTCTACAGTGCCGCAGCATCGCTTTCCTTATCGTCTTGATCTACAAGGCTTTAGATATTGGATCAATAGGAAATATTATGGAATGGGAATGAATTTCCTTATGGTTTTGGTAGACTTCTGCTGGCGCTTCGCTGGTGCACGGTGTTTCACGTAATCGCTGCTTACAGCTTCCTCCACTAGCCAGTTCCATGAACAGGAAAAATGAGAAATATGGCAAGCCAAAAAACCTCCGCCCTGATTCGGAACTGGTATCTGCACTAGAGGTCGTGGTTCGCCATATATCCGCTGGACGCTTCGCCGGTGCACGGTGGTTCCTCCCCCAACCAGGCTCTTGCATGTTGAGCCTAAAACCTTCACCCTAGTTCGTAATTGATGTCTACACGAGAGGTCGTGGTTCGCCATGTGGTTAAGCCCTATTCTCGGCTATTTTCTCCCACAAGTTAAAAATAAAATCCTACCCTATTTTTTAGCAGGACCTGGCTTGAATCATTCCGATAGCATGGTAGATATATTTTGTATAAGTATTTTCTGTGCTGAAGGAAAGCAAAAAAATTGAAAATTTTGTTTTTGAATTTGATCAGCCAGCAATAAATCCCGCAAACTATTCAGAGACTACAGAAAAATAAGAATTTTCCCAACTACGCGTATTCATTTTTTGATTTCAAATTAAAGCAATATCCACGTACAAGAGCCATAAAACTTCAATTCATTGTTGCGTGAAACACGTGACAAACTGAGGTTCGGGCGGAGTCACTCAGGTGTGTGATGACGTCATGTAGTCGTTGCAGCTGTCAGCCCATTATTGAAATCTGCGATTTTTCGCGAGTTATCAGGTTCGTTATTCCAAATTTGATAGGATTTTAGGATTTGCTATTGGATATTATACAGTTAAATGAGGTATAGTATTTTTTTTACAATTTTGTAAAAGCGTCTCATTCCAAAGCTCAAACGGAAGGGCAGAAAATGCTGAAGATTTGTTAACCATTTAACGTTACAATGTCTTAAATCTGAAATCTTTGTGGAGTTATAGTCTAAATTTTGCGCGTTTTCCCAACATGCAAACTCTCCAGTAATTGTTATGTTTCAGGCTAGGATAGGTTTTCAGTTTTATCCTGCGGGGGAGGATACGATTTAAGGAATACATACAGCACTGAGTATAGCAAATCGCGACATCTCGTGCAGACACCAGTCTCGAATCGAGTTGAACGTTTTGGCTTAACATTTTACTATATTTTTCCTGTGCATGTACATGGTTGGTGGAGGAAGCTGTAAGCAGCACTTACATGAACCGCCGTCCACCAGTGGGACATCCAGCAGACCTCTCGCATTTAATCATTCCTCACAGGATTCGAACCCATGCTGCATGCGTATACTGGTACCAACCGCTGACTAAGCTAACCGTGCACTCTTTCACTGTACATTTGTCGATTTTTCATGTGTCGTTGGAGAAGTCGAAATAAAGTAATTGATTGATTGAATGTCCAAACAGCACAGTTTAGCAGTAACTTAGGATGAGATTTTGTTTTTTTATGATGATTGATTTATTAAGGAGAGGAGAGCAGAGAATACGGCCTCACCATATTGCGAATACCGTGCCGGAATTATGGCATGCTATCGAGTTTACAGTTGAATCATCATGATTTTTTAATAAAAAACACCTAAAATACATTATTCATTTTTCTTCAACTCATCCAAACAGTGTACAATATAGATTAAAATGACATCGTCATCTGCAAGTTGGGTGAAGTTCTTCAAAGATGCTGGGATTCCTGCAGATCTCAGTGCAAAATATGCTGTCATGTTTTCAGATCACAGGTGATATTTTCTGCATAGTAATGTTTTAGTTTTAGTTTGACAGAATTATATTCAACCCTTCATAAGTTACTGGGGTTCCTCACTAACCTCTGCTTTTCAAGCTTTTGGTTTATTTCAACATAATGTTCAATCAGAATCCTCATTGTCAAAACAAAACATTTAAATTCAGCTTATTTGTAATGTTATTGTGAACTTATTGAATTATTTCATTGGTCAGAATTTAATCATTCAGGTTTCTAGTCGACTATTTTTATAGACAGACTTGAGTAATTTTTGCATGCAGGCTTGTTTTCTGGAATCCATAGCTTGTTTCCTGTGGAGCTGGAACAACAGTTTAATCTTCCTGCCAATTGCCTTAACTTATTTCCTCAGCATCACTCACTGTACTTTCCCATAGCGGTTTAGTTCTGTTCGGGTTTTCTAGTTGTATATTTATAGTAGCTCATTGCCATTAAGTAGCTGTTATTATAAAATTTTCTATGTGTTTTTCGATTCGAACTACTTTCTTCAAGTGATTTGATTTAAAAGTTACCTACTTGTGCTAATTATAGTTTTTAATTTTTTTCCAGAATTCAGAAGGCAATGTTGGGGGAACTGGATCGGGAGATATTGTCTGACATTGGTATAAAAGCAGTAGGAGATAAAATGGCGATCATGAGGCATGCGAAGTTTGTTGATGATCAAACCAAACGTGACGCGTCATCGAAACTTCTCGCTGACGGAATAAAAACTTTGGAGAATCGATCAAACAAAGGTTCATCACCTGCACAAAGAATGATTAATCATAGTATTAACAGTCGGTCTCCTTCTGGACGAATTTCACCGAAAGTCGTTGTTGATATTATTGAAAAATCACCAAAAAAATCAGCTGAAGATCTTGATCCAAGAAAGACTGTTTTTGACAGATTAGGAATTGATTCGCCAGGTAATGCTGGCTCGAGCAGCGGTATATTTAAACGTCTCGGAGGTGAAAAACCAAGTGTGGAACTACCTTATGCCGGTGTGTTGAAGAAGCCGGCCTCACCTGTGCCGATAAAGAAGAAAATTCTTGTTGTGAAAAAAGCAAAATCGACGAGCATTCTTGATCGTCTCGGCGCACCAAAGCCTGACACGACCATGACAACAAAAAAGCCAACAGTCTCCACAACAATGTCGAAGAAAGTTGTTTCGATAAAAAAGAAGCCTGTTGCTAGGCCAACCACAACATCACCAACGAAGGTTTTGATAAAACGCAATGTTGCGGCAACTAAACCAGGGGTCAAAAGGTCATCAAACGTACTTGATCGTCTTGGTGAAATTGTAACAAGTACGACAAAACAATCACAAGAATCTACTGGTACTGATAACTCACCAGCCGCTAAACGGAAGTTAATTGTCATGGTACCGAAGAAAAAAACAACTAACACAGTCAAAAGGAAATCTACGGGCGATATTCGGGAGAAATTATCGGCTAAGAAACCAATCTCCAGCAACACGGTGTCCAGTACTTCATCAGCTGGGATATTCAAAGGAGCAGCTCAGACTAATTCTAGTGTATTTGCCAGACTTGGAGCGAAATGAGAATCGGACATGATTTTCTTTTGTCAAGTAACATTCACAGATTGTCCCTCTGCAGGATATTGTGCCAATAATCTCAACAATATTGTTCAAATCATAACGTACCCGTCAAAATTAGGATTCGACAAATTTGTTGGCTGTACTGGAACTGAGATGATTTTGATAGAAATATTGTGCCGGTTCTGCTCATTTTCTGTTGTTATTCATACATGACTTACATAGCCCCAGTTTGGTTTTCATTAGATTAGTTAGTTGCATAGATGCATTAGGAGTTGTCCCCAATCAGAAATGTTATTTTGCTAAGCACGTGCCACAGATGGATTGTGTCTGGCGTGATCCATCAGTAAGTCTGTCCACAATGTTTGATTCGATTCATGATTTGTGAATCAGAGAATATTTGATTCGATTTCCCAGTGGCTCGAAAGCGACGTTCAAATAAGCATACATTTTCAGGATATAGACGTTGGTTTTTAAACATTTTTCTGAAAAAATCTTTGTTTATTTTGTATGAAACTGCTGATTGAATATTCGATTCAATTCGTAAAAATTATTCGATTCGATTCTGAATTTAACAGAAACCGGTATTCGACTTGTTACACCTTGTTACACACGATGTTACATCTTCTAGTAGATTAAAATGTCTCTTTTTGAATGTCTGGACAGAAACAAAGCTGTAGGAAAAAGGTTCAGTTTTGAAGCTTTTTTGTCCATCCGAGGAAAATGACATGGGTGTTCAGGACACCTGAAGAAAAACAAGATTCTGTCACCACGAGAAATAATGTTAAGGAATCTAAGGAAATCTCATCGACTCTCATAGTGATTACAATCTATTGAATGCGATACAACCGTTGTGAAAGTGCGAAAATTTTTATCTCAATATTTCAAAGAAATACTAATTCAGAGTCTTTCTTCACGCCTACACAAATTTAATTCTGTACCGTTACGTCTGATAAAGTCAGACTTCTTTCGACAAGCACTTTGAAAAATGTGGCAAAAAGAGATGCACATGCAATATAAAGAGATTAAAGATTTAAACCTTTTTTGTTCGGGCAAAGAACAAATAGTTATCGGTAGTCGATCTATGGTACAACTGCATAGTAGATTTTGTTCAATTCAATGTTGTCTTCTGAATATTTTTGTAGTTAATCGAGCTCGCAAATTCGTTGCAATTGTGGAGATTCCAAATGTTTTCGTTCACACATAGTGAGCGTAATATACTGCATTAGAATGAAGTGATCCTGGATTACACTCGGAATAAGCAAAAGGTTACTCAAGGAATCCTTCTTGCAGCCTTGGGATAAATATTCTAAAAATTTCATCACGGCTCCTAAAAGTTTTTTGTGCGTACATTTCAGGTTCAAATAACCGTAATCCAGAGAATTTGCTTTATGGACATTTTTATTTCATTCTGATAACTCTGTCTATTTTGCACCGATATGATAATTTCTAGAAATGAAGATATTTCATAACAAATGATTTGACTGATATTTTGTACATTATTCTTTATGTTTCGTTGCCTTTTTATTCTGAGTTTTTATCTCTGCTGTATTTTAAATTTTTTTCCAATTTAACTTTTAGATGTGCTAAATTAGACTAGGATAAGAATTAGGTTAGATTTATCCAAGGAATCCTGGGATTTCATGTTTGGTTCTTCCTGGTGAGTTTCCTTTCAGTTCTTTCATAATAAAGAATTTTGATAAAATAAAATTTAATGATTATTCAACATTTGATTTTCTTTGGGTATCTAACATATTTGTTATTTTTTCGGATGTACACAAAAGCTTCAAAACCATCAACACTGCTATTTCATAGCAGTATTGATGATTTCGAACCTTTTTGTACAGTTTGCCTGCTACCAGACACTAAAAAAAAGACATTTAAATTTTCTAACAGGAACAATATCAGCTGAAATAATTCCCATTCGCTCATTTTTCTTCCGATGGGACAAATTTACATTCGGGTGTCTGAGTAACTGAGTAGTTTTCATTCATTTAGATTGGAACACATTTTATGGTTACATAACTGTTATAAAAACGCTCACATTTCAGAAAAACCATAAAAACAGATATTTTTAACATTTTGATAATTATGAGTTCTCGTCAAACTTTTGATGTCACTGTATTCGGTATCCATTTTTGACAAAGATTTTGATAAAAAATAGTCAGCTAGCTGGTTTATTTTGGCATTGCTTACAGCTATGCCTGTAGTGAATTTTAATAAAAAGCAAAAAACTCTGATCGGATCATAATTTGGAATATGAATACATAACTGCATATCAAAACATTTATGATTTTACCATCTTCAGATATCATCAACCTTGAATCATGCCGATAGTCAAAAGAACCGTCTCTCCAACAGCACTTTGTCGCCAGAAACTGCCGAGAGGTTTGAAGAACGAATTAGAATGTGTGACGAACAACACTTTGGCAGGTTGGTGATTAGGATCTGAATATTAGAATATACCGGTAACAGAAATTATTTTTAGATACAATTCGAATATGATGAAATAATTTAATATGGTGTCGATGCCAGTGTCGATGATTTCCATCCACCAAGATAACAGTGGTTTAGGGCACCAGAGCAAGCTTCCGTCCTCCTGGTTCTCATCGTTTTATTTGGATGGACAAAAAGCACTGAAGTCATCAGACCTGCTCTTCAATAGCAGTGTTGATACTTTTAATCAGTTAGGTTGCTACCATACTCACAGTGAGATCAAAGTTTTTCAGCCGCAGATGTATCACTCGTTTTCTTTGGGCTTTAGAGTAGCTGGGATTTTGTCGGTCTGTCTGACATGTTTTCAGCCAGTCTATGGCACAAGCTCTGTCTCTGCTGCTTTTGGAATCCAGATAATATATCAAAATTTTTCAAATGGATTCTGAGAGATTCGATTTGAAATGATATAATTTCGATATTATGTTGGGAAATGTGAGTGTCTAAAAAGGCGAACACAGACTTCAGCCATGCCTCCCCATGTTCATGTGCACCCTAATAAATTATTCGATCATTGTTAGTTCACAAATCTCAAATCAGAACTTTTATATTGTGGAGCATGCGCCACAGATGGACCTCGTCTCATCGACGCGGTCCATCAGTGGCCAATCCTTAGCAAAAGATGTTTTAACAAATACTTTTGCGATTGGGTCTTCATAGCATTTACGACCTTGAATGACTTTTATGTTATTTATAATGATTTACAATGTTTGATTCATCTAAGATTTATTGCTTGCTTTTTCACTTCTGATTTTCTGTCATTTCTGCCTGTTTTGTTTTTAAATCGACAGAACCAGTATTTGGCCTCTAAAAGTCAAAAATACGTTCAAGATAAAGAAGTATTTTTTGTTCTTTAGAATACGAATTTTTTTGAATTATTTGCACTTATTGACTTATCAGTCGCTGTTAAGAAAAATTTGGACGTGGAATATTTTGCTGACGTCGTTTGCATATTACCAGTTAAGCAATTAGAACCACTGCAATATTTTGCTGAGTCGAGTATGAGTCACTATGACAGTAGATCAGATACATACAGAGATGATTTGCGCTCGTTTGTTTCGTGGTTTGTTGAAAAAGTAACGCTGTGTTGTGGTGTAGACAGTGACGTCATAAACGAATGAACCTGGAGGTTTCTCGTCCAGTTGTTGCGTTTGTAAGAATACTGGAATGGGTGCAGGGTTGAAGAATCTTTTTGGATTTTTTTTCTGGATGTTCGGAATGTTCATGTTATTTTCTTTGGATGTAAAAAGGTTTCATAGCAGTTAGACTTTTTCTCAGAAATGCATGTTTATCATCAGGCAAGAGATATATCTTGCCTACAACACTGGGTTGAGTAGCGGAGTCATTGACATCCGCCAGTGGTTGGAATAATTACATTTGATCACCCAAACATCTCATTTATATTCGTTGGCAACAAAATTGATTGAAAATTAGTCGTATCGATTCAAATCGAGTATTTTAGGCACTCAAGTCTAGCTTACAGCCAAGTTTATTTGAATCTGGAATGGAAAAGTTACTTTCTTGATTTGGCTTTAACACTAGTAATATTTCATCATTTTGAGTTGAAACGAGTTCGACTTCACTTACCTGCAGGATGTCTCTCTTTTGCTTAAAATCACCAAATCCGATACTATTGAGAAACACAATTGTTAAAACACAAACAAAAATATCGATTCGAATTAACAACACGAAACAGATTTATCGTATTGGATGGATATTTCGCAACAAATCTCATGCATTATTAAAACATAATCAGGATACGGACTGAAACTCCCTCCCCTCTTCGTCAAAAAACATAAATTATTCACCCCTGACAGGACAGGTACAGATTCAATACCTGTGGCGGTGATGAATATTTTAAATGCCTTATCATCTTCAAACATGCATGGACCTGACATAAAGTGAGCATCCGTGCACACTTTATGTCTGGCTCATGCATGTTTGTGGATAAATCAGCGGTGATCAATTTAACCTTTGACCTGTAAAGTGTGTACGTAAGCAGTTCTGTTTAATTATTTAGTTTAACAGACTGGTGGTCTATGAGCACAGTTTGCCAGTGTTAGTTGTTCGTTAAGGGCAGAGTGACTTAGACATAGATTGCTCTTTTGTTAATTATTGTGGATGATGCGATGTGGATGATGATCTAATGGTCAAAAGCAAACTGGAGGCAAGCAAGGAAAGAGTAGCATAGGATAGGATTTCATTTTTAACTTTTGGGAGAGGAGAGTGGAGAATATGTTTTAACCATATGGTGAACCAAGGCCCTTCTTACAGGCACCGATTCCAAATTGGGGTAAAGGTTTCGGCCCCCACTTTTACACTCATTTTTCCTTGTGCATGGGCAAGGGTGGTGAAGGACAGGAGCATGTGAGCATTTATGTGAACCACTGGATAGGATTTTATTTTTTATCATGCGGAAAAGAGAAAAGAAAAAATATGGCTTAATCAAATGGCATACCACAATCTCTCGTGCAGACACCAGTTTCAAATCGCGGAGGTGGTTTTGGCCTGAACTTTCAACCCATTTTTCCGTGCATGGACAAGATCAGTGACGAAGCGGGAGCATATGAGCATTCACATAAAACATTGTGCACCTGTGAGGCATCCAGCAGGCCTCTCGCCTGTAAACCCCTCACAGGATTGGAACTTATGTCAGGATGATCAAAAATGCGTACAAGTAGGGGCTGGGGACGAATTGTATGGTCTGGGCATGTTGTATGTGCTTGACAAACTTAAATTCATTTTGGGTTACTGTTAGAGATGGACCGGTATGTGTGACTGATACTACATATCGGCCGTCTCTGGCCCGGGGCGAGGGTGGCATGTCCAAGGTTCTAGATATTGTTTCGTTTCAATATTCATTGAATATTTCGCTGTATCAAATTGTATCTGTTAAAAAATTTTCTTTCTAATTCCCACTCGCATATATTTATAACATACTAATACCTAATGACATTATAACTGGAGATTCGACCGAATGTTTCAAAATATGAAAACAGAGGTGGTCGTTGATGGTAGGTCCTTACTCTTTGTGGAATTGGTGTCTGTTTGTTGATTATTACAAAACCTCGTATCTGTATTCAGTCTCTGTTCTTTGTTGAATTGGTGTCTGGTAATGTAGTGTTGTGATAGTAATTCTGATTCCGATTCTGAACATCCAGACATTTTGTTTGTGTGCTTGGCTGACAAGCCAAACCCTGTAACAATTTCTAACATTATTAGTATAAAATTACCGTACAAACCTTCAGCTCACCTTCGTATAGTGTTTGCTGAATAGTCATCTGAATGAGTTGGGTTGTTATTCTAGTCGGGATGTTCTTGTCTGCATCAGTCTGGTATTTCAGAAATCTGACTTGAAAAAATTTTGTTTATAGATTATTCTTAATTATTTTTAATTTTGCAATGAAATTGGTTGTAAAATTTGTGATTCTAATACATCTTGGTATGAATCATGAAAGGTGTTTATTTCATCAGTGCTGCACCAGCATGTTGTTTTGTTATAATATTCACAGGATGTGTTATAGGAAAAATGACCTTTGAGTCAAGACTGCATAGGGCAAACCGACTGAAATCCGAAGGAAATGGGCTTCATTAGGGAAATTTAACAAATAACAAATATTTTATGTTACATCTGTCTCCAAAGGATTAAATTCCTACTTTTGAGCGTCCGGTAACCACCAAACTATAGGAGAAGGTTCAAAATCATCAGTATTTTTTTTTATTTTTTTTTTTATAGTCACTTCTTTGAGTGGATCACCCTGTCCAATGCCCTGTAACAGCGGCCACTTATAGACGGACAGGGTTACAATTACTGGAAAGATATCAGATATCATATATCATATTTTCCTGTTCGGCTTAGCCTACCCAAGTTATTACACTCTGGGTTGAGTGGTGGGCATGGATAAGCGAGCCGGACTCGCCAGGGCTCGAACCCGAGATCTTCAACCTGCGATGCCAACATGTTTAACCACTAGACCATCGCGCCTCACAAAAGTATTGCTATTAAAGAGCTGGTGGTTTTGAAGCTCTTTTGTCAATCTAAAGAAAATGACACGAACAGACACCCGAAGAAAGGCAAATATTCTGGTGCGGGGTTTCAGTAATAGTGAAGAGTAATAGAGTGTGAATAGTGAATGTTCATTAACATATTTTAAAGTTTTTTTAACAAGAATTAAATCAAAGCCCTCCGGCAGGGTGGCAGAATCTTCTTTTCCTTCGAGTGTTCGAAATGTTCACGTTGTTTTCTTCAGATGGCGAAAAAGCTTCAAACCATCAACCATCGTGATTTTTTCCGCTGTTTGGTTGCTACCAGACACTCAAAAAGAGACACTTTCTTTCAGCATATATATATATATATATATAACCCTCACCCATTTACTAAATTTTCTTCTGGTGGAACCAATTTTTTCAGATGTCTTGGTAGCAGAGTAGACGCTATTGCGGGAGTCTGCTATAACGACCTATAAGATTCAAATTATCGATGTTGTGCTGTATATGTACATATATATGGGCAATCAGTAGTTGGGGCAGTATATATATGTATATATATATATATGTATATATATGTATATGTATGGGCATATAATATGGACGATTTATTTTAGAATGTGTTGTGAATATTCAATTTGTTTAACACACCCTAACTATGAAATCAATTATTTTTTACATTTTGTGTTGTTCTTTTTTTATTGAAGTTCGCTGATAGCAAGGCTGAAAGCAGCAGCTCCAGAAGAAGCCGACCAATGACAACTCAAATCGCCTCTACAAAGTACAAAATGATTTTGTTGGACTGTTGTTTTGCCTCGATTTGGGTGCTAAATTAAGGTCAACTGACCAAAAAGAACTAGTTAAAAAATAAAAAATCAAATATTTTCGCTCTGTCTGAAATATATTCTTCGAAATCTTCTTTCAGGAGTGATCCATCAACTCGCCTCCCTCTCTCAACATGCTGAAGATATATTTGGGGAATTATTCTCAGAAGCCAACTCATTCTATGGTCGTGCATCGTCGTTGAAAGACAGAATCGAACATCTGTCAGTCAAAGTTACTCAACTTGATTCAAATGTAGAGGAAGGTAAGTACAGACAGTCATGCTGAAAAATCCTTTTTTTTTTTCTTCTGGTGTCCGAGTGGCCGAATTGTCAATGTCATTTTTCGGATGGAGAAAAAAAGCTTCAAAAACATCAACACTGCTATTTCATAGCAGTATTGATGATTTTGAATCTTTTTCTCTCTACACTTTGACTAATGCCAGGCATTCACAAACAGACATTTCATTTTTTTATTAGGAGATTTTTTATTTTATTGAGCGAGGTCGAAGCAGCTCCCGAAGGAAACCAACCAACGGCCACTTAATAGCAAAGAGCTACTATAAGATATATTACCAGCAACTGCACTATAAGTGGAAAACACCCCAAACGTAACTGAACTGCCATGGTAAAGTGTGGTGAGTGGTATTTACCCTCTGTGATGGTAAAACATCTACCACTTCTTAAAATCATATATCATGATATATTGCGCATTTGCATTTTTTTTTCTTCTGATGGCTCCATTTTTGGGGGCGTCTGATTTGTAGTATAACTGATATCCTGCCAGTCTGGGCACTGCGTTGCTGCAACTCAGCAATGTCTGTAAGTGTGTTGTCGAATTGCTAAAACCCATACTCGTACTTGGGCTGTCTAAATTATTTGACTCTATTCATGATAAACTCATAAAATAATGCGGTTTGGTTTTTTCCAGTGATTAATTCCAGTGATCCCTGCTATTCGCAAAAATTATTTACTTCGTTGTTTAATGAAAAA